>JALIGW010000056.1:1937500-2307600 GCA_023053685.1 Diadophis punctatus similis
AAAATGGCACATGTGCTCAACTTATGCCCACAATACCTGCCTGGAAATAAACAAAACTGTAGCCAATTTCCTACAAAAAGCTCCCACAGTTCTTAATTTCTGTCCATCATGTCTACCAATACTGGATGATCTAATGACCACGTCTGATAGATTCCAAACCTTGGAAACAACCATAAAAACACAAAAAACATACATAGATTCCATGGAAGCACGCATAGAAGCATGCATAGAAGCATGCTTCGCAACTTTGGATAAAAAAATTACAGCACAGACAAATGGAAATTCAAATGCTCAAAACCATATTCCAACACAACGACTACCTCAATCTCTAGCTCAACAACCACTACCTCAACCACATGCACAACCACAACAACAACTACCTCAACCATCTACCAACCATCCAAGCAATATATCCTTACTCATCAAAGACACCCTTGAACAGGAACAAAAACGTAATAATGCTATTCTATTTGGCCTCGAAGTTACCAATGAACCTGATATAGATCAGGTTCACAACATTATTGCATCAAAATTCCCCGCCGAAGAAATCATTGAAGTTTCCAGAGATGGCCCCGAGTTTAAGTATAAAGATGGTTCGGTGGCCCCACGATTCTGTAGAGTCATTTGCAAAGATGAACTCAGCAAACGAAAACTCATTAATACTATAAACTCTATTAACAGAAATGACCCCAACCCCAAAAAACTTCGCTCAAGACCTGACCTATCCATACTACAATGAATCCGCTCCCGTGAACTCTGAGCAGATCTCAAAAAACGTCAAGACCAAGGACAAACTGACCTGTACATTGACTACCGTGCTGGCTGCATCAAAACTAAGACCCACAATCCACCATCCATCATTCAAACCATCATCACCCAAAACAATCCAAACTTCCAATCCACCTTCAACCAAAACCAACCCCCCCATAAACCAAAACTAGGTATGCACGCCCCTTACTTCCTCAATATCAACCACTGCTAATCTTAAATGTAAACTAATGAATTCAAGAAGCATCGTTAACAAAATACCTGAACTCCTCTTACTAAAAACTGCTAAATTCAACATTATATTTGTCTGTGAAACATGGCTAAACGCATCCCTCCCCGACTCCATTATCACAGTAAGAGACTATCATGTTTACCGATCTGATCGCGAAACCCGTAGAGGAGGTGGAGTTGCAATCTTCTATAAGAAATCACTGAACCTAAAAAAGGTGCAAATTAAACATGAACTCGATCTTCCAGAAACTATCATCTGCGAACTGACCTTAAATACCACACTTCACTTCCTACTATGTTATAGAGCTCCTGATTACGACATGACACATGCGAACAAGCTAACCTCACTACTAACATGGGCAGCCTCCTACCCACATCCTCTTATATTTCTTGGTGACCTAAACCTACCTCATATAAACTGGACCCTAAACGAATGTACAACTGAACCCATACATTCAACCCTTTACAATGCTATTACCAATCTAGGGCTAGATCAACTAGTAACAGACAATACTAGACTCAGCAATTGTCTTGATCTCATCTTTTGCAACAACTTACACTCAATTTACGGACTACAAATAAAAGAACCCTTTTCCAACAGTGACCACAGCATGATTGACTTTTGTCTCAATATATGTCCTTACAGAAACCATCTCAATAATGGGAGAACCAATTACAACTTTAAAAAAGCCAACTATGATATCATAGAAGCCGACCTCTCATCTCTTGATTGGCATACACTATTCTCTGGCTGTAATACTGCCGAAGACTACTACAATATATTTTTGCTCGAAATCCAAAGAGTCATTAAATTACATGTACCACTAATAATCACCAAAACCAAGAAAAATAAATTACCCATAAAAATAAGGAAGCTCCAATCCAAAAAAAGATATCTTTGGCAAAAAAATAAAACAGGCCACGTTGCAAACTTTAAAAGCCGCTACAAAAATCTGTGTCACCAAATAAAGACTGAATGCACCAATTATCACATCAATCAAGAAGAAAACCTTCTACGTACGAAGTCCACACGTGCCTTCTATAACTTTGTAAACAACCAACTCAAAGACTCAAGATCCATCCCACCCCTTAAAGGACCGAATGGTAAAGACTATAACGATGAAACAGTTAAAGCCAACCTCTTTAACACATTCTTCGGCTCAGTCTTTGTAAACAGCAATGGCTCATGCCCAATATTTCCTAGTCGTACCACAATTAACTGCAACGATCTAACACAAATCGATTTTACAGAAGATAACGTTAGAAAGGCATTACACAACCAAAAACCATCTCTATCTATTGGACCTGATGGACTATGTGCATACTTCTTAAAAAAGCTCTCCACAACCTTGGCTGAACCTCTAAGCATAATTTTTAAAAAATCCGTCAGAACTAGCTCCTTACCCAACCTATGGTCACTAGCCACGGTCATCCCTATCTTCAAAAAAGGAGATCCAAGTAATATTGAAAATTACAGACCAATCTCTTTGGGCTGCGTCACCTGCAAAGTCATGGAATCAATCATAAACCAATCCATTACGCTCCACTTAGAAACTAAAAACCTACTCTCCAACAAACAATTTGGTTTCAGAAAAAAATTATCCTGTAATCTGCAACTCTTGCACTGCAAAAACATATGGACCACTCAACTTGATCAGGGTAAAACAATAGATGCAATTTACATAGACTTTTGTAAAGCCTTTGATTCAGTTGTACACGACAAACTACTTCTGAAACTAAAATCCTATGGCATTTCTGGACCCCTACATGATTGGATAACTGTGTTCCTGTCTAACAGACAACAAGTGGTCAAAATAGGAAGTGCCATATCAAATCCTGCTCCTGTCAACAGTGGTGTCCCTCAAGGCAGTGTTCTAGGACCAACACTCTTCATACTCTACATAAACGATCTTTGTGATCATATTATAAGCAACTGCGTTCTCTTTGCTGATGATGTTAAACTATTTAACACCACTGACAATGTTGCTACCCTTCAAAAAGACCTTGACCATGTAGCAGAATGGTCAAACAACTGGCAACTTCAAATCTCAACCAACAAATGCTCTGTCTTACACATTGGCAAAAAAAAATCAGAATACAAAATACAAACTTGGAGGAAACGAACTTGTAGATGACCCTCACTCTGTCAAAGACCTTGGAGTACTCATATCCAACGACCTAAGTGCTAGAGCCCACTGTAACAACATTGCCAAAAAAGCACTAAGAGTTGTTAATCTAATCTTGCGTAGCTTCTTCTCTGGCAACATTACATTACTAACCAGAGCATACAAAACATTTGTTAGACCAATTCTGGAATACAGCTCACCTGTCTGGAACCCGCACTGCATATCAGACATAAATACAATCGAGAGAGTCCAGAAATATTTCACAAGAAGAGTCCTTCACTCCTCCGCTCACAACAAAATACCTTATTCCACCAGACTTGAAATACTGGGATTAGACAATTTACAACTACGTCGCCTCCGATCTGATCTAAATGTAGTTCATAAAATCATATACCAAAATGTCCTTCCTGTTAATGACTACTTCAGCTTCAACCGCAACAATACACGAGCACGTAATAGATTCAAACTAAATGTAAAGTGCTCCAAACTCGACTGCAGAAAATACGACTTCAGCAACAGAGTGATCAATGCCTGGAATGCACTACCTGACTCTGTGGTTTCTTCCCCAAACCCCAAAAACTTTAACCTTAGACTGTCTACAGTCGACCTCTCCTCATTTCTAAGAGGTCTGTAAGGGGCGTGCACAAGCGCACCAGCGTGCCTACCATCCCTGTCCTACTGTCCTATTGTCCTCTTTTATCGTTACTTTTTACTTATGTTTATACAAATTACTACTATCCTATACATGTTTGACAAATAAATAAATAAATAAATAAATAAATTAACCCAGACAGAGGCTTATTCTGAAGAAATATACTGCCCTCAACAAACAAGTCAAGACAGACTAATTGAATACCAGAATAGAGAGATTGAGCGTTTGCAAATGGAATTGGGGGCAGCAAGACGGAGCATTTATACACTTAGTGCAAAACAAAATGTCTGCCACCTCCCTAAAATTCCTGAGGGGAAACAAATGGCTTCACCTTTTCCTTCTTCATCAAAGTTGGAGGCACGCCCACAAATGGGTGCCATGTCAAGCCTCTTAAATGAAGGAAATGTGTATACGTCACAAGGGGCTGAGTTTAGAGAAAGCCTGTATGAACTTTCAAAAAGTAATGTTGCAGTGCCATCTAGTGGCGACAGGCCAAAATTATTAAGGCAAAATGAACAAGATTTCCTAATGCAATTAGCTATTGAAGCGCTGATGTCCCGTATGCATGTGCAAGCCCAACCGTCAGTGCCCACTAGAGTTTCTGACTCATATTCTATTCGGCCTCCTGATTTAACTTATATGGGACCCCAGACACAGGGACAAACACAACAAATGCAGGCACAAAAAGCACAACCAATAATCCAGCCTGCTCAAGCTGTTCAACAGCCTGCTCAAGCTGTTCAACAACAGGCCCAAATCGCCCAACCTGTTCCTATAGTTGCCCAAGCTGCACAAGTGCCACAAGCCGCACCACAACCTGCCCCAGTGCAGGCCCCAATAGTGCAACAACCCGTGCCGATCCCAGTGCGACCAGCTCCAGCATTAGTCCAAGCACAACAAGCCCCTATCGTCTCATTGGCTGGCAGTGCAAGGCTAAAACAATCAGGAGAAAATTATAAAGCTTGGGTTAGCGAGATCAGACTTTTGCTTCGCCGAGAAGGCACATATGGCATGATTTTTCATCCACCTGCACAACCATGGGATGATGTAATAACAAATTTAGATATCAAAGCATGCACCACGTTGTTGATGTCAATGGTAACAGAACTCCAGCAAACTTTTGCCCCTGATGCAACTGCCCAAGAAATCTGGACTCAGTTAGAACTGTGTTTTCACCCAATTTCAATGGAGTCCACATGTTTACTACTATCAGAATTTCACGGTTCCAGACTCAAGCCTAGAGAAAGTGTTGGGGCACATTTAACAAAAATGAAGGGAATGCAAAAGGACTTAGCCGAAAGAGGCAATGTTGTCAATGACTTCCAAATGGTCAGTATTATTATCAATTCATTGAATTATGCATGGAAAGATGCCATTACTAAAATTGATAAAGTGCCTGTTGCTCAAAGAACAGTTGACCATGTTTGTAGAATTTTAACAGAAGAAGAAGCACTCATGCTTGCTGCACCACACCTGCGATATCCACCAGCTGCAGCCAGAGCTCCAGCCAGACGACCCTTCAGAGGTAGGGATTACGTCCCAAGGTTGCCAAGATGCCAGATTTGCAGCCGAGTGGGTCACATCAACAGAGATTGTTTTCAATGCACCCCAGTTCCTGTCCAGTACCAGCCCAGAGGAACAGTTCCCAGAGGCGGCAGCGGCGGAAGGCAGCATCGCCCCGGTCCCAGGCACGACCCACAACCTCCATACGCCACACTTGCCATCACCAATGATCCACAACCACGTCAACAATATGACAGGCGTCTCTTGTGGACTTTAGATAGCGGTGCAGCGCTTCATGTTACCTACAGAAAAGAACTTTTTAAAGAAATGCATGAGCCAGAGCCAGAATTCCGTGAACTGTACGGATTTGCAGACCAACCCTGCAAGGTCGAAGGAAAAGGAACTGTCTATGTTGAAGAGTTAGACACACTTGTTCCAGATGTTTATTATGTACCAAAGGCAACTTCTAATTTGCTTAGCCAAAGTCATTTGTCTACTGTTTTAGATTTTCAGGTCAACCATCTAAAGAAGGCCAGTTAAATTATTAAGGATGGTGATATTGTTGCTGACACAATTTTGATTGGTGGGGTCTATTACTTGAGGCCAAACCCTAAACCTCAAGCCCAGGCAAGTATAGAAATCTCAATACAGAGCAGTGCAGGCCCAGAGAAAGATGACCCAGAGAGAGATCCTGCAACTACTCCACAGGCTCCTAAAGCCATTAAGCAAAAGGTAGACAAACAAATTGCTAAACGCAAGCCTAAACTTCCTCATTTAAATGTTAATGTTGCAAATTCATTAACCGGAAAACCTTTACATTACAGGTGTATCCACAAGTGGCACAGAAGATTGGGTCACCCAAGTTTTGAAGTTCTTAAGAAAATGCCATTTTTTGCAAAAGGTTTGGATTTAAAGGGGCGTAAGGTGTATTTGGATTGCGCTGTTTGCAAAAAGGCAAAGTCCAAAGCAGCAGCCGTTCCAAAACACGCTACACGCCGGTCAACACACATTTTTGATTTGGTACACACTGATATAGTGGGTCCTTATGGACCAACAATTGGCGGTAAAAGATATTTCTTAACTATTGTTGATAATCATTCTAGATATGGATATGTATATCCTATGAAAGAAAAATCTGAGACCTTTCATATCTTTAAAGACTTTGCAGTCCAGACCTACAATCAACACGGAGTGAAGATCTGAAGAATCCAGAGTGACCGAGGTACCGAGTTCATGTCACAGCGTTTCCAGGATTGGATGCGTAGAAACGGTATCATCCACCAAACTTCAGCTCCTTACATACCAGCTCAAAATGGAGTATCAGAACGAAGACAGGGAGTTCTGCAAAGCATGATGCAATGTCTCCTAGAAGATGCTCATCTCAATCACTCATTTTGGGGTGAAGCTCTTAAGTATGCAAACTACATTGTCAATCGTACTTGGAGCAGTGTAATTGACCAGACACCTTTCTACATGTTACATGGCTACCAGCCAGATCTTTCAAACTTACACATTTTTGGTTCATATGTCATGGTGAACATCCCATTAGCACAAAGAAGAAAAGGTGGCCAAATAGCAAAGAGACTGAGATATATGGGTGTTGATGACAATTCAAAATGGGGAAAATTCATTGACTCTCGAAATATGATAACAATTTCTAATTCAGCCAATTTTGAAGAAGACTCAGATTGGTCCAGGGTACATTCTAATGATCCTGGAGTCTATTTTCCTAGAGATGAAATTGCTGATACAGAACAACCAGATGACCAAAGTACACAGCCTGATGTTCCATCTTCACACGCCGTGGATGCTGATGCTAGCGACGATGATGGAGATGAGAAAGACACAGGAGGAGAATGGACAACTGTCCCGAGACGTTCCAAGAGAACAACAAAAGGTATTCCTCCAAAGAAATACTCACTGCACTTAACAGATAAACCATCGCCATTGATCTGTAATGTTACACTTCCACCAGATAACTTTTCCCAAATAAAATATCTTTCTGAAGATGAACAAGAAAAGTGGAACAAACCTATGCAAGTTGAAATGGACAGTCTGCAGAAACTCAAAGTATTTACACCTGCAGAACCTCCAACAAACAAAAGGATCATCATTGGCACAAGATGGGTCTACAAAATCAAACAGAAGCCAGACGGTGAGTCACTATACAAAGCACGACTTGTAGCTCAAGGCTTCGCACAAAGTTATCCTGAAGACTACACAAACACTTACTCATCTACAGTGCGAACTGAAAGTGTAAAAATTGCCTTAACTACAGCTACTACTCTTGGTCTAGAAGTTTTCCAGTTTGATGTTGAAACAGCATACCTACACGCTGATCTAGATGAAGAAATCTACGTGAGATGCGCCCCCAGCTTCCGAGGGCGAGAAGAGGACACGTGGTTTCTAAACAAAAGTCTTTATGGTCTGAAACAGTCAGGTTTAATGTGGTATTTATGTCTCAAAGGCAAACTAAATTCAATGGGCTTTATTAAGTCCGAAACTGATGAGTGTGTGTTCACCAAAAGGTGTGAAAATTCATATGAAATTGTTCTTGTTTATGTTGATGACATTGTTTACATTGGTCCAAACAAACACATGAGTGAGAATTTTCTTACAGGTTTACAAAGATACTTCACATTGAAATCATTAGGTCACATTAATGAATATTTAGGCGTGCAGATTGAAAAAACAGAGAATGGGTTTTCTCTTTCACAAGAGAACAAGATAGAACAACTTTTGCATCACTGCAACATGAAAGATGCTGCAACAACACACACACCTATGCAAACAGATTTTCATAATTTAAAGGATGTAGAAGGTCCTGAGTTCAAGGATTAAACACTTTATCAATCAGTAATTGGATCACTACTTTACATTAGTGGTTGGACTAGACCAGACATAGCACTCTGTTAATTTACTATCACGACACGTGGGCAAAGCAAAAGATTTTCACTGGTCATGTGTCAAGAAGTTATTGAAATACCTAAAATACACTCAACATTTAAAATTGAAGCTAGAACCAACACATACTGATTTTGCAGAATTATATTGTTATGCAGATGCTGATTGGGCAAGTGATAAGGAGTCAAGAAAAAGTACTTCAGGTTACATAATGTTTTTGAATGGATGTCCGGTTTATTGGAATGTGAGAAAACAAAGTTTTGTTTCTTGTTCTTCAACTGAAGCTGAATATGCTTGTGCTTCAGACGCATGTAATTCATTAATTTGGTTCGACTCTCTAGTTACAGATATCTGGATCAAACCGACCCAACCAATCATCATGATGGAAGACAATCAATCAGTAGTTTAGATTTCAAAAACATGTTTCACGGGTTCAAGGTCCAGACACATTGACATTTGTTATAAAAATGTTAGAGAGTCAGTAAGACAAGGTTTTGTGAAATTCGAGTATGTGCCAACAAATTATCAGATAGCTGACATTTTGAACAAGCCTTTACCAGCAGCTCAACATGAGTACTTGAGAAGATTAATGTGTATTGAGTGATACCTCATATTCGCTCAACTGACAAAGAAGGGGTGTCACGATGTGATTTTTGATTGTCAGCTGTGCTCATACACTAAGATATATGGTACCCAGACTTCTTAGCAAGCAGACATGTCATAAGACTGTACTACGCATGTGTAACATTCCATTCTTTCTCTTTTCCTGCTGTCCTTCGTTGAAGAAGGACGTCTTAGATTGCAGAGATGTAGTTATTAAGATTTATTGTGCTTTTATATTCTTTTATACTGAAATAAATATTTTGTTACCTAGAATTACTTTCGCGCTTTATTTTGACAAAGGATTAGACTCAAAGGAAAAAGATCCTCTCGCCTCTAATCATAAATCCTCATCCCGACATGCCGATCCTTCCCTTTCCCTTTCATGAAATGGACCCGCGAAGTCTATATGGATGCTTGACCACGGGGCCCTGGGTTGTTCCCATTCGAAAACTGGGGCTCTTGGCAGTGATGCCCTGGATTCCTGGCACGGAGGACACCCTGCGACCCATTCCTCTATGTGCTTGTCCATTTTGGGCCACCATACATAGCTCCGTGCCAGTGCCTTCATTCTCACCACCCCTGGATGCCCCTCATGTAGTGCCCTTAGAATATCCTCTCATAGCAACAGAGGAGCGAGTACCCTATCACCCCACAATAGACACCCCCCTTGTGTTGATAATTCATTTTGTTTCTGTGTGTAGGGTTGGAGGCTGGGTTTCACTGGCCCTTGTGGCCACCCCTCCACCCACAGTTCATGATTGTCCATAAATCAGAGTCTTTCTTTGTTTCGGCTGCGATGTCTGCCGAGGTGATCAGTCCTGGTCCAGCACAGTCTATTAACAGCACTGGAATCTCTGGCATGGGGTCGTCCACTAGGTCTGGCAATGGGCAGTGTCTCAACGTGTCTGCATTTCCCATTTTCTTGCCAGGCCGGTGAGTTAGCGTGTAGGAATAAGCAGATAGAAATAGTGACCATCTCTGCATTTTTGGGGGTAACGTGTCCGGAGTGGGCTTATTCCCTGCTAGGAGCCCTAATAAGGGCTGATGGTCAGTGACCAGCTCAAAATGTCTCCCAAACAGATACTCATGAAAATGCTTAACTCCTGCTACAACGGCAAGCGCTTCTCTGTCAATGTGGCCATAGTTCCTTTCTGCACTTGACTGGAGAAATAAGCAACAGGAACCTCGCAGCCGTTTGGGAGCCGGTGGCTCAATACTGCCCCTACCCCAAAAGGTGATGCATCGCAAACTAACACAACCGGCAATGTTTCACTAAATTGCATTAAAAAACTTTTGTCCGACAGCAGGTCTTTTACGGCCTGAAACACTCTGACCTGTGCCGGCCCCCAAACCCAGGCCATTTTTTAGTCAGCAGTTTATGTAGAGGCTCAGCAACGGTAGCTTTATTTTGCAGGAAAATGCTGTAAAAATTCAACAACCCCAGAAATGCTTGTAGCTCGGTCCTGTTGGTGGGCACCGGGGCTTCCCTAATGGCCCTAAGTTTATCCTTCATGAGGTGCAGCCCTGATCCATTTATCCGGTACCCTAGAAATTCCACTTCCGGAACCCCGATCTGGCACTTGCTTGCCTTTACTTTTAACCCAGTGGCTCGGAATCTAGTCAGCACTTCTCTGAGTCTTTCCCATAGTTGTGCTGTGTCTCTAGCTGCTATTAATACATCGTCAAAGTATGGGACGACACCGGGCACCTTATTTAATACTCTTTCCATTATACTTTGAAAAATTCCTGGGGCTACGCTGACGTCGAACTGCAACCTATTACATTTGAATGCCCCGCGGTGCGTGACTATGGTTTGTGCTTCCGCAGTCTCGCGATCCACAGGCAATTGCTAATATGCCTGGGCGAGATCTAATTTTGCAAAAATGGCGCCCGGGCCTAAAGTGTGCAATAGATGCTGCACTACAGGGACTGGATATGCACTTTGCTGGAGGGCCTTATTAACTGTGCATTTATAGTCACCGCAGATGTGAATAGAGCCGTCATTTTTTAATATTGGTACTATTGGGGTTTCCCATCTGGCATGATCCACCGGCTCTAGGATCCCTTGACTGATTAACCTGTCTAGCTCTTTCTCTATCTTTGGCCTTAATGCGAATGGGATTCTGCACGGTTTTAGCCTTATTGGGGCTACCCTTGGGTCTAGGCTAAAGGAAATTGGGGTGCCTACGTACTTGCCCAGCCATTGGTCGAACATCTCCTGGAACTCCTGTAGCAGGTCTCCGCAGCTTCCATCCGCAGCCAGCTTTGCGCTGATCACCTTCGCCTTTCTGGTCACCTCCATGTCGAGCGCTCGGAACCAGTCGAGTCCCAACAGACTAGGGATGTGATCACGGGCGACGGTTAGCTTCAATTTTGCTTCCTGGCCCTCATATCTCATGGTTACATCTTTGATCCCCATAACTGGAATTTGATTTCCTTGACAGGGGGAAATCCATACTGGTTGGTTTCTCAGCTGCCCCGGGGTGAGGCTTGGCATGGCTCGCTTCGTATTTACCTATGACATTATGGTTATCGAAGACCCAGTATCGATTTGCATATCACAATGAGAGCCTTCTACTAGGACCACAATGCTAATTTTAGAGTTGTCCCGCTCACTAACTTGATTTACTCTTACATAGTTTATCTCTTGTTGTGGGGAGTAGTTACCACTTCGCCTGTGTGGACCCCTCTCATCTCGTCTTGGTTTGCCTTCTCGCCGAGGCTCACTCTGGTAGTAATTTTGGCTGGTACCCCTGGTAGGGAAATGGGAGGCAGGAAAACGAGGTGCCTGGCAGACCCTCACAATGTGGCCGAACCTCCCACATCATCTGCAAATGGCCTCACGAAACTGGCAGGATGCCCGGGGGTGCATTCCGCCACAACTGGGACACGGAATTAGTTTACGGGGGGGCCGGCGCTGATCTATGCGGAAAACGTCTTCGCTTTCCTCATCTGAAATCCCATCTATGCTCTTGGATTGCATCTCATTTACCTTATATGCGGGTTTTGCTTGGCCCGGTGTGCCTTTCTGACGCAGCGTTTCCGCACCATCGTTTGATGTTTCTGCTGCCCTGGCGTCCGCTAACGCAGCTTGCAGGGTCAGGTCGTCCCCCTTGGCTAGGAGTCTTTTTTGCAAACTCAGATCCCGTGTTTCTCGGATTAACTGGAATAACAGTGCCTCATCCAGATAGCAGAATTTGCAGTGGGCAGATGCCTTTCTTAAAGCCACGATGTAATCATTGATGCTTTCATGTTCTTTCTGCATCCGTTCTCCAAACTTATATTGGCTAACTACCCTCGAAGGTGCAGGGTTGTAGTGGTTTTTCAACACCTCCTGTAATTTTGTCCATGTGGTAGACTCTACCGGGTCTGGCTCCATCAAGCTTACGGCCATCTCGAAGACTTCTGGCCCGCAATGGCTCAGGAACATGTCCCGCTTAATGCTGTCTGATTAATTGTTCATTTCACTTGCTCCCAAGAAACAGCAGAATCTTCTTAAGTAATTGTCCCATGATTCTCTCTTTTGGTCGAATGGCATCGGCGGGTGGACGGACGACATGGCGGTGCGGGTCCCTTAGGCTTTTCCTTTGTTCCAATTTGAAATTGGCGCCTCGTGGTCAGATGCGTCCTTCTGGCCAGGCTGGATTTCTTTGTTCATAACTCTTCAGTATCCCACCTTCGTCGCCAATGTTGGGTTCTCATACTGAAGAGGCAGGAGGCGATAGAGTGACTTCAGCTCTTTATTAGATCATGGTGAGAAACAACAGCCCAGACCCCAGTGCGGCTGGGGTTTAAATAGGATAGCCCTGGCTTGGACGAGGGCCAATCAGGAGCATCCTGTTGGTGACAATCAGCTGGACCAGACTGGGAACTTCCCAGCTAATATGTAGATGTAGGGACATAACACACCCCTTTCTCAACAAGTTGGGTTCCAGATTGATTGTTTTCTGACTGCCACTCTTCACACAACTGCCACTCCATACTGAAACTTGCTGGAAGCAAATCTCACTGGTTTTCCTGGAACCTTCTTCCAAATTGATGGGCATAATTCAGGACTACTGAGTTACCTAGGGGAGGGAGAAATAATAGAGAGGGACTTTGTGGCATAAACCGGATTGATATCTTTGAGATTTAGCTAAAGTTAATTTTGGCTGGATTAGGAACCAATGGTTCAGGATCACAGTCCTATTAACAAACTGAGAGTGTCCTTAATTCAACATCAGGCTTTTTTCTCAGTGCTAAGTACAATGATTTATTTATGGCTTTCCCTTCTCTAAACTATTTGTGGGAATAGTCAAAAAGTGATTATCATAATAAAATTGATAGACCAGAATCAAGTTGCCAAAGAACATTTCTGTAGGCTTTCCTCCATGGCAGAGATTAAGAGATTCACAGTTCCAAAAAGAGGTGCACTATTGAAAGCATTTACATGACTTCTAAAAAGTTCAGGCTTTAATTTAACTGTATATGAGTTGCTGGTTGTAAATATTTGTCTAAGAGATTTGTCTTTTACAGATTTTCTAGAAATGCTTAGATTATGAATTTGAAACAGGGTGGCTACATTCTCAAAACTTGATTCAATTTTATAGCGAAAAGTGAATTTGGCATGATCAAAGAAAAAATATCACTTCTGGTGAAAAGATGGGCAACTGACTACATGCCCAGGGAAGGATCCCTGAGGGTTTTTCCCTTGGAATGTAGCTTCTTCAACTATCAACAGAAGGAACCGGCATTCCTTTAGTTTATATGACTCTCCTGGGTTAAGGAAAATCCCAGAATTATCCCTCAAGACCCTCCAATACAGCAAAGGTCTGCAAGTAGCTTCAGGAGCTGTGCTTTGAAGCAGCTTGTGTGCCGAAAGCTGGGGGATGGAGCTGCAATCAGTTCATGGTTGAAGAAGCAGCCATTTTGGAATTCATTTTTCAAATGGACAGTAAATTGTGCCTTTCATTTCTTAATCATTTTTAAGGACTATTAATCTTTATTAAGCTGAAAGAGGCTCTCTTTAGCTACAGCCTGTTATTCCTTTTTGAAGATCTGTGCCATTTTGAGGATTTCTTCTTGTTAAACAACAAGGGAGAAGGCTGCTAAGGCAAGCTAAAATAAGGAAGTGTGGACTATCTTCTTTTTAAAAAATGGAGAAATATAAGGGCAGAAAGTTGTGGTTCTAGTTTATTATTTTTAGTAATTTGCAGCTTGGTCTGCTTTGCTGTGGGTGGCTAAAACGTTCCGATTTTTATGATTCCTGATTGGCCAGCAATTCTTATGTGATTTACAAAAAAATCTACTCTTTGACTAAAGAGGGAGTTAAGAAGATGGAGGAGCAAATTATTAGAGATGTATTTGAAAAATCTTTAAATAAAACCCATCAGTTCATAGATCAGCTATGCGCCAAGGATGTTAAAAAAACTACTCAAACTACTTCTGTTAAATTGTGGGCAAAGATCGCAGGAGACAGACTTCAGAACAGCTCTTTTATTAGCTCACTCAAGCAACCAGCAAACCTGCAGTCTGACAGATAGCCCTTTTATAGGGAGCTGTCAGACACAACAACCAATAGCGTATGAGCATTCAAACACATGACCAGGGTGGCAACAACAGTTCAGGTAGAGTTCAATTATAAACATAACAACAACAGTTCAGTCAGAGATCGTCTAGTCAAAACAAGTTCATGGTTCAGTTATAGGTCAGTCAGAACACAACACCCCTCCCCTTCTAGATGGGACAGTCCGACAGACATAGTCGCGCAGGTAGGCGGGGCGTTTGGGAACCCTCCCTGACCAGCTCAGACTCTGGTGAGGCAGCAGCCTGTTCGGACAGGTCTGCTGTTGCTCTTAGGGTGGAGCATGGAAGCTCCTGGAATGTATCGGGCATGTCCTCTGTGACTGGTGGAACCGATTCTAATTGAGAACGCTCCTGGACTTCCACTACCTCAGGTCGACCTTCCGAGACACTCGGGCTTGAGGTAGCTAGGGGAAGAACACAGGGCGTTACCTTTTGAGGTTCGTTAGGTTCCCCTTTTACTCGGTTGCGTAGCTGATATATGTGCTTCTTCCAGAGGTGTCCATCCTGGAGGCGGACTTCGTATGTTAGTGGATCCAAGATTGCTTCTATGACCCCAGGTAGCCACAGGGGGCCCTTGGCATAATTTCAGGCGAATACCGAATCTTCCAGGGAGAAGGCCCTGGTTTTTTGTGTGACCTCTGGCTTTGCCTTAGTGGCGTAGTTTGGGTGTAAACGGTCTAGGACGGATCTAAGCCTGTGACCCATAAGGAGCTCGGCCGGGCTGCGGCCAGTGGTCGCACTTGGGGTTATGTGCTGAGTACTCAGAAATTTATTGATGCGGGCCTGCCAGTCCCCTGGGCCTAGTCTACCTAATGCTTCCTTGGCTGACCTTACGAATCGTTCAGCCAGTCCATTGGTCGCCAGATGGAATGGCGAGGACAGGGCATGGCAAATTCCCAGGTCAGCAAGGTACTCCTCGAAATTGGTGGCCGTAAATTGGGGACCATTGTCTGTTACAAGGATGTCTGGGAGGCCGTGTGTGGCAAAAAGGTGTCTGAGCACCTTAATAACCGCCTCAGCGGTGGTAGAACCCATTGGAAATATTTCGAGCCACTTTGAGTAGGCATCGACAATTATTAAAAACATTTGGCCGTGGCAGGGCCCTGCAAAATCGGCATGAAGCCGCGACCAGGGGCTTTTTGGTTGTTCCCAGTCATGGACTGGTGCTTTGGGTGGAGCAGGCCACGACTCTTGACAGGGTTTGTATAACCCAACCCAATTTTGGATTTCTGCATCCATATTTGGCCACCAAACGTACCCCCTAGCCAAGGCTTTCATCCGGACAATCCCCGGATGGCCTTCATGTAAGGTCCTAAGTATTCCAGCTTGCAGGCTGGTTGGTATTTATTTATTTATTTATTTATTTATTTAATTATTTATTTATTGGTGTTTCTTATATGCCGCCCAACTCCCGGAGGACTCCGGGCGGCTTACAACAGAAAAAATACAAGAAACCAATATAAATAAACATTAAAACAGATATAAAAATTAAAAACATCTTAAAACATTTACTATCCATTCAGCATCATACATACTTGGGGGTGAGCTCAAGTGGACTACGCTCTACCCCCTGCCTGCAGGAAAAGCCAGGTCTTAACAGCTTTCCGGAAGGCCAGCAGGGTGGGGATAATTTGGGTCTCTGGGGGAAGTTGGTTCCAGAGCACGGGGCCTGCCACAGAGAAGGCTCTCCCGCTAGGGCCCGCCAGGCGACATTGCTTAGCCGATGGGACCTGGAGGAGGCCAACTCTGTGGGCCCTAACCGGTCGAAGGGAAGTGTGAGGCAGAATGCGGTCCCGGAGATAACCTGGTCCTAAGCCATGAAGGGCTTTAAAGATAGTGATCAACACCTTGAATTGGACCCGGAGACCGATGGGCAACCAGTGCAGCTGGCGGAGTACAGGTGTCATGTGGGTGTACCTTGGCACACCCACCACAGCACGCGCAGCCGCATTTTGCACCAGCTGAAGTCTCCGGATACTCTTCAAGGGTAGCCCCATGTAGAGCGCGTTGCAGTAGTCCAGGCGCGAGGTGACAAGGGCATGAGTGACTGTGAGTAGAGCCTCTTTCTCCAAGTATGGCCGCAACTGGTGCACCAGGCGAACCTGTGCAAAGGCCCCCCTAGCCACAGCGGAGAGATGGTGATCCAATTTTAGCTGTGGATCTAGGAGGACCCCCAAGTTGCGAGCCTGATCCGAGGGGGTCAGTTTCGCTCCCTCGAACGTCAAGGAGGGACAATTGTCATGGTCCTTAGGAGGCAATATCCAAAGCCACTCAGTCTTGTCGGGATTAAGTCTGAGTCTGTTCCTCCCCATCCAGATCCTAACGTCGTCCAGGCACCGGCACATTACATCAACTGCCTCTCTGAAATCAGACGGGGTGGTGATGTACAGCTGGGTGTCATCAGCGTACTGATGGAAACGCACCCCATGCCTGCGGATGATCTCACCCAGCGGTTTCATGTAAATGTTAAACAGGATGGGCGAGAGAACCGACCCCTGAGGCACCCCACCCCTCTGCCCTCCTGTTAACACCGACTGCATCCTATCGGTGAGATAAGAGGAGAACCACCGTAAAACAGTGCCTCCCACCCCCAACTCACCGAGACGATGCAGAAGGATACCATGGTCGATGGTATCGAACGCCGCTGAGAGGTCAAGTAGCACCAGGATGGAGGAGTTACCCCCATCCCGGGCCCACCAGAGATCATCCATCAGAGCGACCAAGGCAGTTTCTGTAATGGTATGACCACTCGGTCGCCCCAAAGGAGGCAACCCCCTTGCTTTGACAGTTCATGCTGTCTCTGTTTGTATGGTTTAAGGTCAGGCTTGACCAGGTCCTTTGGCCATCCCCTCAACACCCAGTTCAACACAGTTCTGAGTGAGGGGTCCTTGGCCGTGTGTTTAGCCACCTCAGCAGAAGTGACCAGTCCGGAATCAGCCAAGTCAATCAAGAGGATTGGAGCTTCCGGGACAATGTCTGTAAGGAGGTCAGGCAATGGGCACCTGCTCAAAGCGTCTGCATTGCCCATGTCAATTCCTGGCCGATGTACCAGGCGATAGGAGTAGGCTGAGAGAAAGATGGCCCACCGGCCGAAACGGGGGGATAGGGCTGCCGGAGTGGGGCGGTCCCCCGCAAGAAGCCCCAGAAGCGGCTTGTGGTCCGTAACCAAAACAAAATCCCTCCCAAACAAATATTCGTGGAATTTTTTGACACCAGCAACTAAAGCCAAGGCCTCCCTGTCCAGCTGGCTGTAGTTCCGCTCTGCACTGGACAGAGTCCTTGAGTAATAGGCCACAGGGGCCTCTGACCCATTTGGAAGCTTGTGGCTGAGCACAGCACCGACTCCCACAGGGGAAGCGTCGCACGCCAGGACCAATGGCAGGGTATTGTTGTATTGTATTAAGAAACTGTCATTGGTTAGTAGTCGTTTGACAGCTGCGAAAGCTGACGCCTCCCTGGACCCCCATTTCCAAGGAATGTTTTTGGCCAGCAGCTTGTGGAGAGGCTCGGCTACGGTGGCTTTGTTTTTTAGGAAAAGGCTGTAAAAATTTAGGAGCCCCAGGAAAGCTTGGAGTTCTGTTTGGTTTTTTGGGGCAGGAGCCTCATGGATTGCCTTTAGCTTATTTTCTGTGGGGTGGATACCTTGGCCATTGACTCGGTACCCTAAAAATTCAACCTCAGGCACCCCCAACAAGCATTTGCTGCGTTTGGCTTTAAGCCCAGCAGCACGCATTTTTGACAGGACCATTCTAACTCGACAGCGGAGCTGGTCCTGGTCACAGGCTGAGATCAGGACGTCATCAAAATATGGTACGACCCCAGGGATGTTCTGTAACAGATGTTCCATTACACTCTGGAACAACCCCGGGGCTACGCTGACTCCAAACTGCAGCCTGTGACATTTAAAAGCTCCCCTGTGAGTTACAATTGTCTGTGCTTCTGCAGTAGCTCTATCTACCGGCAGCTGCTGGTACGCCTGCGCAAGGTCTAGTTTAGCAAACAGGCATCCAGGACCTAGGGAGTGGAGTAGATGATGCACAATCGGCACCAGATAGGCGCTCTGTTGCAAAGCCTTATTGATTGTGCATTTGTAGTCGGCGCAAATTCGAATACTGCCGTCCCCTTTAACGGGGGTCACTATGGGGGTCTCCCATTTAGCATGGTCGACCGGCTCCAAAATGCCCTGTTTGATGAGGTTGTCCAGCTCTTTGTCAATTTTATCCCGTCGAGGCTTAAGGCGAATGGGGGCGACATTAGGATCAAGGCTAAATGAGATAGGATTTCCCACATACTTGCCCAAACTGTCACTGAAAACATCCCGGAACTCGTCAAAAAGGTCGTCCAGGTTCGCGGCTCCGATGGCGTGGATGCCTGTCACCCCTAGGCCGAGCGATTCAAACCAATCGAGTCCTAGGAGGCTCGGAAGGCTGCCGTTGACTATGGTGAGCTGGAGAGGTCCGTCGAAATTGTTGAATCTGATGTGGACCCGGGCTTTTCCAAAGACAGGGATCCGGTTTCCCTGGTAGTCAGAGAGGCGGATTGAGGATTCCTGCAGGCGGGTACACCGGAAACTCGGAAGGGCGAGCTTGAGCTTCTCCCAGGCGACGATAGACACTGCAGACCCGGTGTCGACCTCCATTTGGACTGGTGCTCCGTCGATGGAGACGGTGACCATGATCTTCCTTTTGAAGGGGCAGCTGGCCCTGGCAACCCGCGTTTGGTTGGTTTCTGGCTGCCTGGCGAAGGCTCTCTGGTGCGGTCTATGGTTTTCACGCCCGAATCTATTTGACGATTCGCTTCTAGGGTTTTCCTGCCCAAGCGTGTCTTTCGGCGGCAGAATGGCACGGCAAACTCGCGCCAAATGTCCTCTCCTTTCACACCGTTGGCAGATAACGTGCCTAAATCTGCATGATATCCTCGGTTGTCGCTGTTGTGCCTTGGCCGCGTCCGGCGCCGAGTCTGGAGGATCCGGAGGACGCGGAGCCGCTCATGGTGCAGCAGTACCAGCCTATGTGCCTGGCACCAGAGACGGCTGGTGATGAGGACTCGGTGCCAGAGCAGGACGATCTCCCAGGACCTTCTGCACCTGCGCAGCAGAGTTCTTCATCAGGAGATGAAGAACTCATGCTGAATGCCAGAGCACGCAGAGCAGCCAGAAGACAGGACTGGCTGAGTAAGCGTCGATCCAATAGGAGGAAGCAGTGAGGGCTAATTGGGCCACGCCCTTCAGTGGCTATATTAGGCCATGGTAATTAGTGCTCATTGCTGAGAACAACAATTCACTGACCGCAGCATATCCAGAGTTTCGTTTCTACGTCTGTTTGGGAATCTTATCACCAGCTTCTGCCAGCTTTATTCCGGGAAGCCAGCCAAGTTGTTCAGATAAGAATTAATGAGTCTTGCTTTGAACTTTTGTCTGTGTGCTATTTAACCCTCACGTAACCCAAAGAACCTTATTCCTGAAGACTTTCCGTTTGTGTTGTTTTGGACTTCTAAACCCTCTGAGTTTTACTAAGAAACTTTATTAGTAAAAGGAACCTTTTTGTTTGCCTCCCAACGACTGTGTGTGTGTGTTTCTGGGGGGTTGCGGTGCTGGGTCACAACAGTTTGTTCTCAGCCCAAACTGACCACACACAAGCCCAGATTGCATCATGGAGCAGCTTCAGGACGAGAATGCTCAACTTCGGCAGCAGCTGGCAATCATGAACGCTCAGTTAACAAGGCAGCAAAATCAGTTGGCAGCTGCTCCTGCGTTGGCCCCAGCCCAACGGACACGCTGCCCGATAGCCATGCCGGATAAGTTCCATGGTGACGAGGCTATGTTCCCGGCGTTCCTGGGCCAGTGCCAGTTGTTCATGTCTCTGAGGCCAGAGGATTTCCCCCACGACCGGGACAAGGTGGGGTTTGTAATTAGCCTGCTGTCTGGAAATGCAGCACGTTGGGCCACCCCTCTACTGGTCCAGAACAGTCCCCTCCTCCAGGACTTTGGGCGTTTCTGCACTCATTTGGAGGAGATGTTCGCGGATCCAATTAAGGCCCAGACAGCGTGCAGGCAATTAAGGCAGCTGAGGCAAGGCCGGAGACCACTCAGGGAATACATCAGTGAGTTCCGTCTCCTCAGCCAAGACTCGGCCTGGAATGAGGCAGCGTTGTTGGATGCCTTCCAGGAGGGCTTGGCAGACAGCATCCAGGATGAGCTGGCACGCGTGGACATTCCTGCAACCACCCAAGAACTGGTGCGGCTCTGCTTGAAAATTGATGCCCGGTTGCAAGCGAGGAACGCACGCCGTGCTGCTCCGGCGCCTCTCGCGCCACCTGACGTCCCCGCTGTTCTGGCTCCACGTCTCGCTGCTCAGGCACCTCCTGTTCCCCGTGGACTTCCGTCGGCCCCGGCTCCCCGTGACGAGCCTATGGACCTTGGCGCTGTTCGGCCCCGCTTGACCGGCGCGGAAAAGGACAGACGCAGGGCAGGGGGGTTGTGTTTGTATTGCGGCGACCCGGGCCATTTCGCTCGCTCGTGCCCTAGGAAGGGTCGGGGGCCCACCGCTTCTGGTCCTGCTCCACCGTCCCAGCCATCGCCGTCGGGAAACGGCCAGCGCCCGGCCTAGCGGAGACGCTGGGTCGGGCATGCACACCGAAGGACTCCGGCTCAGCTGACGTGGATCCCGGTCCTCCGCGGCATCTGCTCTTGGACACCAAGGTCTTTATTGACCACCGGGACCGCGGCGTCTCCGCACACGCTTTGGTGGACTCCGGGGCAACCACCAATTTCATTGACGAGGCGTTCGCCCAGCATCTTGCCGTTCCCCTGTGCCCCGTGGACCCGCCGATGAGGGTGGAAACAATCGATGGCCGGGTGTTGCTGTCCGGTCCGATTAAGGCCATCACGCAGCCGGTGAGCCTTTGCATTGGACGGCACGAGGAGGCCATCCAGTTTTACGTGACGTTGGGACTCCATTTCCCTTTGGTTCTCGGACTGGCGTGGCTGCGCACCCACGACCCTCAGGTTGTATGGTCCCAGAACTTCATTGTCTTCCCGAGTCTCCAGTGTGTGGACCATACGCGCCAGGTTTGTGCGGGCGCGGTACCTGACCCTCCGGACATTTCACTCCCAGCTGAGTTTGCAGACTTCGCTGATGTGTTTAGCGAAAAGGAGGCGGACCAGTTGCCCCCGCACCGGCCCTACGATTGCCCTGTGGATCTGATTCTCAACGCTCCGCTCCCTGTGGGCCGCCTCTATTCCATGTCAGAACCCGAACTGGCCGCACTGCGGGACTTTATCGATAAAAACCTGGCCAGGGGTTTCATCCGACCCTCCTCATCGCCCTTGTCTGCCCCCGTCCTCTTCGTCAAGAAGAAAACCGGGGACTTGCGCCTGTGCTGCGATTATCGCAAGTTGAATGCCATCACAGTGCGTAACCGGTACCCGTTGCCCCTCATCCCGGAGTTGATGGAACGCCTCCGCTCGGCGACCATCTTCACCAAATTGGACTTACGTGGCGCTTACAATTTGGTGCGTGTTCGTGAGGGGGACGAGTGGAAGACGGCGTTCGGAACCCGCTACGGTCATTTTGAGTATACGGTCATGCCGTTCGGCTTGACCAACGCTCCGGCTGTGTTCCAGCATTTCATGAACGACATCTTTAGAGATTTGCTGGACCAGTTCGTTGTCGTGTACCTGGACGATATTATGATTTATTCTACGTCCCGGAGCAGCCACATCCAACATATCCGTCAAGTCCTGCAGCGGTTGAGAGACCACCAGCTATACGCGAAATTAGAGAAATGCCAGTTTTTTCAGACGACTGTGGATTTCCTGGGCCATCGGATTTCGCCAGAAGGCATCGCCATGGACCGGGGCAAGGTCGAGGCCCTGAAAACCTGGCAACCCCCGCGCCGGGTGAAGGACGTTCAGCGACTCCTGGGGTTCGCAAATTATTATAGGACCTTCATCCCGGGGTTCGCCACTCTGACCGCGCCTCTCACTCGACTCCTGCAGAAACAAGTCCCTTTCCGGTGGGGCGATTCCGAACAGGAGGCGTTCAAGATCCTCACGGATGCCTTCATGCAGGAGCCGATCCTCAAGCACCCAGACCCTCACCGCCCTTTTGTTGTGGAGGCGGACGCGTCCGACATTGCCGTGGGCGCCGTCTTGCTCCAGACCCGGGAAGATGGCGGCCATCTCTTCCCTTGCGCTTATTATTCCCGGAAATTAACCTCGTCGGAGTGCAATTATACGATCTGGGAGAAGGAGTTGCTGGCCATCAAGGCGGCTTTCGAGACCTGGCGGCACCACCTCGAGGGGGCTCGTCATCAAGTGGAGGTGCGCACAGACCATAAGAACCTGGAGTTCTTGCAGACGGCCAGGAAGCTCAACCAGCACCAGATACGCTGGTCGTTCTTTTTCTCCCGCTTCAATTTTCGCATTACGTACATCCCGAGTGGCCGGAATCAGCAGGCGGATGCGCTGTCCCGCAAGCCGGAATACGCCCAAGCCCAGGAACCGCTGCCACCCCGGACGGTCCTGCCCGTCGAGTCCTTTGCAGCTACCCAGGATCCCGTGGACCTCCGAGGACAGATCCGGGAGGCGCAGCGACACGACGCCTACGCGGCACAACGGAGGCAGGAGATAGGGCCTGAGTCCCCTTGGACGTTTTCGGACGACCTCCTCCGTTTCCGGGACCTGCTCTACGTTCCTGCCGGTCCGCTCCGTGGCCTGATCCTGCAGCAGTGCCACGACAGCCCTGCGGCTGGCCACTTCGGCCTTTTCAAGACTCTGAACCTGGTGGCTCGGACTTTTTGGTGGCCCCGACTCCGTGATGACGTCCAGGCCTATGTGACGTCTTGTGTTCGCTGTCGCCAGGCCAAGTACGCCCCTGGAGCGCCGCCGGGCCTGCTGCAGCCCTTGCCGACGCCTGAGAGACCCTGGGGGGCCGTCTCTATGGACTTCCTCAATGACTTGCCCCCGTCCGCCGGCTTCACGACCGTGTTCGTAGTGGTCGATATGCTGACCAAAATGGCACATTTCATCCCCTGTCGCGGGTTGCCGACAGCTCGTGCCACGGCCCGCATGTTTATCCAGCATGTTTTCCGCCTGCATGGTCTGCCGGATCGGGTCGTGTCGGGTCGGGGAGCCCAGTTCACGGCCCAGTTCTGGAAGGGTCTGATGGCGGCCCTGGAGGTCCAAGTCTGCCTCTCGTCAGCGCATCATCCGGAGACTGACGGGGGCACTGAAAAAGTCATCGGCATCCTTGAACAGTACCTGCGCTGTTTTGTCAACCAGCAGCAGGACAACTGGGCGGAATACCTTGCCGTGGCCGAGTTTGCTTTTAACAACTCTCAGCACACCTCCACGCACGCCTCTCCGTTCCTCGCCAACTTTGGTTACCACCCCCGTTTCTTCCCGCTCACGCTCCTAGACTCTCCTGTTCCTGTGGCAGAGGAATTCCTGTCCGAGCTCCAGGCCGTTCACCAACTGGTCAAACGCTCGTTGAATAAAGCCAAGGAAGATTACAAGAGGGTCGCGGACCGCTCCCGGCGAGCAACTCCACCTCTGGCGGTCGGGGATCGTGTCTGGCTGTCCACGAAGCATCTCCCCTCCGACCGACCGGCTCGGAAGCTTGACCACCGCTTCTTGGGTCCGTTCCCGGTGGAAGCGGTCATTAACCCCGTGGCCTACCGGTTGACGTTGCCCCGCTCTCTCAGGATCCACCCCGTCTTCCATCGGTCCCTCCTTGTTCCCGAACGTCCTGCCTGTCCGCTCCGCCCTCCCGCTCCGCCTCAGCCTGTGATCCGCACTCCCGCTGACCCACCCGAATACGAAGTTGCCAGTATTCGGGATTCCCGCTGGATGAAGGGCCGGTTCCAGTACCTCATTGAGTGGAAGGGGTACGGCCCTGAAGACTTCACATGGGAGGATGCGACCGCCGTGCATGCTCCGGATCTGGTCCGGGCCTTCCACGCTCAATTCCCGTCCCGGCCGCATCCGGACCGACAGACCTGGGGGAAGGGCCCTGCGGTGAGGGATAGTGTTGTGCCTTGGCCGCGTCCGGCGCCGAGTCTGGAGGATCCGGAGGACGCGGAGCCGCTCATGGTGCAGCAGTACCAGCCTATGTGCCTGGCACCAGAGACGGCTGGTGATGAGGACTCGGTGCCAGAGCAGGACGATCTCCCAGGACCTTCTGCACCTGCGCAGCAGAGTTCTTCATCAGGAGATGAAGAACTCATGCTGAATGCCAGAGCACGCAGAGCAGCCAGAAGACAGGACTGGCTGAGTAAGCGTCGGTCCAATAGGAGGAAGCAGTGAGGGCTAATTGGGCCACGCCCTTCAGTGGCTATATTAGGCCATGGTAATTAGTGCTCATTGCTGAGAACAACAATTCACTGACCGCAGCATATTCAGAGTTTCGTTTCTACGTCTGTTTGGGAATCTTATCACCAGCTTCTGCCAGCTTTATTCCGGGAAGCCAGCCAAGTTGTTCAGATAAGAATTAATGAGTCTTGCTTTGAACTTTTGTCTGTGTGCTATTTAACCCTCACGTAACCCAAAGAACCTTATTCCTGAAGACTTTCCGTTTGTGTTGTTTTGGACTTCTAAACCCTCTGAGTTTTACTAAGAAACTTTATTAGTAAAAGGAACCTTTTTGTTTGCCTCCCAACGACTGTGTGTGTGTGTTTCTGGGGGGTTGCGGTGCTGGGTCACAACAGTCGCCCCCCACAGCTGGCACAAGCAGTCAGGAAGTCTTTGGGAGGCGGAGGGCACTTCTGGTCGGTGCGGCAGACCTCGTCGTCGCTGCTTATAGGCTCCTCGACAGAGCCCATGTGGACTGCAGAAGGAGGCTTAGTGTCCTTTTTAGAGGAGGCGAAACGGTGTAGAGATTCGGCCGCTTTGGATGAGGACTCAGCAGCTCTGGCTTCGTCCAGGGCAGTGGCCAGCGTGAGGTTGGGCCGAGCCAGGAGCCGGCGTTGCAGGCGAATGTCCTGCACGCCACAGATGAGCTGGTCAAGCAGGATGTCATCCAGGTCGTGGAACTCGCAGTGGCCAGAGGCTTTATGGAGGGCGGCGATGTATTGGTTGAAGGTCTTGCCCTCCTGCTGCAGCCGCTGGCGGAACTCGTAGCGCCGGACAACCTTGGATGGGGTTGGCGCGTAGTGTGTCTTCAGCGTTGCCTGGAGTACCTGCCAGGTCACGGTGTGAACTGGGGTTGGGGCAGACAACGATTCTGCGGTGTCAAACACCTCTGGCCCGCAGTGACTCAGAAACAAAGCTCTTTTTCTGTTGTCAGCCAGCCCCAGCAGATCATTGGCTTCGAGGAAGCACTCGAAACACCGCATGTAGGAGTCCCATTTTTCCCGGGCAGGGTCGAAAGGCGCCGGCGGGTGGAAGGTGGACATCTCGATGAAAGAAGGCAGACGTGGCTAGTGCTGCCTGGCTGGTTGCAGTGCCTGAGGGCTGGTCTTCGTTCTCCTGGTCCCAAACCCTCGTCGCCACTGTTAAATTGTGGGCAAAGATCGCAGGAGACAGACTTCAGAACAGCTCTTTTATTAGCTCACTCAAAACAAACAGCAACTTACAGTCTGACAGATAGCCCTTTTATAGGGAACTGTCAGACACAACAACCAATAGCGTATGAGCATTCAAACACATGACCAGGGTGGCAACAACAGTTCAGGTAGAGTTCAACTATAAACATAACAACAACAGTTCAGTCAGAGGTCGTCTAGTCAAAACAAGTTCATGGTTCAGTTATAGGTCAGTCAGAACACAACACTGTCCATGTCTTTCTTTATGCTGGGCCACCAACATTGCCTCAATGCTAAGTGTAAAGACTTTAGGAACCCGAAATCGCCTGCCGGTTTGACGTTGTGGCTCCTCTGGAGGATTAGGGTGCGTAGGGATTCTGGGATGTAGAGTTTCGTCCCCTTCCATGCTAGGTCATCTCCTTTTGTCAAGATGTGTTGGTTGTCCCAGAACCAGGGGTATGCTAGCAGTTCGGTTTTGAGTTTCGTGATTAGATCGCTTGCGGGTTGGTCTTTTTTTAAAAAATTTTTTTTCACAAACTTTGCATCCATACATATACCATAATATCAAAACATTACATACTTATACATTTATTCAAAATGCCATAAACAAATATCCTAAATTTGCACCTTTTATACTTTTATCTCCCGTCTGTTTTCCTTCCATATTTCATATTACTCCCCTCCATCTCCCTCTCTTCCCTCTACCTTCTTTCTTCCTCTCTCCCTCTTACCTACTTCCCTCCTGCCTCTTTTCCCTTCCTTTCTACTTCCTCTTCCTCCCTCTTGTCCTTCCCTGAGTACTTTTCATCCTAATCCATTATGTGGTTAACAGACGAGCAATCCAAAACCCTGACTTCATTCCAACATCGGTGCTATTCTTAAACTTACAGATTCCCTTTAACCATATTAAAATAATATAAAATATAAAATAATATAAAATATAAAATAATATAAAATATAAAATATAAAATATAAAATATAAAATATAAAATATAAAATATAAAATAATATAAAATATAAAATATAAAATATAAAATATAAAATATAAAATATAAAAAAATATAAAATATAAAATATAAAATAATATAAAATAATATAAAATAATATAAAATAATATAAAATATAAAATATATAAAATAATAATATAAAATAATATAAAATATAAAATAATATAAAATATAAAATATAAAATATAAAATAATATAAAGTAATATAAAATAATATAAAATATAAAATAATATAAAATAATATAAAATAATATAAAATAATAATATAAAATAATATAAAATATAAAATATAAAATAATATAAAATAATATAAAATAATATAAAATATAAAATATAAAATATAAAATATAAAATATAAAATAATATAAAGTAATATAAAATAATATAAAATATAAAATAATATAAAAAAATATAAAATAATATAAAAAAATATAAAATATAAAATATAAAATAATATAAAATAATATAAAATAATATAAAATATAAAATATAAAATATAAAATAATATAAAGTAATATAAAATAATATAAAATATAAAATAATATAAAATAATATAAAATAATATAAAAAATATAAAATATAAAATATAAAATATAAAATATAAAATATAAAATATAAAATAATAATATAAAATAATATAAAATATAAAATAATATAAAATATAAAATAATATAAAATAATATAAAATAATATAAAATATAAAATAATATAAAATATAAAATATAAAATATAAAATAATATAAAGTAATATAAAATAATATAAAATAATATAAAATAATATAAAATAATATAAAATATAAAATATATAAAATAATAATATAAAATAATATAAAATATAAAATAATATAAAATATAAAATATAAAATATAAAATAATATAAAGTAATATAAAATAATATAAAATATAAAATAATATAAAATAATATAAAATAATATAAAATAATAATATAAAATAATATAAAATATAAAATATAAAATAATATAAAATAATATAAAATAATATAAAATATAAAATATAAAATATAAAATATAAAATATAAAATAATATAAAGTAATATAAAATAATATAAAATATAAAATAATATAAAAAAATATAAAATAATATAAAAAAATATAAAATATAAAATATAAAATAATATAAAATAATATAAAATAATATAAAATATAAAATATAAAATATAAAATAATATAAAGTAATATAAAATAATATAAAATATAAAATAATATAAAATAATATAAAATAATATAAAAAATATAAAATATAAAATATAAAATATAAAATATAAAATATAAAATATAAAATAATAATATAAAATAATATAAAATATAAAATAATATAAAATATAAAATAATATAAAATAATATAAAATAATATAAAATATAAAATAATATAAAATATAAAATATAAAATATAAAATAATATAAAGTAATATAAAATAATATAAAATATAAAATAATATAAAATAATATAAAATAATATAAAAAAATATAAAATATAAAATATAAAATATAAAATATAAAATATAAAATAATAATATAAAATAATATAAAATATAAAATAATATAAAATAATATAAAATATAAAAAAATATAAAATATAAAATATAAAATATAAAATATAAAATATAAAATATAAAATATAAAATAATATAAAATATAAAATAATATAAAATAATATAAAATAATATAAAATATAAAATATAAAATAATATAAAATAATATAAAATAATATAAAATATAAAATATAAAATATAAAATAATATAAAGTAATATAAAATAATATAAAATATAAAATAATATAAAATAATATAAAATAATATAAAAAATATAAAATATAAAATATAAAATATAAGATATAAAATTTAAAATAATAATATAAAATAATATAAAATAATATAAAATATAAAATATAAAATAATATAAAATATAAAATATAAAATATAAAAATATATAAAATATAAAATATAAAATAATATAAAATAATATAAAATAATATAAAATAATATAAAATATAAAATATAAAATATAAAATATAAAATATAAAATATAAAATAATATAATATAATAATATAAAATAATATAAAATATAAAATAATATAAAATATAAAATATAAAATATAAAAAAATATAAAATATAAAATATAAAATATAAAATAATATAAAATATAAAATAATATAAAATAATATAAAATAATATAAAATATAAAATAATATAAAATATAAAATATAAAAAATAAAATATAAAATAATATAAAATAATATAAAATAATATAAAATAATATAAAATATAAAATATATAAAATAAAATAATAATGTAAAATAATATAAAATAATATAAAATAATATAAAATATAAAATAATATAAAATATAAAATATAAAATAATATAAAATATAAAATAATATAAAATATAAAATATAAAATAATATAAAATATAAAATAATATAAAATAATATAAAATAATATAAAATAATATAAAATATAAAATATAAAATATAAAATAATATAAAGTAATATAAAATAATATAAAATATAAAATAATATAAAATAATATAAAAAAATATAAAATATAAAATATAAAATAATATAAAATAATATAAAATAATATAAAATATAAAATATAAAATAATATAAAGTAATATAAAATAATATAAAGTAATATAAAATAATATAAAAAAATATAAAAAAATATAAAAAATATAAAATATAAAATATAAAATAATAATATAAAATAATATAAAATATAAAATAATATAAAATATAAAATATAAAATATATAAAATATAAAATATAAAATAATATAAAATATAAAATATAAAATATAAAAAAATATAAAATATAAAATATAAAATATAAAATATAAAATAATATAAAATATAAAATAATATAAAATAATATAAAATAATATAAAATATAAAATAATATAAAATAATATAAAATAATATAAAATATATAAAATATAAAATATAAAATAATATAAAATAATATAAAATATAAAATATAAAATAATATAAAATAATATAAAATAATATAAAATAATATAAAATAATATAAAATATAAAATAATATAAAAATAATATAAAATATAATATAAAATATAAAATATAAAATAATATAAAATATAAAATAACATAAAATAACATAAAATAACATAAAATAACATAAAATAATATAAAATATAAAATATAAAATATAAAATATAAAATATAAAATATAAAGTATAAAATAATATAAAATATAAAATATAAAATATAAAATATAAAATATAAAATAATATAAAATATAAAATATAAAATATAAAATATAAAATAATATAAAATATAAAATATAAAATATAAAATATAAAATATAAAATAATATAAAATACAAAATACAAAATATAAAATAATATAAAATATAAAATATAAAATAAATATAAAATATAAAATATAATATAAAATATAAAATATAAAATAATATAAAATATAAAATAACATAAAATAACATAAAATAATATAAAATAATATAAAATAATATAAAATATAAAATATAAAATATAAAATATAAAATATAAAATATAAAGTATAAAATAATATAAAATATAAAATATAAAATATAAAATAATATAAAATATAAAATATAAAATATAAAATAATATAAAATATAAAATATAAAATAATATAAAATACAAAATATAAAATACAAAATACAAAATATAAAATAATATAAAATATAAAATATAAAATATAAAATATAAAATAATATAAAATACAAAATACAAAATATAAAATAATATAAAATATAAAATATAAAATAAATATAAAATATAAAATATAATATAAAATATAAAATATAAAATAATATAAAATATAAAATAACATAAAATAACATAAAATAATATAAAATAATATAAAATAATATAAAATATAAAATATAAAATATAAAATATAAAATATAAAATATAAAGTATAAAATAATATAAAATATAAAATATAAAATATAAAATAATATAAAATATAAAATATAAAATATAAAATAATATAAAATATAAAATATAAAATATAAAATATAAAATATAAAATATAAAATATAAAATATAAAATAATATAAAATATAAAATATAAAATAATATAAAATATAAAATATAAAATATAAAATATAAAATAATAATATAAAATATATAAAATAATATAAAATAATATAAAATATAAAATAATATAAAATATAAAATATATAAAATAAAATAATAAAATATAAAATATAAAATAATAATAATAATAATATAAAATATAAAATATAAAATAATATAAAATATAAAATAATATAAAATATAAAATATAAAATAATATAAAATATAAAATATAAAATAATATAAAATATAAAATATAAAATATAAAATTTAAAATATAAAATAATATAAAATATAAAATAATATAAAATATAAAATATAAAATATAAAATATAAAATATAAAATATAAAATATAAAATATAAAATATAAAATATAAAATATAAAATAATATACAATATAAAATAAATATAAAATTTAAAATAATATAAAAATATAAAAATATATAAAAATATATAAAAATATATAAAAAAATATAAAAAAATATAAAAAAATATAAAAAAATATAAAAAAATATAAAATATAAAATATAAAATAATATCTGTCAATGACCTATCTGTCATTCTAATACTTACATACCTATATCGATATTAAAAATATTATCTCTTTCCATGTCCACCTAACCTGATTGAACTTCATGGACGAGCGTTCACTCTTCATTGTGCTGTTCCCTTGTGTCCAGTGGATCCTCCTATGCTGGTCGAGATGATCGATGGTCAGGTGTTGTTGTCCAGGCCAATTAAGGCCATCACACAACCCGTGCACTTGACCATCGGACGGCATGAGGAGGCCATCCAATTTTATGTGACGGCAGGACACCATTTCCCCTTGGTTCTAGGATTGGCATGGCTGCGGACTCACAACCCTCGCATCACGTGGTCCCAAAATTTCATTTCTTTTCCAAGCCTGCAGTGTGTGGACCATACGCGCCAAGTCTGCGCAGCCCAGGTGCAGGGGCCCACCGACATCTTGTTGCTGGCCGACCTCTCGGACTTTGCCGATGTATTCAGTGAGAAAGAGGCGGACCAATTGCCCCCGCACCGGCCGTATGATTGTGCCATTGATCTGCTCCTGAACGCTCAGCTCCCTGTGTGGCGCATTTATTCTATGTCGGAACCGTTATGGGACTTTGTGGACAAAAATCTGTTCAGGGGTTTTATCCGACCCTCGTCGTTGCCCTTGTCGGCTCCGGTCCTTTTCGTGAAAAAGAAAACTGGAGACTTGCGCCTGTGCTGTGACTATCAGAAAGTTAATGACATCACAGTGCGCAACTGGTACCTTTTGCCCTTGATCCCTGAACTCATGGAGAGACTCCGATCGGCGACCATCTTCACAAAGTTGGACCTGCACGGCGCCTACAACCTGGTGCGAATCTGTGAAGGGGATGAGTGGAAGACAGCGTTCGGGACTCGGTATGGCCATTTCGAGTATACGGTCATGCCATTTGGACTCACCAATGCTCCGGCTGTCTTCCAACACTTCATGAACGACATTTTTCGGCATCTGTTGGACCAGTTTGTTGTGGTCTACCTTGATGATATCCTGATTTATTCCACCTCCCGGAAAGGTCATCTCCAACATCTCCAACAGGTTTTGCAGCGTCTGCGGGAACATCACCTCTATGCCAAGCTGGAGAAATGCCAGTTTTATCAGACCACCATTGATTTCTTGGGACATCGCATTTCTCCAGAAATCGCCGGTGGGGCGATCCCGAGCAGCAGGCGTTCTTGGCCTTAAAGGAGGGCTTCATGAAAGAGCCGATCCTCCAACACCCAGACCCTCATTGTCTGTTCGTGGTGGAGGCAGACGCATCAGACATTGCCATCGGAGCTGTGCTTCTCCAGACTCGTGAGGATGGCGGACCTCTTTTCCCGTGCGCCTATTATTCTACGAAGCTAAATCCGTCTGAGCGCAACTACACTATTTGGGAGAAGGAGTTGTTGGCCATTAAGACCGCCTTCGAGACCTGGAGGCATCACCTCGAGGGAGCCCGACACCAAGTGGAAGTTCGGACAGACCACAACAACCTGGAGTTCTTGCAAACCGCGAGGAAACTTAATCAGCGCCAGATACGGTGGTCCTTCTTCTTTTCCAGATTCCACTTTAGGGTCACCTACATCCCGAGTGGGCGTAACCAACAGGCGGATGCCCTATCCCGCAAACTGGAATATACCTCTGTCAAGGACCCGTTGCCGCCTCAGACTATTCTGCCTGTCGAGTCGATCACGGCCATCCACAACCCCATTGATCTACGAGGACAGATTCGGGACGCGCAATGGCAGGACGAGTTCATGGAGCAACGGAAGCGGGAGATAGGGCCTGAGTCTCCTTGGACTTTTTTGGAAGACCTTCTCCGTTTTCGAGACAAGTTGTACGTCCCAGAAGGACTGCTACGAGGCCTGATTTTAACCCAGTGCCATGATAACCCTGCGGTGGGACATTTCGGTCTCTTCAAGACCCTCCACTTGGTTTCCCGGACTTTTTGGTGGCCTTGACTCCGGCATGATGTCCACTCCTATGTGACTTCTTGCGTCCGTTGTCGTCAGGCCAAGCCAGCCACGGGAGCGCCTCCTGGTTTGTTACAGCCTTTGCCGACGCCGGAGAGACCCTGGGGGGCCGTCTCCATGGATTTCCTGATGGACTTGCCCCGTCTGCCGGTTTCACGACCGTGTTCATGGTGGTGGACATGCTGACGAAGATGGCACATTTCATCCCCTGTCGAGGATTACCGACTGCTCGCGCCACCGCTCGCATGTTTATCCAGCATGTCTTTCGGTTACACAGGCTACCGGATAGGGTCGTGTCAGACCAAGGGGCCCAGTTCACCGCCCAATTCTGGAAGGGGCTGATGGCGGCTCTCGAGGTCCAGGTCTGTTTATTGTCGGCGCATCACCCGGAGACTGATGGAGGCACGGAGAAAGTGATCGGCATCCTCGAGCAGTACCTGCGTTGCTTTGTCAAACAACAGCAGAACAATTGGGCAGAGTACCTCGCAGTGGCTGAATTCGCTTTTAACAACTCCCAACACACCTCCACCCAGATCACTCCTTTCTTCGCTAATTTAGGGTATCACCCCTGATTCTTTCCGCTCACGCTCCTTGATTCTCCAGTTCCAGTGGCGGAGGAGTTCTTGACCGAGCTCCAGGCCATTCACCAGTTGGTGAAGCGGTACCTGAACAAGGCCAAGGAAGATTACAAGAGGGTCGCGGACCGCTCTCGTCGAGCTACCCCACCCTTGGCTGTTGGGGATCGAGTTTGGCTCTCCACCAAACATCTCCCCTCAGACCGACCGGTCCGCAAGCTCGGCCATTGTTATCTGGGCCCGTTCCTGGTGGAAGCAGTCATCAATCCGGTGACTTATCGCCTGACCTTGCCTCGCTCTCTCCGTGTTCATCCAGTGATTCACCGATCCCTTCTTGTTCCGGACCGTCCTGCCTGTCCGCTTCATCCTGTTGATCAGCCACCGCCAATGTCCAGTGCTCGTGTTGAACCGCTCGAGTATGCGGTTGCCAGCATTCGGGACTCCTGGTGGATGAAGGGCCGGTTCCAGTACCTCATCGAGTGGAAGGGGTATGGGCCAGCAGACTTCACTTGGGAGGATGCGACCTCTGTTCAAGCTCCTGATCTGGTTCATGCATTCCATGAACAGTCCCCATCACGACCGCATCCAGACCGACAGACCCGAGGGAAGGGCCCTGCGGTGAGGGATAGTGTTGTGGCCCGTCCGCATCCCCTGCAGCTGGTCATGGATCCCGAGGATCGAGAGGCGGTTGTGGCGCGGTACCATAGGCCCGTGCACCTGGCACCCGAGTCCGATAGCGAGGAGGTCGGAGAGGATTTGGTGTCAGAGGCTGAAAGCCAACCAGGGACCTTCTGCACCTCCCAAGGTGCACATGAGTGACTCAGAAGAAGAGGAGGAGCCTCTGTTTGTTTTGGTTTGTGCTTGGACTCTGGCCATTGTTAGGACGTTAATTAATGGCTGGCTCAACAAAAAGACTTATTTCTGATTTCCCTGAACTTTTAAAAAACAAACCTCACTGCTAAGAAAATATTAGGAGTTAAAAGCTTAAATGTTGTAAAATCAGTGTGTGTGTGTGTGTGTGCATATTTTCTGGTGGGCTCGTCGCTGGAACAGAACACTTTATCATAGCCGTCTGATATACAGTAATGCCTAATAAAAACAATTCTGGCTTAAAATCTATATGTTGTCTAATCATTTTTTCTAATGGATTTGTGTGGATTTGTATGGATTTGTGTCTAAACTTTCCTTGCCCTTATACAGGTCCACCACATGTGGTAATATGTGCCAGGTATTTGTTTACATTTCCAACAGTTTGGGGTCATATTGTTAAACATTTTAGCCAATCTTGCCTGGGGGAAGATGCCACCTATAGAACATTTTATAGAGATTTTCCTTATATGATGTGGCCATTGTCAGTTTCCGGTTTCTATCCCAAAGCTTTTGCCATTTATCCAAATCTATATTATATCCAAAGTTTTTGGCCCATTTTATCATCGTCTCTTTAACTTGTTCTTCTTCCATTTTATAATTTAATAGGTAATTGTATAGTATCTTTATCAATTTGCAATCAGTCCCCACTAATATCTTGTCCAATGTTGTTAGTTCTCTATAAAAACCACATGTTTTCACATCTTTCACATAACACGATTATATCTGCAGGTACGACCACCACTCTAATTCCACCCCTTGGTTTTTTAGTTCTAATCTGGTTTTCAATTCACCATTCTCATTTAATACTGTATATCTTTATAAGAAACAATTTTTCCATATTTATAACATTTGGGTGTATCAATGCTTCTAAGGTGGAGAGCCAGACTTGTATTTCCCTATAGTTTTGTTGTTTAATTTTATCCCACACTGATAACAATGCATTTCTTACATAATGTATTTGGAAATATCAATGTGCTGTATTTCTCCCGTACCAGAGAAACACATGCCACCCTAGTTGAAGGTCATGACCCTCCAATACTAATAGTCTTCTATGCCTCAAAATTATCCACTCTTTCACCCACGTGAGTGCAGCTGCTTGCTAATACAGTTCCCAGTCGGGCAGACCAAAACCGCCTTTCCCTTTTGACTCTTGCAGTAGTTTCAGTTTTATTCTCGGTTTTTTTCCTTGCCAAATGAATTTCAACATTATTTTATTCAACTCATCAATATATTTTTTCTCTAGTTTTATTGGTACTATTTGGAATAAAAAAAGTATCTTCGGCAATATGTTCATCTTTATTGTGGCTATTCTACCCATCATAGAAAGTTGCAAGCTTTTCCATCTCTCCATATCCAGCTTAATTTGATGCATTAATTTTCTATAATTGTCGTCTTTAATTGTTATACATCTTGCTGTTAGATAGATTCCTAAGTATTTCACTTTTTTCACTATCTGGATATCCATTTTCTTTATTAATTCATCCCTCTGTTTATTTGTAAGATTTTTAACTATCATTTTGGTTTTTTCCTTATTTATTTTTAATCCAGCAACCTCTCCATATTCCTCTAATTTCTCTATGAGTCTCGGGCCTGATTCTAATGGTTCCTCTAAGATGAAAACTAAATAATCTGCGAATGCTTGTAGTTTGTACTTTTCTCTTTTGATTTCCATTCCTTTGATTTGCTCATCTTGCCTGATATTTCTGGTTAGTACTTCCAGTGTTAAGATGAATAACAATGGAGATAATGGACAACCTTGCCTTGTACCTTTTCATATTGAAAATTTTTCAGTTACCTCGCCATTCACAATCACTTTGGCTTTCTGATTTGTATATATTGCCTTGAACATATTTATAAATTTATCTCCAAAATCCATATATCTTAATTGGTATAACATGAATTGCCAATTCACATTGTCAAATGCCTTTTGGGCGTCTAGAAACAACAATGCCAATTGCTTTTCACTATGTGCTTCGTAGTATTCCAATGTATGTAATATTACTCTCATATTGTTTCTTATCTGCCTTTTGGGTAGGAAGCCATTTTGGTCAGGGTGTAAAAACTCCTTCAAAAATCTCTTCAGTCTTTCTGCTACTATTGAGGTGAATATTTTATAGTCAGCATTCAGTAGGGATATGGGTCTGTAGTTCTTAATTTGCGTTAAATCTGAATCCTCTTTTGGTATCAAAGTGATGTTAGCTTCCACCCATGATGGTGATATCTTCGCTTCAGATAAAACTGCATTGTATACCTCTAATAATAATTGGCCCAGAGTATCTTGTAGCTATTTATATATTTCTGCCGGTAGCCCATCTATGCCAGTTGTTTTGTTATTTTTTTGTTTTATGATCGCCTCTGCTAGTTCTGTCATTGTTATCCTCTCATTCAGCATAGATTTCATTGCTTCTGGAACCTTAGGTAAGTTAGCTTTTTCGAGATATTGTAATATTTTCTCTTCTGGATGTTCCTCATCATCATATAGTTTCCTATAAAAGTCCTGGATAATATTCTTTTTTTCCTCAATTTGGTAACGTAGAGTTCCATCTTTGTCTTGCAATTTACTTATCCATTTTTTCTCTTTCTCCTTTTTCAATTTGTGAGCTAGCCACCTCCCTGGTTTGTTTGCATTCTCAAAAAAAATTTGTTTCGTTCTTTTTATATGTTGTGCCAGGTCTTCTTTTTCAAGGATATTCAATTTATGTTTAGTTAGCTCCATTTGCTGTTTAAAATTTATTTTTTGTGGTTCCTTTTGTAACTCTGCTTTGAGTCTTATATTCTTCTTCTAGAGTTCTTTGTTGTTGCTTCTTCCTTTTATTTTTCTTCGCTATGAATGTTATAGCAACTCCTCTCATGTATGCTTTTGCTGTGTCCCATAGGTTTTGTAATGAAGTGTCTTCTTTCCTATTTTCTTTAAAGAAGAATCCCATTTATTTTTCCAACGTCTGCCTAAATTCTATATCTTTTAATATCGATCGGTTCAGAGTCCATCTTGTACTTTTCTTTTGTCCTTTCCCGCTCATTCTCATGGGATTATGATCTGCCCATAAATTTGTATCTATTTCTACCTCATATACATTAGTATTTAATTCCATCAACATCCATACCATATCTATTCCAGACCAGGATTGGTGTCTATTAGAATAGAATGTGTATTGGTTTCCCCCCGGGTGCCTCTCTCTCCATACATCTTGTATGTTTAACTCTTCTGCCATTTTAAAGAAGGTTCTAGGTAGAATCCTTCTACTCCTTTCCTTATTCTATTACTTTTATAGTCCAATTTTTTGTCTATTATTGCATTGAAGTCTCCTAGGAGACAAAGATTATCACACTCCATATCATGTATAGTATAATAATAATAATAATAACAACAGAGTTGGAAGGGACCTTGGATGTCTTCTAGTCCAACCCCCTGCCTAGGCAGGAAACCCTACACTACTTCAGACAAATAGTTATCCAACATCTTCTTAAAAACTTCCAGTGTTGGAGCATTCACAACTTCTGGAGGCAAGCTGTTCCACTGATTAATTGTTCTAACTGTCAGGAAATTTCTCCTTAGTTCTAAGTTACTTCTCTCCTTGTTTAGTTTCCACCCATTACTTCTTGTTCTACCCCCAGGTGCCTTGGAGAATAGTTTGACTCCCTCTTCTTTGTGGCAACCCCTGAGATATTGGAACACTGCTATCATGTCTCCCCTGATCCTTCTTTTCATTAAACTAGACATACCCAGTTCCTGCAATCATTCTTCATATGTTTTAGCTTCCAGTCCCCTAATCATCTTTGTTGCTCTTCTCTGCACTCTTTCTAGAGTCTCAACATCCTTTTTACATCGTGGCGACCAAAACTGAATGCAGTATTCCAAGTGTGGCCTTACCAAGGCATTATAAAGTGGTATTAACACTTTGCGTGATCTTGATTCTATCCCTCTGTTAATGCAGCCTAGAACTGTGTTGGCTTTTTTGGCAGCTGCTGCACACTGCTGGCTCATATTTAAATGGTTGTCCACTAGGACTCCAAGATCCCTCTCACAGTTACTACTGTTGAGCAAGGTACCACATATACTGTACCTGTGCATTTTGTTTTTCTTGCCTAAATGTAGAACCTTACTTTTTTCACCATTGAATTTCATTTTGTTTGATAGCGCCCAATGTTCAAGTCTGTCAAGATCCTTCTGTATCTTGAGCCTATCTTCTGGAGAGTTGGCTATTGGGGTACTCCACTGCATACTTCCCTCCATGTAGATGCAGTTCCATTGAGCACTACATGTTGAGTGCAGTTGGTTAGCTAGTTTCGAATCCATCTGGTGGTGTTGCTGTCCATCCCACATTTTTCTACTTTATCTAGTAGTAGGTTATGGTCTACTTTGTCAAATGCCTTACTGAAGTCCAAGTAAACCACATCGACAGCATTCCTCTGGTCCACTAATTTTGTCACTTTGTCAAAGAATGCAATAAGATTAGTTTGGCATGATCTGTTTTTGACAAACCCATGTTGGCTTTTGGTTATTACTTTGTTTGCTTCTAGGGGTTCATTGATTCGTTGCTTGATTATCTTTTCCAAAATCTTCCCTGGTATTGAGGTCAGGCTGATAGGTCTGTAGTTTCCTGGATCTGTTTTTTCCCCTTTTTTGAAGATGGGAACTACATCAGCTCTTTTCCATTCCTCTGGCAGTTCCCCGGTGCTCCAGGATCTTTGAAATATATAATTCAATGGTTCTGAGATCTCGTCTGCCAGTTCCTTCAGAACCTTGGGGTGTAATCCATCTGATCCTGGTGATTTGAATTCATCTAGGGTAGACAGGTGTTCCCTTACCATTTTCTTCCCTATTTTAACTTGTGTTCCTAATATGTTTTTTGTGATGCTGTTTTTGATAGGTTGGACTGTTTTTTCCCTTTGTGTAAAGAAAGATGCAAAAAACGTGTTAAGTAGCACTGCTTTCTCCCTGTTGCTTGTCACCTTCTTGCCACTTTCTCCCTGCAATGGACCAATTGTTTCCTTGACTTTTTTCTTGTTTTTAATATGTTGGAAGAAGCTTTTTTTGTTACTTTTTTACTTTTGTTGCAAGCCTTTGTTCATTGTGAGCCTTAGCTTTCCTCACTTCATCTTTACAGGCTCCGGCTATTTGCTGGTATTCTGCCTTAGTGATTTCCCCTTCTTTCCCCTTTTTATACTTGTCCTTTTTGTCTTTCAATTTGTCAGAGAGTTCTTTATGCAGCCATGCTGGTTTCTTTTGAGATCTATTATTTTTCTTCTTCATTGGTATTGTGCTAGTCTGGGCTTTTATAATCTCACTTTTCAAAATTTCCCAAGCTTCTTGAGTTGTTTTCCCCTTGAGGATTCTCATCCATGGAATCTTTCCCAAGTTCTCTCTAAGTTTATTGAAATTAGCTGTCTTAAAGTCCAAGACTCTAGTTTGACTTTGTTCCACTGTTTGTGTTTGCATAATGTTGAATTCCAATATTGCATGATCACTTGCCCCCAATATTCCTGTAGCTTCAACACCTTCTATCATTTCATCTCTGTTAGTGAGAATTAAGTCCAATATGGCTGATCCCCTTGTTCCCTTCTCTACTTTTTGGGTAACAAAGTTGTCAGCTAAGTTTGTCAGGAAACTGTTGGATCTTCCACTTGGTGAAGAGTTTGTCTCCCAGTTGATGTCAGGGTAGTTAAAATCCCCCATTACTATTGTGATGTGCTTCCTACATACCTTAGTTAACTGACTAGCAAAAAGTTCATCTACTTCCTCTGTTTGGTTGGGTGGCTTATAGTATAGACCTATGGCAATGTCATTTCACCCCCCTTTAATCATGACCCAAATGCATTCAAGATGATTTTCATTATTGTTGTGCTCTATTTCTGTAGAGATGTAGTTATTTCTTATATATAGTGCAACTCCACCTCCTCTTTTATTTGGTCTGTTTCTTTTAAATAATTTAAATCCCTCTAGCTGTATATTCCATTTGTCAGTCTCATCCCACCAAGTTTCCATAATGGCAACTATATCATATCTTCCCTCATTTACTTGAGTTTCTAATTCTCCCTGTTTATTCCTCATACTCTGTGCATTGGTGTATAGACATTTAAGTCCATTTTGATTGATCCTGTGTTTACTGATAAACTTACCCGCACACATATCTATGTTGTGTGCACTGTTAACCCTATTAATTTTAGATTGCTGGGGACAGAAATGATCTGTATCAATTAATTATCTGTCCCCGCTGTTCAGTTTAAATGTTTAGCCAGGAAATCTGTGAATTTAATACCAAGTAGCTCAGTCCCTTTCTTTGATGGATGCAAACCATTTCTTTTGTACAGTTTTTCATTGGACCAGCTGCAGACATCATGACTAATAAAACCAGCGCCTTCCCTTTTACACCACTCCTTTAGCCACACATTAAACTCTGCTACACGTTGGCCTTTCCCTTTTTGTTCCTTATATACTGGTAAAACCTCTGAAAAGTTAAGCCTACAACCTATACTACTAAGTTCATACCCCAAGCTCTGGAAGTCATTCTGCACAGAAAGTACAACTTTTTGGGACAGATCATTTGTGCCAAGATGTATAATAGCATCAACATCACAGTCCTTACTGGCATTCTTGACAATCTTAAGAATACGCCTCTTGTCTCTGCTGGCAGTAGCACCTGGCAGACACCTGACCTCTTTCAAAACCTCAATATCCTTTCTTAAATTTACATCCCTTACAATTGAATCACCAACCAGAAGGTGGCTTCTCTTTTTGGATACCTTGCTGCTCTTGTGTGACTGATGTGTAATACGTGATTCACACTTTCCACTTTCCAAAATAAGTTCTTCATCTCGGACCACGTTCCCCTGCTTATCTGAGTTATCGTTATCACAACTACCTTGACCTGTCACTTTAGTGTCCCTATTAAGGTCAGCAAGGGCACTATATCTGTTATGCTGGGACACAGTAAAAGCTTTGTGTTTATGGTTCACAGCTCTCACCCTGCCAGATCCCACGGTTGTCCATACTGCCCTTCTCCTGCAGGATCTTTGTGGTAGAGGGGGCTGATAGTGCTGCAGCTCATTAGAGTGGAATGGCTGAATTTGGCACCTAATTTCTGCTTACAGAGCACAGATTAGAGATTCTAGATAAGTAATCTGTCCACATAGACTAGTAATTTGTTTACAAAGAGGACAGTATCCAAATTTGAAAAGAGTACTTCGAAACACAGCTGTAAAACAAGTATTACACTGAACTAAGCCAGTCATTTTGAAATAAAATAAAATCACAGTCTCAAACACACTAACCCTGAATGTATTATTACTATTTTTGGTTTATAGTGATATGATTTGCGTGCCGTTAGGCACGCGGGCTGCTACCTTTCTCCTCCTTCTCTCACTCAGACTCACAAGTCCCAGCCAGCAGCACCTCCCCCAGCCTCTGTTCTATACCTAGAATATTCTTCTAGGTATATCTACTATTATCTAATGCTGCCTCCTTGCCTCCTATTTTTGTTGCCTGGGTCTACCACCTTTAATTTTCAATTTTCTTTCTAATTATTCGCTATTGCTTATCTTCCAAACTTATTCATTATCTCTTGTACTTCTTAATTTTAGGCCATACTCCTTCCTTTCCTCAATTTGTATCTTAACTAAAAAAAAATTATTTTCATTCTGCCATTTCTGAATGCCATAAATTTCTAATATCTTTCCCCATTTTGTATCTCCTTTCCAACTTTATTTTCTTTTAACAAATTTAACAAGTATTATCTCTACACTTCCATCCATTGGTTAATAACATTCTAGAATCTCCACAACAAAAAATCTCATTTGTCAATTATATAATCTTATCTAGAGACCTTTAAAGATAATAATTATACAAATCTTATAACATTCCAACAGTATCAATAATTATCTGAATCCTTTTCAACATTAAATCAAATTTATGAATTATACAAATCTTATATAGAAACATGTCTTATAGAGTATGGTGATAGTTATTCAGATTTTATATCCTTCCAACAATTAACCTACTGTAATCTAATTCATTTCTCTTCTTATCTTTGTTCATCAAAATGTAATTCAAACCAACTTGTAAATAATATAATCTTATATAAAGACCTTTAAAAGTAATAATTATGCAAATCTTATAATATTCCAATAATATCTATAATTGTCTGAATCTTTTTCAACATTAAAACAAATTTGTAACTTATGCAAATCTCATATAAAAACAAATCTTATAAAAAGCGTCAAAATTTATTTCAAACCAATATGTAACTTATAAAACCTCTTAACGAGATAATTATGTTAATTAATTGTACATACCGTGTTTTTCGGAGTATAAGACACACCTTTTTACCCTCAAAAAGAGGGTGAAAATTTGGGTGCGTCTTATACACCGAATGTAGCCCCACCCAGCCACCCCCACCCCTTTGCCTCTACCTCCCAACAATTTACCTCTTTGCAGCAAACAGCAGCAGAGCCTGATTTGCACAAGAAACTAATTAGCAGCCTCCTGACCTACAGCTGACTGAGGCTTGCAAGCCACTGGTAAAATGAAACTAACTACGGTGGCTGTAATGAGACAAATTGCTGGGAGATAAACTGCTGGCAATGTTAGACTGCTGAAATTGCAAGGAGGTAAGTTGTAGCTGCTGTGGCCTAGAGGTAGAGCTCTTGCCTCACAATCAGGAGGTTGTGAGTTCTAGCCTAGGTAGAGGCAGATTCTGTTAATATGTTATTTTGTTAAATGTTTGTAGAGTGTTCAAATTATTAGACTTATTTTTTTTTATTCAAAAAGTTTTATTAGTACAAAGTACAAACATTTTTCTCTTTTCTCCCCCCCTTCCCCCCAACTCCCACCCCTCCACCCCCTTACCCTCCACCCCTTTCACCCACCCACCCCTGACTTCCCAGAAAAAACACAGGGTATAGTATACAATAAACATAATATTAAAATATACTAACAAGTTGTTAATTTCAAAATTTCTCTAGTTCTTTAACTCCTGATTACTCAAAACTTTTAAAACATAATCTAAAAATTAAATGTATAGCATTGGTAATCTAACATTCCAATATATAAAATTGTAACTATATATCTTTCATTTAAATAGTCCTTAGAATATAATATGATAATACAAAAAAAGAAAAGGGAAATTTTTCTTCACCTTCCAGCCAGATGCGCAACCGTCGACATCAATTCCTCAATAATAAACTATCCTTCTTTCAGCACTAAACCTCTGTGGTGGCATTCCATACCTGGCATTTAGAGTCATCTTGCTTAATTACAGTACAGTCCATAATTGTTCTCAACAGGAAAAGTTATGTTATAAACTTAATATTTTCTGTAACATATTTTAAATGGTCCACCATATTTTTATCCAAAAGGCCTAGGTTTTCTTTTCTTTTTTTTTCTTAATATAACCATCATATGCAAAAATACGTAACATCTTCATATTACCCACATTTAGATTATAAATTTGGTCTTTCCCCATATTACCATCCTTATAATTTCTCCAGTATTTTAACCCAATTTTCATACAATCCTTAAACTCATTTTCTCAAAATAATTCCATTAGCACTTTATACAACCTTTCTAGATGCATTTAACTATTATCCTTTATTTCTATTATCAGATTGTCCTCTTAGTGCTAGATACAATTTTAAGTCTTCTCTCCATCTGGCCTACGATTACCCATACTAAAGCCAAATTCTAGTTGTTCCTTCTTCTCATTCGACCTTTAGATCCAACTCTTCCACCCGCTTGTGATTTGATAATTTCTTGAGTTGTCAACTTGATTTTTTGTTGTGTTGATGCATCCTTAAATATAGCTGCTGCTATGGTCTGACTCTGATCCTTTATCTCTTCTTGTATCACAAATGAATCCAAATTGCAAATATCACTCTGGTTCTGTAAATCCCACATTCTTCTTCCTTCTGGTATTTTAGATATCTTGGCCTCTAGCACTTTTTCATAAAAATCTCTTGCTTTCCGTATCATATTGAGCCGATATCTCTTTCCCAAATATATTAATGATAAACGAACTGGGGCTTCCCATCTATACTGTATTTGCTGTTTTTTCATTTCTTCCACCAAAAAGTCATAATCCTTTCTAGCTCTCAACATTCTGGGGAAAATTTCTTTCATTGTCATCACCTCATGTCCATTTATCTGGAGCTTGTTCTTGAAAGTCGCCTGTAGAATTTTATTACATAATGTCCTTGTAGTAAAATATATTACTATATCTCGTGGCAGATGTTTCTGTTTAGCCATCCAAGAATTGGCCCGATATATCTTGTCAATCTGCATATCCAGTTCCTCTTTTGACACCCCCAGCATTTGCACAAATGCCTCCACCATCATTGGTTTTAGATTTTCTTGTCTGTTCTCCTGTACTCCTCTTATTCTTAAAGCAAACTCCATATTCCTATATTAAATCATTAATGTCTCAATTTCATACTTTTCGATTCTATTTTGAACCTCTTCTATGTTGTCACTCAAAGTTGTCACAGATTGCTTAATTCCTGCCACCTCCTCTTCCAAAATTTCCATATTTCCTACCAGTCCTTTAAATGCCGTAACTGTATCTTCCCTTAATTGCTGGTTCCTAATTACAATCTCTTCTGAAACAGCCTGTATTTTTTCATTAAGATCATTAATTTTTGAGGTAAACTCCATAACCAATTCATCTCTCCTAACTTTTAAAACTTCTTGTAACTTTTCAAGCGTTAAAGTCTGTTGAGGTGTTGAATAAACATTAGATTGCGTACTTGAAATATAAGCAGGAGGTTGCATTCTTGAGATATAAGCAGGAGGACCATAACATCCTTTGTTAAGAACAGTCTTTCCAGATTTTAAGGCCATTTAGAATTTTCAACTTTTTATTTTTTATCCACCAAAATCAAAAAGGAAAAAAAAAGAGAATTCCTCCCTTCCAGGATGAAAATCAACTTTTAAGTTTTTATCTCCACAGTCAGAAAGAGAAGAAAAAAAAATCATAAAAGTCAGGCATTTTCTGAATAAACAATAGATTGCATTCTTAAAATGTGAGCAGGAGGACTATCAAATCCTTTATTAAAAACAGTCTTTCCAGGTTTTAAAGCCATTTAGGTTTTAAAATTAGATTTGTTATTTTATTCCAAAGTCAAAGAGAAAGAAAAAAAATTCCTCAGAGTCAGGCGTTTTCATACAAAGGGCTGCTAACGAAACGAAACTTTCATTCTAGCTTTCACTTTCCACACCCTTTGAATCTTCAATCGCCATTTTGTTACATTATTAGACTTATTTTTTAAAGACTGCTTTATTATTGTTCTAGACAACTTAACAAAATGAAGAAGCTTTTTAAAATAAATGCTTGCTCTGAAGAGGCCCAGTGCTATTGTATCTTCTTTTAAATAGCAGAGAATACTTCCAGAAAGCCACATCAATTTTAAAGATCTGTAAAAGTATAATCTGAAATGTCCTGTTTTAGTATTAAGTATTAGTATTAAATATTAATATTAAAATAAGGCAGCTGAGTTAAACCCTGACTTAGTCATGTTTGGAGTAGCTCTATTTAAATAATTGGGAGGAATTAGTGTGATTACATTTAAGAAAACTTTCTGGGATTAATATACTGCCATAATGTACATTTCTCCAATTCTTTGCTATTTCTATGGGTCAGACACACATGCACAGAAATACACAGCAAACAGTGTATATCATCTGTGCTGTTTGCTGTTTGGTGTTTGGCAAATTGCTGGGAGTCAGAGGCCTTTTTTCTTTGTTTTCCTCCCCCAAAACTAAGGTGCGTCTTATACTGTGGTGCCTCTTATACTCCGAAAAATACGGTACTTATACACAACTAATATTATTAACATGTTTAGATAAAGCACAATAATTCTAAAGAAAAAAATCTTATAACATTCAGCCATCAATCATCCATGCTCTTTTGGTTTCTCACAAATTCCACTTCTTATAAATTTTCCCTTTCCAACCCCTTCTCTTAACTTTTTCTTTTTCTTTCTTTTGTTTTTATACCAATAATTTCATTTTTCCAAATCCCTCTCCTTCCTTTTATATATGTTATTTTCATAAATCTGCTCTCAATTCCTCCTAGTCTCTTCTCCCTATTATCCCTCTTATTTTTAAATTGTTTCCTCTGATATCAATACTCCCCTCTTGCTCTTTTCACGTCACTGTAAATCCCAGTGAAATCATCAATCTGTTTATTATTTTCGATTCTCTTTTCATTTTTCATATCACTATAAATCCCACTGTAATCATCAACCTGGTTGTCATTTTCAATTCTCTTTTCATTTTTCTTATCACTGTAGATCCCAATGCAATCATCAATCTGTTTTGTCTTTTCTGTTCTCTTTTCATCTGTAGAGTCTCCTTGGTTTTCATTTTCTTCATTTTCATTTCCCATCATTGTATATTCTAGATATTCTTTATAGTCCAACTTCATTTCTACTTCCTTTTCACCTCTGGCTTCTAAAAGACAGTTTTTTATATCTACATAAAAGTATTTTAACATCTCAATCAATTCTTCATAGATACACGCCTCCATGTTGTCAAGTTCACAATTCACAAAGTAAGCTTAAATCCATATAATCCCTTTGTATTTCCATCCAATCCAATCCAAAATTCTCTTATCTTCTTTCACCAAAACAGTACACCATCAAGCAAAATAGCAAAACACACACTGCTTTAAAATTCTTTCAGGCTTCTAGTTATTTCACAAGCAAGGTCAGTCTCCAGCTGTCAGCAGATCCAAAAATTTCCACAGTTTGTTGCAATAATTTTTTTAACCAGCAGATGGCGTCGCTTCCCAAAACAGCTCTTTTTTTAATAAGAAACTCCGTATTTTAAATCCACTTGTAACTTATAAAATATTTTCTTCAAACTCTTATTCTTATTCTTTTTCAGTCTCTTTAACTCCCACCAAATCCAATTGTAAAAATATCCTCAAATTTGGGCTTTAGAACTTGTTCCTTTAAATCTCTCTATGGTATTTCCAATTGCTAGATAGCCGCTCACTCCATTTTGAAGCCTCTTTTAGTTCCTTTTAAGTTTTAAGTTTTCTTCTTTATCGTTAAATCGGCCAAACACTCACCCAGCTCAGTTCTTCTTCACCTCTCTTCAGCACAAACGCTTAGATCTTGTCACCCAGGCAATCCACGATCTCTCCATTCAATCAATCCGATCGTGGCCATCCAAGCTATGGCGACAGAGTCATTCCGTCAGCTGTTGGCTGAGAGGCTGGTGCCGGCTCTCTGGGGCGTTTGCTAGCCCCCCCAGACCCCCGACTGGTACATCTCTTCTCCACTGCCCCTCCAGGGCAGATCTGACCTGGTTCCGGTTTGGTTCCAGGTCTCCTAACAGCTGGGGTTCGGGGTTCCCTGCGGAGCTCAGGAGATGCCCGTATCACTGGGATGTTGGCCACGCCCCCTTCCCTCCTTGCGGGTTGGTCTTGCTGGTCATGGCGTTGTCGTCTGGTGGTCACTTGGGCAGCTGTTTGGGTAGGGGGGACAATGGCATCTACTACCTCCTCCCGTTCGCATTTTTACTGAGGCATGCGGGAGAGGGCGTCAGCTAGAAAGTTCGTCCCCCCGGGATGTGCTTTAGCATGAAATTGAATTTGTTGAAGTGTTGAACCCAGCGGACTTGTTTAGGCGATAGTTTCCACGGGGTCCTAAGGGCCTCTAGTTTTTTGTGGTCAGTCCAGATTTCGAACGGTCTCTGACTCCCTTCCAGCAGGTGGCGCGAGGTTAGCAGTGCCCATCTCACCGCAAAAGCCTCTTTTTCCCATGCGGCCCATCGCCTCTCTGTGTGTGCGACCTTGTGGGAGGTGTAGGCGCAGGGCTGTAGGTTTCCTTGGCTATTTCTTTGGAGTAGCACTGCTCCCACCGCCACGTCGCTGGCGTCTGCTTCGATAACGAAGGGTTGTTCGGGGTCAGAATGCTTCAGCACCTGTTCCTTTGCAAACAGTTCTTTTAGTGTTTCAAATGCCTTTTGGCAGGTTAGGTCCCACTGTAGGGATTGTCCCAGGTGTGGTTAAGTCCCTGGGCACCCTGTCTTTAGGAGGTCCATCATGGGTTTGGCGATCTTCGCGAAGGAGGGGATGAATTGCCTGTAGAAATTTGTGAACTCTAGGAAGCTTTGTAGCTGTCTGCGGGTGCGAGGGGGTTGCCAGCCTAGGACGGCTTGTACTTTGGCTGGGTCCATCTCTATGCCCTCATTTGACACTTGGTAGCCCAGGTAGTCTAGCTGTGCATGGTGGAATTTGCATTTTGATAGCTTGATGTACAGGTTGGCTGCCAGAAGTTTTTTCAGTACCTGGTGGACTAGGGGTATGTGGTCGTTCATGGTCTCAGTGTAGATGAGGATGTCGTTCAGGTAGACAGGACCCCCTTATAGAGGTGCTCATGCAGCATCTCGTTTATTAACTGCATGAACACCGCTGGGGCCCCCTGCAGGCCGAAAGGCATCACTTTGAATTGGAAGCTCCCTAGGGGGCAGTTGAATGCTGTTTTCCATTCATCTCATTCCCTGATGCGTACTCGGTAGTATGCTTCTCTGAGGTCTAATTTGGTAAAAACTTTTCCCTTGGCTAGGTGAGATAGCATGTCCTTCATGAGAGGGAGGGGATATAGGTTGTGTACACACACACAGTTTATTGCTTTAAAATCCACGCACAATCTCATAGTTCCATCTTTTTTTCTTTAGATAAGACTGGGGCTGCGACTCGTGGCTTAGCTGGCTTGATGAACCCCCTTGCTAGGTTTTTGTCTATGTATTTGTGCATTTCTTGCATTTCCTGGGGCATCATGGTGTACAGTTTGGGTTTGGGTAGTTTTGCCGCGGGGATTATTTTTTTTATTTTTATTTTATTCAAAAAGTTTTATTAGTACAGAATTACATAAGTAGTAGCAAAATATTAAGTATAAAGTACAAACATTTTTGTTTTTTTCTCCCCCCCCCCGAACCCACCCCCTTCCCTCCCCACCTCCCCCCCCGGACTTCCCAGAGATAATACAGGGCATAATAATAAATTTAAATTGTTAATCAAAAGAGAAAAAAAAACACTATTTTTAAAAAACTTCAACTCCAGAATATACACTGCTAATATATCGCATTTGTATACAATAGTAAAGATACAAAAAAGAAAAAAAAGAAAGAAAGAAAGAGAAAACTCTTTAACAATACAAACAAACAAACCTCCTACCTCCTCCCTTCAGTCCTCTATCTTATACAAAGTAAATGTTACATAAGTAATAACTAAATATAAAATACACAAATCTTAAACTGATGTTATTAACATTAAAAATAACCTCTAAGATAAAACTTAACTAAATGTTACATAAGTGATCATCAAATATTAAATTTCGTCATGATATTAATAACATAATATTATTCTAAATTAACTTACTAACTTCCATAAACAAAAAAAGAAAATGAAAGAAGAATAAACAAATCTTCAACAAACTATATATATCTAATATTATTAACATTAAAAATAACCTCAAAATTATATAAAACTTAACTAAATATTGCATAGGTAATCATTAGATAGGGAAAAGAAAAAATACAATCATATTAGTCTCTATCCGTCCAATAAATTTCAACATCACATCGTTTTGTATCTTGATAGTTCATCTTTTAATAGATCAATAAATTCGAATTTGTCGACTCGTCTCCCGTCTGATCCCAGACCTCCATCTCCTTTTCCCCAGCTATCTGGTTCAGGCACTCCTTTTGGGTTTTTGAATCTATTTCCTTTTGATCCATCAAAGGTGGCTTCCCCTCCTCCTCCTCTTTTATTTTCATACATCCTTCCTCTGGAATCTTGGATATATCAGCCTTTAGAACATTGACATAAAATTCAGTAGCTTTTTTTATCGTGTTGAGCCGGTATCTTTTTCCAGAAAATTTCACTGTTACTCCAACTGGCGCTTCCCATTTATATTGTAAATTTAATCTCTTAAATTCATCAATCAAAAAAGTATAGCTTTTTCTGGCTTTAAGCATTTTAGAGGGGATTTCTTTCCAAATCTTTAGTTCCTGACCATTCACCATAAGATTATTATTAAACGTTGCTTGTATAATTCTGTTCCGTAAAGCTCTTGTGGTAAAATATATAACAATGTCCCTTGGTAAATGCTTTTGTTTAGCGTACCACGAATTGATTCTGTATATTTTGTCGATTTGTGTAGCCAATTCCACTTTAGAAATTCCAGACACCTGATCCAATATGTCAACCATCCTGCCTTTTAAATTTTCATATAATCCTTCTTTCAAACCTCTAATCCTTATAGCAACTTCCATGGATCTGAACTGTGTCATTAAGACCTCTTTTTCAAAATTTGCAATATCATTTTGGATTTTATCTATGTAATTCACCAAAGTTGCCAAAGCTTGTTTATTTGTTTCAATACGTTCTGCCAAAACTTCAATATTTGTTGCTAAGCCTTTGCAAACCTCTAACACATCAAATCTGAGTTGTTGATTCATATTCTTCAAAGCAGCCTGCATTTTTTTGTCTATCTCACTTATTTTCTGATTAAATTCCAAAGTAAGTTCATGTTTCATAATCTTTAAATTATTTAATAAATTTTCAGGTGTCAAAAGCTGTGGAGGTGTTAGCTCAGTGTTAAGTTGCATTTTAGAAATATATCCAGATGAATAGTCATTTCTTTTAGTCAAAACAATCTTTCCAGACTTTGAAGCCATTGGTGTTTCAAAAGAGTACAAAAAAGAAAAAAAGCCAGATGCCTGATTAAAGTTCTTTCCAGTTTAAAAATCAGATAGTCTTTTATTATTGGAAATATTTCTATTATAACTTTAGTCCAGAGTTAGGAGACAGAGAGAGAAAAAACCATTTTTCCAAGTTAAAGGTTCCCATAAGAGAGAAAGAGAGAGAAAAAAAAAGCCTCTGGGAAAACGAAAGTCACTTTCACTTCTCAATCGCCATATTGTTACTCTGTTTCCTTTGTTCTCTTGCCGAAGTGAAAGCTTGCCCAGGAGTTGAAAAAAAAAGAAAAAAAAGAGGTTTCAGTACTTGCCCATCTCACGCCTGTTTCTCTCTGTCTGCTTCTGTAGTTTAAATGTAGTTATAAATCCCATTCCTGAAGCAGCGGCTGGTCGCGACATCTAGCTCCGCAAAAGCAGAGGTTTCCTGATCTTCGGAGCTGGAGACAGGCTGCATGGGGAGCTCTCCCTTCGCGCCCTACCAGATGGCTCCTAGGGCACTGGGGGGGGCTCTACCCCACCTGTCAGGCTCTCATCTCTCCCCTTTGCCCGGGGAAGAGATTTCAAAGCCGCCAGACAGCTGTTCTGGCGGCTTTTAACAAAGATCGGAAAGGCGTCCGACGAAGGGACGTCCGCGATGAAGCGCTCCAAACCGGAAGTCGCCGCGGGGATTATTTTGATGGCGCAGTCTGTCTCATGGTGGGGAGGTAGGACATCGCACTCGGCCTTGCTGAATACTTCCGTGAGGTCCTGATATTCTCTCGGGATCTGTTTGGCCTCTGGGGTTTTGTTGGAGGTGGCTGCCAGTTGTTCTGGTGGGCCCTTTGGGATGGTTCCCTGCGTGGGTGGTGCTTCTATTTGCTGATGTGGAGCGGGTTGGGGTCCCCTTGCTATCCTCAGCCTTCAGCTGCCCTTTTGCCACCAGATGGTCGGGCCCCACTTGGGGTCTAGCCAGGAGAGTCCCAGTATGACCGCGTCTGTCATTTTGGGGGCGAGTACGAATCGAATTTCTTCCCAGTGATTCACTAGCTCTACCTTCACTGGTTTGGTCAGGTGGGTGGCATAGGCTCCCCCCAATAGGGACCCATCGACATGTTTGAACCTGATCGGATAGGCCAGTCTTTTTGCTCTAATCCCCAGTTTCAGGACCGTGGTTGGGTTGATCAAACATCTAGTGCAGCCTGAGTCTATTAGGGCTTGAAAAGTCCCCCGGGTCTGGACAGAAGATTTTATTACTCTGATTCCGAAAGAAGATACGGATCTTCAAAAAATTAAAAATTATAGACCGATTTCCTTATTGAATGTGGATTATAAAATATTTGCCTCAATTATTGGAAATAGACTGAAGAGATTTCTCAATGAATTTATACATACAGATCAAAATGGTTTTTTACCTAAAAGACAAATTAAAGATAATATGCGAGTGATTTTAAATACTTTAGAATATTATGAGCAGCACCCTGAGAAGCAAGCAGCTTTAATGTTCTTGGATGCACAAAAAGCATTTGATAATGTAAATTGGTAATTCATGATACAGCAACTTCAAACTATGGATTTTGGGGAAAGATTTGTTGGAGTGATTAAAACAATTTATTCTAAACAATCAGCAAAAGTGATATTGAATGGAGAAATGACTGATAAAGTTGATATTATGAAAGGAACCAGACAAGGGTGCCCACTATCACGATTACTATTTGTCTTGACGTTGGAAGTTTTAACTAGGCAAATAAGACAAAAAAAAAGATATAAGAGGAATAAAAAATTGACAAGAAGAATGCAAACTACAAGACTTTGCTGATGATTTGGTGTTTATACTAGAAGAACCGTTAGAAACAGGACCAATTCTAATGCAATAAATTGAGCAATATGGTGAAGTTGCGGGACTTAAAATTAAAATTCTTAGCGAAAAACATGACTGAACAACAAAAGAAGGAATTATCAGAAAAATTGAATTTACAAATCGTTTAAAAAGTTAAATATTTAGGGATTCAACTATCAGCGAGATGCATAACAATTAAGGAAGATAATTATCTAAGATTAAAACAAATTGAAATGGACTTAGAAAAGTGAAAAAATCTTCAATTATCATTGATGGGTAGAATAGCTTTAATAAAGATGAACATATTGAAACAGACCAAATAAAAGAGGAGGTGGAGTTGCACTATATATAAGAAATAACTACATCTCTACAGAAATAGAGCACAACAATAATGAAAATCATCTTGAATGCATTTGGGTCATGATTAAAGGGGGGTGAAATGACATTGCCATAGGTCTATACTATAAGCCACCCAACCAAACAGAGGAAGTAGATGAACTTTTTGCTAGTCAGCTAACTAAGGTATGTAGGAAGCACATCACAATAGTAATGGGGGATTTTAACTACCCTGACATCAACTGGGAGACAAACTCTTCACCAAGTGGAAGATCCAACAGTTTCCTGACAAACTTAGCTGACAACTTTGTTACCCAAAAAGTAGAGAAGGGAACAAGGGGATCAGCCATATTGGACTTAATTCTCACTAACAGAGATGAAATGATAGAAGGTGTTGAAGCTACAGGAATATTGGGGGCAAGTGATCATGCAATATTGGAATTCAACGTTATGCAAACACAAACAGTGGAACAAAGTCAAACTAGAGTCTTGGACTTTAAGACAGCTAATTTCAATAAACTTAGAGAGAACTTGGGAAAGATTCCATGGATGAGAATCCTCAAGGGGAAAACAACTCAAGAAGCTTGGGAAATTTTGAAAAGTGAGATTATAAAAGCCCAGACTAGCACAATACCAATGAAGAAGAAAAATAATAGATCTCAAAAGAAACCAGCATGGCTGCATAAAGAACTCTCTGACAAATTGAAAGACAAAAAGGACAAGTATAAAAAGGGGAAAGAAGGGGAAATCACTAAGGCAGAATACCAGCAAATAGCCGGAGCCTGTAAAGATGAAGTGAGGAAAGCTAAGGCTCACAATGAACAAAGGCTTGCAACAAAAGTAAAAAAGTAACAAAAAAAGCTTCTTCCAACATATTAAAAACAAGAAAAAAGTCAAGGAAACAATTGGTCCATTGCAGGGAGAAAGTGGCAAGAAGGTGACAAGCAACAGGGAGAAAGCAGTGCTACTTAACACGTTTTTTGCATCTTTCTTTACACAAAGGGAAAAAACAGTCCAACCTATCAAAAACAGCATCACAAAAAACATATTAGGAACACAAGTTAAAATAGGGAAGAAAATGGTAAGGGAACACCTGTCTACCCTAGACGAATTCAAATCACCAGGACCAGATGGATTACACCCCAAGGTTCTGAAGGAACTGGCAGACGAGATCTCAGAACCACTGAACTATATCTTTCAAAGATCCTGGAGCACCGGGGAACTGCCAGAGGACTGGAAAAGAACTGATGTAGTTCCCATCTTCAAAAAAGGGGAAAAAACAGATCCAGGAAACTACAGACCTATCAGCCTGACCTCAATACCAGGGAAGATTTTGGAAAAGATAATCAAGCAACGAATCAATGGACACCTAGAAGTAAACAAAGTAATAACCAAAAGCCAACATGGGTTTGTCAAAAACAGATCATGCCAAACTAATCTTATTGCATTCTTTGACAAAGTGACAAAATTAGTGGACCAGAGGAATGCTGTCGATGTGGTTTACTTGGACTTCAGTAAGGCATTTGACAAAGTAGACCATAACCTACTACTAGATAAAATAGAAAAATGTGGGATGGACAGCAACACCACCAGATGGATTCAAAACTGGCTAACCAACTGCACTCAACGTGTAGTGCTCAATGGAACTGCATCTACATGGAGGGAAGTATGCAGTGGAGTACCCCAAGGCTCTGTTTTAGGCCCAGTACTCTTCAACATCTTTATCAATGACTTGGACGAGGGGATAGATGGGGAACTCATCAAATTTGCAGATGACACCAAACTGGCAGGAATAGCCAACTCTCCAGAAGATAGGCTCAAGATACAGAAGGATCTTGACAGACTTGAACATTGGGCGCTATCAAACAAAATGAAATTCAATGGTGAAAAAAGTAAGGTTCTACATTTAGGCAAGAAAAACAAAATGCACAGGTACAGTGTATGTGGTACCTTGCTCAACAATAGTAACTGTGAGAAGGATCTTGGATTCCTAGTGGACAACCATTTAAATATGAGCCAGCAGTGTGCAGCAGCTGCCAAAAAAGCCAACACAGTTCTAGGCTGCATTAACAGAGGGATAGAATCAAGATCACGTGAAGTGTTAATACCACTTTATAATGCCTTGGTAAGGCCACATTTGGGATACTGCATTCAGTTTTGGTCGCCACGATGTAAAAAGGATGTTGAGACTCTAGAAAGAGTACAGAGAAGAGCAACAAAAATGATTAGGGGTCTGGAGGCTAAAACATATGAAGAACGGTTGCAGGAACTGGGTATGTCTAGTTTAATGAAAAGAAGGACCAGAGGAGACATGATAGCAGTGTTCCAATATCTCAGGGGTTGTCACAAAGAAGAGGGAGTCAAACTATTCTCCAAGGCACCTGGGGGTAGAACAAGAAGCAATGGGTGGAAACTAAACAAGGAGAGAAGTAACTTAGAACTAAGGAGAAATTTCCTGACAGTTAGAACAATTAATCAGTGGAACAGCTTGCCTCCAGAAGTTGTGAATGCTCCAACACTGGACATTTTTAAGAAGATGTTGGATAACCATCTGTCTGAAGTAGTGTAGGGTTTCCTGCGTAAGCAGGGGGTTGGACTAGAAGACCTCCAAGGTCCCTTCCAACTCTGTTATTATTTATTTATTTATTTATTTATTTATTTATTTATTTATTTATTTATTTATTTATTTATTTATTTATTTATTTATTTATTTGGTAGTTTTTCTATGCCGCCCTACTCCCTCGGGACTCAGGGCGGCATACAGCATTTTATAAAACTCCAAACAAATCGTTTAAAAAGCAATTTAAAACAGTTAAAAAACATATAAACAACATACATACATGGGGGAGACATCAGATATAGAGTCGTCTCAACTCACCCCGCCTGCAGGAAGAGCCATGTCTTGATGGCTTTTCGGAAGGCCAGCAAGGTGGGGATGATTCGGATCTCTGGGGGAAGTTGGTTCCAGAGAGCAGGGGCCCCTACAGAGAAGGCCCTCCCCCTAGGCCCCGCCAGTCGGCACTGTTTTGCTGACGGGACCTGGAGGAGGCCCACTCTGTGGGACCTGACCGGTCGAAGGGAAGAATGAGGCAGAATGCGGTCCCGGAGATAGCCTGGTCCTAAGCCATGTAGGGCTTTAAAGATGATGATCAGCACCTTGAATTGTACCAGGAGACCAATGGGCAGCCAATGCAGCTGGCGGAGTATATTTGTTACGTGGGTGTACCTTGAAACACCCACCACAGCACACGCAGCTGCATTTTGCACCAGTTGAAGTCTCCGAATACTCTTCAAGGGCAGCCCCATGTAGAGCGCATTGCAGTAGTCCAATTGAGAGGTGACAAGGGCATGAGTGACCGTGAGTAGAGCCTCCTTCTCCAAGTATGGTCGCAATTGGTGCACCAGGCGAACCTGTGCAAAAGCCCCCCCTAGCCACAGCTGCAAGGTGTTGATCTAATTTTAGCTGTGGATCTAGGAGGACTCCCAAATTGCAAACCCGTTCTGATGGAGTTAATTTTTCTCCCTCAAGAACCAAGGAGAGACAGTCGATATAGTCCTTCGGAGGCAATATCCAGAGCCACTCAGTCTTGTCTGGGTTGAGTCTGAGTCTGTTTCTCCCCATCCAGGTCCTAACGTCGTCCAGGCACCGGCACATCACATCAGCCGCCTCCCTGAATTGATCCGGGGTGGTGATGTACAGCTGGGTGTCATCAGCATACTGATGGAAACTCACCCCATGTCTCCGGATGATCTCCCCCAGCGGTTATTATATTACCACATCTACTTTTTCTATTTTCAACAATACCAATAAAAATAGAGAAGAACTATTTCAAAGAAGTGAACGAAATGATTTTAAAATTTGTTTGGCAAGGGAAAAGAGCACGGATAAATATAAAAATGTTACAAGATGCCAAAACTCGAGGAGGATTTGGACTACCCAATTGGGAACTATATTACCATGCAGCAGTATTGACATGGTTAAGAGAATGGATTTAACAGTAAGATAGAGTAAAAGAAAAGTATAAAGGTGTATTTCCATGTAATCTTGTAAAGGTTTTAGAAGGTATATTGTACAATAGGATAGGTAATGTGAGAGTAAATATGAATATTAAATGAAATACTGTATAAAATGTAATCATCCGACAATAGCTTTTGATGGATAGGGGGCTACAAATGCCCCTCCTGTTTGTTATGCGTTTTGTTTTGTCTTGTTTTTGTGTGTTCAATAAAAAAATTTTTTTTTAAAGAGAATGGGTTTTATTAAGAAACAAGAGACTTTTGATTTTAGAAGGACATGATTTGCAGATAGGTTGGCATGCATTTATATGGTATGGAAAAAACAAAATACACAGCTGCTTCCAGAGACATTATATTAGGAACTCTTCATTTTCAGTATGGGAAAAGATAAAAGAAATACATTATTTGAGTATTCCGTGTTGGATATCTATAATAGAATCACAAATACACCCAAGTAGATTGAATTGGGAAAATATACCAAGATACAAGGACATTTTGACAGACAAAGGTAAATTGAAATCCACTCAAGAATTGGAGACACAAGGAATAAAAATGGACTGGTATATGAGATTGCAAATACAAGCAAGATATGATACAGACAATAAAATGGAGGGAATAAATTTAGAAATGACAGAACTAGATGAAATACTTATAGGAACAGATGAGAGATTAATTAAGAAGTTATATACTTATCTACTACGTATTGATTTAGAATTTGAACAGGTGAAAGAAGCAATGATAAAATGGTTAAGAAATTTTGGTTATACCATAGAAATAGGTAAGTGGCAGCAACTTTGGGAGAGAAACTATAAATTAACTATGTCAACTGCATATAAAGAAAATATGTATAAGATGTTTTATAGATGGCACATGTCACCAGACAGGATTGCTAAAATGTTCAAAGATAAATCGATGAAATGTTGGAAATGTCAGCATAAACCAGGTACTTTTTACCATATGTGGTGGACATGTGCAGAAGCAAAAAAGTATTGGACTCGGATTCAAAAATGGTTGGGTAAAATAGTGAAACAAAATATAGAATTGAAACCAGAAATTTTTTTGTTGGGTATATTACCAGAAGAATTTACCAAGGAAGATACATATTTGATTGTTCATGTGATTACTGCAGCTAGAACTGTATTTGCACAAAAATGGAAAGCAATAAAAATTCCATCTGATGGAGAAGTGATTAAAAAAAATTTGGACTATGCAGAGATGAACAGACTGGCTATGAAAATTAAAGATAAAGAAGATACAGAATTTTATAATGTATGGGTGAAATTTTATGATTGGTTAGAAAATGAATATAAATGAACATATGAATATATACAAAAATAAAGAGAAGGAAAATGAATATTGATAGACTCAGATGACAAAACTAATAATAATAATAATAATAATAATAATAATAATAATAATAATAATAATAATAATAATAATAATAATAATAATAATAATAATAATAATAATAATAATAATAATAACAACAACAACAGAGTTGGAAGGGACCTTGGAGGTCTTCTAGTCCAACCCCCTGCTTACGCAGGAAACCCTACACTACTTCAGACAGATGGTTATCCAACATCTTCTTAAAAATGTCTAGTGTTGGAGCATTCACAACTTCTGGAGGTAAGCTGTTCCACTGATTAATTGTTCTAACTGTCAGGAAATTTCTCCTTAGTTCTAAGTTGCTTCTCTCCTTGATTAGTTTCCACCCATTGCTTCTTGTTCTACCCCCGGGTGCCTTGGAGAAAAGTTTGACTCCCTCTTCTTTGTGGCGACCCCTGAGATATTGGAACACTGCTATCATGTCACCCCTGGTCCTTCTTTTCATTAAACTAGACATACCCAGTTCCTGCAACCGTTCTTCATATGTTTTAGCCTCCAGTCCCCTAATCATTTTTGTTGCTCTTCTCTGTACTCTTTCTAGAGTCTCAACATCCTTTTTACATCGTGGCGACCAAAACTGAATGCAGTATTCCAAGTGTGGCCTTACCAAGGCATTATAAAGTGGTATTAACACTTTGCGTGATCTTGATTCTATCCCTCTGTTAATGCAGCCTAGAACTGTGTTGGCTTTTTTGGCAGCTGCTGCACACTGCTGGCTCATATTTAAATGGTTGTCCACTAGGACTCCAAGATCCCTCTCACAGTTACTACTGTTGAGCAAGGTACCACATATACTGTACCTGTGCATTTTGTTTTTCTTGCCTAAATGTAGAACCTTACTTTTTTCACCATTGAATTTCATTTTGTTTGATAGCGCCCAATGTTCAAGTCTGTCAAGATCCTTCTGTATCTTGAGCCTATCTTCTGGAGAGTTGGCTATTCCTGCCAGTTTGGTGTCATCTGCAAATTTGATGAGTTCCCCATCTATCCCCTCGTCCAAGTCATTGATGAAGATGTTGAAGAGTACTGGGCCTAAAACAGAGCCTTGGGGTACTCCACTGCATACTTCCCTGAGGAGACAGTATTAATTAATTAACATGTACCAAAATTATGAAGTATTTTTTAGAAATTATTTATAAATGATAAATAAAGAAATGACACAGATGGGGCAGAAATTTAAAGGAATAATAAATCAATCTGTTAAATATGAGATGATTTAAGATAAGAAGCACTCGAGGAAAGGTAAAGAAGGAGAAAGAGGAAGTAGAAAGGAGGAAGGGGAAGAGGAGTGGAGTGTAGGAAGTGGGAGAGAAGGAGTAAGAAGGTAGAGGGAAGAGAGGGAGATAGAGGGAGGGGAGTGTAAAGAAATAAAGAATAACAGGTTGATGAATAGTAATATAAATTAGGTGTAATACAGGATAATATTTTAAGAACAATTGTATAATAATGTATAACTGTGTTTATTGATATAATGTAAGGTATACTGTATGTATTTAAATATGTATGGTAATGGTGGAGAAAAAATAAAAAATTTCAAAAAAAAAGTCCCCTGGGTCCCTGTTTTTGGGGCTGTGAGGCATATTGGGAGGACGAAGGGGTGGATTGGTTCACTCACCATCAGGTTGTTTTCACCCTCGTCCTTGCTGTTGTAGGAATACAGCGACTGGTCATCGTTGGTTGGAGTTCTCCCCCCTTCAGCTGGGTGGGGAGGGACCTCTGCAGCCTGGAGGGCTTTTCAGGACGTGTCAGTAGCACGCCTGGGTCCTCATTCCGGTCGTGCCCTGGGTGATGGCTCTGGCTTTGGTTTCAGGGCTGGGGTCACGCATGCTGATGCCATGTGGCCTATCCCCCCGCATCTCTAGCATTTCAGCTGACTTCATAGGAGAGTTGGTTTTGGGGACGACTGTGGTGCTGTGGCTCCCCGTTGGCTGGATGGTCTCTGGTCTGGTTGACCTCTCTCTTTGGTGTCTGGTTGTTTTCTCATGTCGTTGGCGCGCAATCCGCCGTCGACTTTTATGGCTATTCGGAACCACTCAGAGAGTCGATTTGGGATGTCCCGATAGGCGGTTACCTGGGCAATTTGCTTGTCCAGCTTGTTCTGAAAAAATGAAGTAGCTGTTAAGGAATTTGTGCTCTTAAGCACGTGAACAGCAAAACGTGATGTTGAAGTTGATATGAGTTGAGATGATTCAGTCAATAAACAGATATGTTTAAAGTATATACAAATAGTTTACTCAAAGAATTAGCAAAGTCCAAATAAGAAGTCCAAGTCATACACGTAAAGTCAGTCAGTACGAAGAATCTTCTTACTAGCCTGTCTTTGTCTTAATAAGCAAACAAAGATTACAGCTAACAAAGAAATCTATACTATCACAGATAGTTACGCTATACACAGCAGCTCTTTACAGTACTTTCACAGACACGAAGTCAATTACTCAATAAATCAGCAGTGAATCAGCAGAGAGAGTCAGCAGAGAGAGTCAGCAGGGAGGAGCGAGCCTGTTCTCTAGCTCCCTTTTATAGTAATCAGAAACCTTACAATGCATTTAAAGCAATATTACCAATATTCACATAAACATTGATTTGTGGCTTGTTTATATATTAGCAAACCCAACCGTTTGGACAGAGTCCTAACAATTACATCGCGGAGAGCCTCGGATTGAACAGCATTATGTGGGAGAGCGACGGATGGCTAAGGAGAGCCCTGGAATTGTAGAGGATATTTTCTTTCCCCTGAGAACTACCATCTGTTGTGGTGAAGACGCCAAAGAGAAAAGACAATTTTTGGTTGGGTTGGAGGCTGCCATGCACGTTTTCTCTGCAGGTCCCTCCATTGACACTTTGCTGTTTTATATTGATATCCTACCTCGGGGTGTGTGTGCTTGGATGTATGTGTGACGATGTGGATGATTTGTATAGTGTGAGTGGTTGGAATGATTGAAATTGGAAGGGTGAGAGTGCTGGGGGCAAGTGATGGAGCCCTCCCTGCTGAGTGTGCAAACAGAAGCAGGTGGGGGTCTCGGTTACATCCCCCGGCCTGGTATGAGTGAGATGTCTGGCCTTTCGGAGAAGAAGAGGGCCAATGGGGTGGGGGTTGGGATCTCTGGGGGGTGGGAGAGCCGGAGTATTGCGGTCGTAACTGGGAGAGGTAGATATGGCGGGAACCATGGGGTAGGCCGCTCACGGGGAACTAGGACTCGCTGTCTCAAAGTGATTATGTGTTCCAGCCCCTCTGGCTCAGCTCGTAGACCTGGTGACTTGCGATGTCAGGACCCTGGGCTCAAGCTGCTGCTGTTTAATGCCCGGTCTATTGTCAACAAAGCTCCCCTCGTTCGTGATCTAATCTTGGAGGAGGGAGCTGACCTGACATGTATAACTGAGACCTGGCTGGGCCAGGAGGGGGGTGTTCCCCTCTCAGAGATGTGCCCAGACAGGTTTCAAGTATTGCATCAGCCGCGACCCCAGGGAAAGGGTGGAGGAGTGGCAATTATAGCGCGCAAGAGTCTTCTTCCTCGCAGGATCCCTGCCCCGGAGATTGTTGGGTGTGAGTCTCTCCTCTTGAAGTTGGACTCAGGGGTTCAGTTGAGCCTATTGCTAACGTACCTGCCTCCCAGCTGCATTACAATGGCCCTGCCTGCACTGCAAGAGGCGGTAGCCGGACTGGCGGTGCAGTTCCCCAGGCTCATGGTACTGGGGGGAAAGAGGCAATGAATAAAGAATTGAATTCATTGAAAGAGTTGGATGTCTATGAAGATGTGGTGCTACCAAGTGGTGACCGAGCTATTGGTTGCAAATGGGTATATAAGCTAAAAACAGGCAGTGATGGAACTGTGACCCATAAGGTGAGGCTTGTTGCTCAGGGTTTTGGTCAGAGTAATAGAGATTATGATGAGGTTTTCGCTCCAAGTCTTAAAGCAAGTACTTTAAGGGTGTTCTGTTCCAGCGACGAGGCCCCAGAAAATATGCACACATACGCTGATTTTACAACATTTAAACTTTACTTCTAATATTGTCTTAGCATTGAGGTTTGGTTTTTAAAAGTTCAGGGAAATCAGAAATAAATCCTTTCGTGCCAGCTTTTAATTAATGTCCGAACAATGGCCAGAGTCCAAGCACAACCCAAACAAACAGATCATTACTTTGATCTTACAGATCTTCTTCACTGACTTACTGTGAGTTGGCAGGAAGCCATGACTCCAAGCTAGGAGGGCATTTTGGGTTCCTAAAATCTCTCCACCTAACCAGACGCCAGTTTTGGTGGCCAAAGATGAAAGCAAAGGTGGAAGACTACGTAAAAAGATGTGCTACATGTGCAACCAGGAAAAATTGGCCAGGCAAGCCTCCTGGGTTACTGCAACAGGTAGCCAACCCCAGCCAACCCTGGGAAGAAATCGCAATGGACTTCATTGTGGAACTCCCAGACAGCGACGGGAATAGGGTGCTTTGGGCAGTCATCGACTTATTTTCCAAACAAGCCTATTTCATTGCCTGTTCAGGACTACCCTCTGCAAAGAAGCTACCAAAGCTGTTTGTCAAACACATCTAGTGATTACACGGTGTGCCAAGGAGAGTCATCTCCGACCGCAGCATCCAGTTCACCGCCAAATTATGGAGGGAGTTCCTGAGGGACATTGGATCCACACAAGGACTCAGCTCGGCTTTTCATCTGAGTACGAATGGCACGGTTGAACACATGAACACGTGAACGCAATGGTCGAACAATATATCCGTTGTTATGTGGATTACCAGCAGGACAATTGGTCAGAGTTGCTACCGTTTGCAGAGGTAGCATATAACAACGCTGTTCACAGCAGCACTGGATTAACTCCTTTTCAAGTTACCAGTAGCATGGAATTTGTTCCCATGCCTGAACTACCCAGAGAAACCCCCTATTCCATGTCCCTAGCTGAATGGATGGGAGAACATGAAGAAAGCGCTGGCAGAAGCAGCAGAAGCATACAAGAAGCAAGCTGACAAGCATCGATTGCTCCAACCTCCTTTCGCGTGGGGGATAAAATTTTCTTGTCTACAAAATACATATGGTTAAGAATGCCTAGCAAGAAACTAGGACCAAAATTCTTAGGTCCTTTCCCAATAGTTAAGATAATCAACCCAGTCACAGTTCAGCTTGATTTACCTAGAATATTGGGAAAGATTCACCCAGTCTTTCATTGTAGTTTATTAAAACCAATGATTGGGTCTAACTTAAGACCACAGACCCAACCACCCCCTCCTCCAGTAGTCATACAAATGGAGACTCATTACGAAGTGAAATTTTTTTTAGACTCTATGTTGTATAGGGGTCATTTACAATATTTAGTGCATTGGAAGGGGTACCCTTTGTCTGAGGCTACATGGGTAAAAAGTTGGGATGTGAAAGCTGACAGATTAGTAAAGCAATTTCACGATAAATATTCAGATAAGCCAAAGGGTCCCCCTGCGGGGGGAAGAGGTGGTTAGTGATGCTATGTTAGCCCCCTATGTTATTTTTCTTTCTCCCTCTCTAGGATATGCTTTTCTTCTAAGGGGAGTCCGCCTGTCAGGCCGAAGCTATTTTATTTGGGATCTTAGGCCTGCCACACTATATACTATTTTACTATGCATTTTATATTGTGGGAAAATGGGAGGGGGGATTGTATGGAGTTGCTAGTATGTAGCCATAACAGAATTCTTTCTAGTAAGCCAAGGTCATCCTTTGTCTCTGCACCTCTGCACCTGAACGGAAAGAGATGGGTGGATTCTGCCAGTATGGCAATAGAAGATTGGACAACGTGATGGACTTGTGGGTGTGGGGGCAAGGACTTTGTTGTGGCCCACCAACAGCCCGTGAAGCTGATAGCAGATCCCGTTCCTGGTTGGTTTTCAGCCTCTGACACCAAATCCTCTTCAACCTCCTCGCTATCGGACTCGGGTGCCAGGTGCACGGGCCTATGGTACTGCGCCACAACCGCCTCTCGATCCTCGGGACTGTGACCAGCTGCACAGGACGCGGATGGGCCACAACAAAGGGCATCGTTAGTGTGGGCAGCCAAGAATAGTTGTGTAGTAAATCATGTTGATGTAGAAACAGCGTATCTGCATGCACCTCTGCAGCATATGATTTACATGAGGAAACCTTTAGGGTTGAAAGATAATGGTAGAACTGGTTATTGGAAGCTGAAGAAGAGTCTGTATGGTTTAAAACAAGCAGGATATGAGTGGAACAAGTGCATTGTTAATGAACTAGTAAAAATGGGTTTTAATGCTGGTTTAGCCGATCCATGTTTATTTAAAAGAGAGAAAGATGGTGCAGTTTCTCTATTGTTATTGTTTACAGACGATATAGCCATTATCACAAAGACAGAAAGAGAAGCAAATGATCTTGTTGCTAGGTTGAAAGAGAAGTTCAGAATACGATATTTAGGGGAGATAAAACATTATCTAGGTTTAGATATTATTAAAATGAATACAGGATATAAGATATTGCAAGCCAGGAAAATTGGCCAATTGCTGAAGCGTTATAATATGGAGAACTGTAAAACAGCCAAAACACCTATGAGTACTGAGTTTCAACATAGTGATGTAAAAGGTCCTATGTTTGACAAGGAGATATATCAAGCATTGATTGGAAGCTTGTCATATCTAGGAAACTGGTCAAGACCAGATATCTCATATTGCAACATTGCACTTCTGGTGGGCTTATTCATGAGATTTTGCCAAATAGGAAAAAATGACACCGGACAGTTTTTCTTCGGGATGAAACGGCCCCAAATGAGACTAGGGTACGTTCTTTTATTAGGTTCAAACAAAGGAAGGATGGACATGATTACATCAAAACACACATGGTAAACTTTAGTCCAATGATAATGTTACAGCGTGGCAGAACTCTGCCCCTTTACAGGGGGGAACGGGTGGGAGACAGGTACAGAGGGGGGGGTGATTAATGGATGCTCATTAACTGGCATCTGTCAGGCACAGCTCCCACTCCAATGTCCGTTGGAGCTGTTTATCAGTTGATAATTTCCAGACACAGAGAGGGCTGTGCTGGCCTCTTTGCACGTAGGCTGACAAAGGTCAGGATGTGAGCTTTTGAGGAATGCAAAAGGAGTGTGTCATATCTGCCTGACCCTAAAACAGTGTGTTAGCTTACAGCAAACAAGCTAAAATGCATCTTCACATTTGGATTAAAGAAGGAGTGAATCAAAGGGCAACTTACAATGCATTTTGTTACAAAGATATAATATATATATAAAATAATATTGCAACATCTCCTCTATTTTTATTTTTTAAATGAGGAGAGAGGCTAACATAAGTAGAAAACAAACATATCAACGCACAAAGTTTTTTCCTTTGTCCATACAAAAAGGACGCTTCACAGGTGACTGTCCAGAGTCCATACGATCACTGTTGTCCTCTGCATCCAGAAGGCACTTGCTTTCGCTGACATGAACGTCCTTCCTAGCAGAGGGAAAAAAGGCTTTGCATAGCTGAAATAGAGAAGGTATGCACTGAATGAAACAACAAAGTGAGACAAGTAGGACAATGATACACATGATGGATGAAAAAATGGTCCTTAACCAAGAGCTATCCGGTAGCCAGGACCACAGACCATCCCACCAGGCTGGCAATATTTCTTCGCGAATCTGAGAAGCCAGCTCCTTTAGGGAGGTGATCTGATGCTTGACCAACTGAGAGGTGTCTGACAGGTTGAAGCAACACATATTTTTGACAGACTCACAGCCTAAATGATGCAATAACAACAGAAAATCAATAGCAGCACGATTATCTAAAACAGCGTGTCTGAGCTCCATCTGCTCCTGATTCAAGGCGGCTACTGCTGTAGATGTGATATTGATAGTTTTTGCAAGGGAACAGGCAATACGGTGAGCTGTCCTGTGGTTTTGCATTGCTAATGCCGGAGCGCCCACTATAGACATAGCAAGGGAAATATACTCAGCTTCGCTAAAAAGATAAATCGAGCTGTCACATGATTCGTCAAGGACTACCGACGACCTCCTTGTCCGTGGACTGAGGTCCTGTTTGGTCGGTAGTACTGCAGTAAGATGACTCAAACAACAATGTGTATATGACAGATTAGCAGGTATATAGTTGAAAGTTTTTTGACCACATGTGAAAAACCAACTAGCAGGAAGCAAAACATGAGCCCAATTGTAGGAAATGTTCTCATAAGTGGAACAGTTACCAGGAAAATTCCTGTGGGCATACAATTTTGTGTGAGAGAAGCAGTACAGTTTTCAATGCGTGCACATGGAACGTTGTGTCCGCTGGCTACAAAGGGTGTGGTAAGAGACATGGCATTGACTGGGAGCTTCCTTGTGATGGGGCCCCAATGTGGAGAGTCGCCATAATCAATTTTCTCCCCTTTTGTAAACATAGCCAGCTGGGTGTCATTTAATATGGCAGATAAAGGCGTGCAAACTGGTATTAAACAACTCCCTAATAATGTATGCATATCCAGGGTTTCACTTAAACAAAAACTTGAAACGTTTACCTGTTCTGCTAACCGCATCCACAGGTTGTATGTCAAACGGGTGTGCAAATCATGGGAAGGAGCTGACCTTCCTATCCTATGTGTAAGAGACCCAGTATATACATCTGATGGTTCTTGTATCTTATAAGAACCGTAATGGGAGGGTGGTCGTGCAATGACCCCCCATGGTTCCCATCCTATGGGATGGACAAAAATCCCTTTTGAGGACCACTTCCCCAATCTTGTAGTCATGTCACAATAATACGTCCCTATTGTCAAATTGGAGGGTTTCAAGATGACCAAAATGAGCTGACGTGGAGAGTATGTCTTCTTGACTACGTAATGGTCAGGTGAAGTGGTAATAATCTCTCTGTCTTTAAGCCAATGGGAATATGGCAAATATGCAATATCCCTTATGTCTGTGCACGTAAGTGTCAAAGGTGTGTTTTCATGTTGCTCAGCCCTCATGGGGCTTTGCAAAATACGCGGGCCATCTTCTATGGGGGAAGCTTCACAGCGTATTAAAAAGATAAGCAATAATAATATTATACCAAACAACAGGAAAATAACATCATGATAGGAAAAAGTTCTACAATCTACAGGTTTCATAAACTCCTGCCAACACGACAGGGGATAATCTGGAGGGTTTCTTCGAAATAAAGGACATCCTTCTGATGGTGCATACGGCGGAGGGTGGCCTGCCCTGTTCTCCAGGTCAGGGCAGGAAACAGTCTCTTTGATCTCTTCCTCAGTCAGAAGTTGATTGATGCTTGGCATCTCTGGGCGTGTGTGGTGGTAATTTGGGAAGAAAAGGTCTTACGTGTCTTCCGGGAACCCAAAGAACTCGATCAGGAAGTTGGATTGCAGCGTATCCTCTTCCCCAGGTAATAAGGTCAGCAGGACCTTGCCAAGTCAGGTCCGGAAGACAGCGATAATAAACAGGAGGTCGAGGTAAAGCAACTGGAGCAGCTGCAAAATGGCGAGTCGCAGCTAAGGATGGTGGGCTGCCGGTAGGATTCAAGAAGTTCAGAGTATAAAGGCAAAGATTAAGCGTGTTTTGCAATGCCGGGAGACCAGGGGGCGTTTTTCCCCTTTTGCCAACATACCTGTCCAGGGCGTGTTTTAAGGTTAGGTATGCCAAATTTATGCACAATGTCCCATTGGTTGCAAAAGGCAGCAAATGCTGCACTAGTGTAAGCAGGACCATTGTCAGTTTTTAGTTCTTTTGGGCATCCCAGCGATGCAAAAGTCCGAATACAATGATTGATAACATGTTTGGTGGCTTCGCCCCTCTGGGGGGATGCCATGATATAGCCTGAGTATATATCAATGGAAACATGCAAATATTTCCAAGGGGCAAACGGAGGATATTGAGTAACATCCATTTGCCAAATTTGGCAACACTCTGTCCCCCTGGGGTTTACCCCCATGGGAAGAGAGTTTGCCTGTTGGCTACAAGTAGGGCACTGCTGAACAATGGCAGAGGCCTCATTTGCAGTGATGCCAAATTGTTTCATGAGCGCTTTTTTATTTTGATGAAAACAAGAGTGGCTAGTCCACGGAATAATGGATGACAAGGAAAGAATAGAAAGATGGGGGGGGGGCGGGAGAGAAGGGCAGCAGCTGCAACAGGTCTGCCCGAGAATTCCCCTCCTGGATCAATTGCAAAGGTGCAGAAATAGTTAAAGTAAGACAAAGATCTTTAGGAAGATTAAAAGTAAATTTCCCTACAAAATCTGAAGCTTTTTAATCAAAATAAAAGTCAATAGTGAAAAAAGCAAAGTTGTATATTTAGGCAAGAAAAACAAAATGCACAGGTACAGTATATGTGGTATCTTGCTCAACAGTAGTAACTGTGAGATGAATCTTGGAATTTTAGTGGGCAACCATTTAATTATGAGCCAGCTGTGTGTAGCAGCTGCCAAGAAATTAACACAGTTCTAGGCTGCATTAACAGAGGGAGCGAATCAAGATCACTTGAAATATCAATACCACTTTATAATGCCGTAGCAAGGCCACACCTGAAAACACTGCATGCAGTTTCGATTGCTACGATGCAAAAAGAATGTTGAGAGACTAGAAAGAATGCAGAGAAAGCAACAAAGATAATTAGTGAACTGGAGGCTAAAACATATGAAGAACAGTTGCAGGAACTGGGCATATCCAGTTCAATGAAAATAAGGACTAGGGGACACATGATAGCAGTTTTCCAATATCTCTGGAGTTGCTATATAAAAAAAGAGAGACAAACTATTCCCCAAAGCATCTGAGGGCAAAAGCAATGGGTGGAAACTAATCAAGGAGAGAAGCAACTTAAAACTAAAGAGAAACTTCCTCACAGTTAAAACAATCAATCAGTGAAAAAGTTTGTCTTCAGAAGGTGTGAATGCTCCAACACTGAAAAATTTTAAGAAGACAACCATTTGTCTGAATGGATTTAGGCTTTCCTGTTTAGGCAGGGGGTTGGACTAGAAAACCTTTAAGGTTCCTTCCAACTCTGTTATTCTATTCCACTCTATGGCTATTTGAAAAAACAAAACTCAATTTGTTGCAAGGACAACACAGCCAATGCTTCCAGTAGGAATTTGAGCTGTTGGCAAAAGCAATTAAACCTTGCATTTTTGAAAATATCTATGAAAACATCCATGAGGAAAAACAAAGGAACACAATTTCATGGAAAAAATCACAAAATATTAAAATCTGCAAACAGAAGTAAAATTACTGTTGCAAAAGGAAGCAAAATTAATAGATATTTTGAATGTAATCCCATCAGCTACAATTTAACTTTAAACTGCTTGACTAGCTTCCTGAGGGATGAGATCACTGGAATGTTTAACTTTAGTTAATAATGTAAATTAGTTGCTTCCTCGCTAGGAGCCGAAGCTTCAAGAGACGCAGCAAGCAACGTCTCTTTTATTGGGGATAATTTGTCACCAGATTGATATGGTGGTGGGGGGTCCGGTTCCCCCTTCAAGGCATTCTCATGTACTTGCAAACATTCCATGACAATCCGCCAAGTAGAAAGAATTTTTGGAGGAGCCCTGGGCACCTCATGAAAATACTTTCCCAATTTTTTCCATGTGGAAATGCTAATTGATCCCTTCTCTGGGTAAGCCTGACAATTTAGATAAATAAATTTCAGAAGGGATGTTAAATCAGATTTGGTTGGGATGGGAAGATTTCTACCATTATTTTTAATAGAGGACTTGGACAATTCCCTAAGTTTGTGGAGGTATGCTACCTGAGGCTTAGGGAATTCTGTTTCCATACTCACGAATCTGGGAGGGTGCTCCGTCCACGACGGCCGGCCCTGGTATGCAAGAGGCATTCCTTCGCCGGTGAGTGTGGAAATGCCAAGCGATGAGACAGATGAAGCAATGTGCTTGATCAGCCTCACACGGGGCACCAGATGCAACGTTGCACTTCTGGTGGGCTTATTCATGAGATTTTGCCAAATAGGAAAAAATGACACCGGACAGTTTTTCTTTGGGATGAAACGGCCCCAAATGAGACTAGGGTACGTTCTTTTATTAGGTTCAAACAAAGGAAGGATGGACATGATTACATCAAAACACACATGGTAAACTTTAGTCCAATGATAATGTTACAGCGTGGCAGAACTCTGCCCCTTTACAGGGGGGAACGGGTGGGAGACAGGTACAGAGGGGGGGTGATTAATGGATGCTCATTAACTGGCATCTGTCAGGCACAGCTCCCACTCCAATGTCCGTTGGAGCTGTTTATCAGTTGATAATTTCCAGACACGGAGAGGGCTGTGCTGGCCTCTTTGCCCATAGGCTGACAAAGGTCAGGATGTGAGCTTTTGAGGAATGCAAAAGGAGTGTGTCATATCTGCCTGACCCTAAAACAGTGTGTTAGCTTACAACAAACAAGCTAAAATGCATCTTCACATTTGGATTAAAGAAGGAGTGAATCAAAGGGCAACTTACAATGCATTTTGTTACAAAGATATAATATATATATAAAATAATATTGCAACACATATAGTGTCAATCAACTGGCTAGATATAACGCATAGCCAAATGAGAGGCATTGGCAGGCAGCAAAGCGAATACTTAGGTATTTGAAACATACAATGTATTATTCGTTATATCTGGAACCGAGATCTGAACTGGAATTAACTGCATATGCAGGTGCGAGTTTTGCGACAGACATAGTAACATGAAAATCAACTTCAGGAATTGTGATACTGTTAGGTAATATGTTAGTTGGCTGGAGATCTATTAGACAACAGCATATCAGTTTATCAACTATGGAGGCTGACTTTTCATGTTTGTTTCTAATGTGTACGGAAATTATCTATTATAAGCAATTGTTAAAAGATATGGGAATTGCTGTACATGAACCATTCACTGTATATGAGGATAACCAGTCAGCAATTAGTATGGCAACTAATTTGGGTGTAAAAACAGGATTAAAACATACTGACATAAGGTATCTAAATGTGAGACAATGTGTGCAAAGTAAAATGATTAAATTAGAATATTGTACAAGTGAAAATAATATGGCAGATCATTTTACGAAGGCTCAAGGTGCTATAAAGCATAAGGAATGTTGTGAAAGCTACAACTTGAGAATGTAAAGAGTTATATATTAGCCACCCAAAGGGGAGAATGTTAGGACTCTGTCCAAAGGGCTGGGTTGTTAATATATAAGCAAGCCACCAATCTATGTTTGTATATATTTAAGTACTACAACTTTAAATGTATTGCAGTATTCTGATTGGCTGTAGTGTTTCAAGATTGCCATAAGAGGTGTTCTGTTCCAGCGACGAGGCCCCAGAAAATATGCACACATATGCTGATTTTACAACATTTAAGCTTTACTTCTAATATTGTCTTAGCATTGAGGTTTGGTTTTTAAAAGTTCAGGGAAATCAGAAATAAATCCTTTCGTGCCAGCTTTTAATTAATGTCCAAACGATGGACAGAGTCCAAGCACAACCAAAACAAACAGATCATTACTTTGATCTTACAGATTTTCTTCACTGACTTACTGTGAGTTGGCAGGAAGCCCGGACATCAATTAGTCCCCATTTGCCAGGTTGAAAATCATCTTTTAAACAATGTCCACGAAAACAGGCCGAGCGACAGAACTGGAACAAAACTAAAGTTGACTTCCGCAATGAATCATGACGTGACTAAGCCTTAAATAGTCTAAGGGCATGGCCAATTGTTCTACAGATCTATTCACGAAGAGACCTCCTCTTATTTAACCACTCGTGTCTCCTAACAGCCCTGCATGCCCTAGCATCAAGAAGAGGCTCCTCCTCTTCTTCTGAGTCACACATGTGCACCTCGGGAGGTGCAGAAGGCCCTGGTTGGCTTTCAGCCTCTGACACCAAATCCTCTCCGACCTCCTCGCTATTGGACTCGGGTGCCAGGTGCACGGGCCTATGGTACAACAGCCTCTCGATCCTCGGGATCCATGACCAGCTGCACGGGACGCGGATGGGCCACAACAAGAGGGAGCTAGAGATCGTGGTTCGTTCTCTCTGCTGATTCATTCGTGATTGACTCTTTGACTGATATAGTGAGCTCTGTGTGTTATGCTCTGTTAATCTATGATAGTTTGATGTGTTTGTAAGCTGTATGTTTGATGTAAGACAAAGAAAGACTGGTAAGAAGATTATTGTACTTCTTGATATTGACTGACTGAACGTGTATGACCTGGACTTTTTATTTGGACTGTGCTATTTCTAAAAGTAAACACTAATTGCACTTTAACGTATCTGTGTGTATGACTGGATAATTACTCACATCTACTGGATACCAAACTGCAAACCCTCATTTCTACGTGCATGTCCTTGACAACTCAAGAGTCGCTCTGCACACTCCTTAACACTGATAATGTGAAAAACAAGCAATAGGTTTGAAGCTGAATATCTTTGGGTATTATTATATAGGAAATGGCGCCCCTGCCTCATTTGTATGATGGGAGATTTTAATGCTATTGTAGAGGTAGATCTGGACTATAAAACGACAAAAAAGAATAAGAAATTAAGAAAAATACTTGCAAAATCCTTTTTTACTATGGTAGATGAACTAAATATATTTGACGCTTGGAGGGGAAAGTTTCCAGCAAAGAAGCAATATACATTTTATTCTTCCAGACATATGTCCTGGTCGAGAATAGATATGTTGTGGATGTCAATAGATTTATTAGCAAATATACAAAATATAAACATTGAAACAAGTATGTGGGCAGACCACAACCCGATTACAATTACCTGGAAAGGACAAAGGATAAAAACTAGATGGACACTGAACCAAGAGATATTGAAAGAAAAAGAATTTCAGCAATTCATGGAAAAAGAAATGAGATTCTTTTTTAAAGAAAATAAAAAGAGTGATATTTCACTTCAAATTGTATGGGATACAGCGAAAGCATACATTAGAGATTTGGCTATGATATATTTGAGTAAAAAAATAAACAGAGAAGACAAACCAAGAAAAAATTAGAAGAGGAATATAAGAAGTTAGAAAAAGAACTCCAGAAAGATACCCAAAATAAAAAGATTAAAAATATGATGGAGCTGAAGAAACATAAGATGAATTTGATGGAAAATGAAGAAGTGGCAAGGAAAATAAAAATGACTAAACAGAACTTTTTTGAACATGCAAATAAGCCAGGGAGGTGGTTAGCTTATAAAATGAAGAAGGAAAGGGGGAAAAATGGATTAAACAATTGGAAGACGCTGAAGGGAATCTACAACATCGAAATGAGGGGGGGGGCGATTGTGTGGGCATATTATGAGGACTTATATAAACAAGAAAAGGTAACTGAAAAGAATATAAAACAATATTTGGAAGAAGTGAAATTACCTAAAATATCAGAAAAGTTTAAGAACTTATTAGAAGAGAAAATAACAATGATGGAATTAACAGAGGCAATTAAAAGACAGAAAAATGGGAAAACACCGGGACCAGATGGACTACCAGCAGAGATATATAAGACATTGGAAGAAAAATTAGGAATTGTAATGTTGGAGCTTTATAATGAACTTCTAATAGAGGCCAAGATACCGGATTCATGGTCAGAGGCATTTATAACTTTAATTCCGAAAGAGGAGACTGATTTACAGAAAATTAAGAACTATAGACCGATCTTGCTTTTGAATGCGGACTATAAAATCTTTGCTTCAATAATGGCGGATAGACTAAAAAAAATTTTAAATGAATTTATACACTCATACCAAAATGGGTTTTTACCTAAAAGACAGATTAAGGATAATATGCGAACAATTCTGAATACATTAGAATACTATGAGGTGCATCCTGAAAAACAAGTGGCATTGATGTTTTTAGATGCGCAGAAGGCATTTGACAATGTGAATTGGCAATTTACGATAATGCAAATTCAAAATATGGACTTTGGAAAGAGATTTATCAATGTAATTAAAACAATTTACTGCAAACAATCAGCAAAAGTAATGGTGAATGGAGATATGACAGAAAAGGTGGACATTATGAAAGCAACAAGGCAAGGATGTCCTCTATCTCCATTACTATTTGTTTTGACTTTGGAGGTATTGAATAGAAGTATAAGACAGAGTAAAGATATAAAAGGAATGAAAATCAAAAGAGAAGAGTATAAATTGCAAGCGTTTGCAGATGATTTGGTGTTCATTTTGGAAGAACCATTAGAGACGGGACCCAAATTAATACAACAAATAGAAAAATGTGGAGAAGTGGCGGGACTAAAAATTAACAAAAACAAAACAAAACTGTTAGTGAAAAACATTACGGAGACACAAAAGAAGGAATTAATGGGGAAGTTAAATATACAGATAACAAAAAAGGTAAAATATTTGGGTATCCTGTTATCACAGCAAGATGTATAACCATCAAAGAAGACAATTACTATAGATTAAAGAAACAAATTGAAATAGACTTGGAAAAATGGAAAAAATTACAATTATCATTGATGGGGAGGATTGCAATAACTAAAATGAATATATTGCCACGATTGTTGTTTCTATTTTCTACAATACCAATAAGAATAGAGAAACTTTTTTTAATTAGTTAAATAAAATGATTTTGAAGTTTGTTTGGGAGGGAAAAGAAGGCGATAATTAATATAAAAATGCTACAAGATGCAAGACTTAGAGGTGGGTTTGGACTACCGAATTGGGAATTATACTATCATGCAGCGGCATTGACGTGGATGAGAGAATGGATTCTGTTAAGAAACACGAGACTTTTGACTTTGGAGGGACATGATTTACAGATAGGATGGCACACATTCATATGGTATGGGAAAAGCAGAATACACAGCTATTTCCAGAGACATTACATAAGGAACTCTTTATATGTGGTGTGGGAGAAGATAAAAGAGAAACATTATTTGAAAATACTATATTGGTTATCAATAATGGAAGCACTAATCCACCCAAACAGGTTTAATATGGAGAATATTGCAAGATATAAGGACATTTTAACTGATAAGGGGTCTCTCGGGAGTAGGGCGGCCTAGAAGAACCAATAATAAATAAATAAATAAATAAATAAATTGAAGTCTAAACAAGAACTAGAGAAACAAGGGATAAAAATGGATTGGTATATGAGAATGCAAATACAATCAAGATATGAAAAGGACATTAAAACAGAAGGTGTTAACCTAGAAAAAACAGAATTAGACGAAATACTCACAGGAACAGATGACTAATCAAAAAATTGTATAACTATCTACTGTATGTTAAATTAGAGCAGGAACAAGTGAAAGAAACAATGATAAAATGGGCAAGGAATTTTGGATATACAGTACGATAGAATTGGACAAATGCAGCAGCTCTGGGAAAGAAATTGTAAACTGACAATGGCAACAGCATATAAAGAAAATATGTATAAAATGTTTTATAGATGGCACATGTCACCAGAAAGGATAGCTAAAATGTTTAAAGACAAATCTATGAAATGTTGGAAATGTCACCAATTACCTGGTTCTTTTTATCATATGTGGTGGACATGTGCTGAAGCCAAAGCATGTTAAACTATTTAACACCACCGACAATGTTGCTACCCTTCAAAAAGACCTTGATCATGTAGCAGAATGGTCAAACAACTGGTAACTTCAAATCTCAACCAACAAATGCTCTGTCTTACACATTGGCAAAAAAAATCAGAATACAAAATACAAACTTGGAGGAAACGAACTTGTAGATGACCCTCACTCTGTCAAAGACCTTGGAGTATTCATATCCAAAGACCTAACAACATTGCCAAAAAGGCACTAAGAGTTGTTACTCTAATCTTGCAACATTACATTGCTAACCAGAGCATACAAAACATTTGTTAGACCAATTCTGGAATACAGCTCACCTGTCTGGAACACACACTGCATATCAGACATAAATACAATCGAGAGAGTCCAGAAATATTTCACAAGAAGAGTCCTTCACTCCTCCGCTCACAACAAAATGCCTTATTCCACCAGACTTGAAATACTGGGATTAGACAATTTACAACTACGTCGCCTCCAATCTGATCTAAATGTAGTTCATAAAATCATATATCAAAAAGTCCTTCCTGTTAATGACTACTTCAGCTTCAACTGCAGCAATACACGAGCACGTAATAGATTCAAACTTAATGTAAACAGCTCCAAACTCGACTGCAGAAAATACGACTTCAGCAACAGAGTGATCAATGCCTGGAATGCACTACCTGACTTTGTGGTTTCTTCCCCAAACCCCAAAAACTTTAACCTTAGACTGTCTACAGTCGACCTCTCCCCGTTTCTAAGAGGTCTGTAAGGGGCGTGCATAAGCACACCACTGTGCCTACCATCCCTGTCCTACTGTCCTAGTGTCCTCTTTTATCATTACTTTTTACTTATATTTATACAAACTACTACTATCCTATACATGTTTGACAAATAAATAAATAATAAATAAATAAAATAATAATATTGGAGCTTAATTCAAATGTGGATAGAAAATATTTTGAAACAACGTATAGAGTTGAAACCAGAGATATTCCTGTTGGATATTTTACCAGAGAAATATAACAAAGAAAATATATATTTAATTATTCATATACCGTATTTTTCAGAGTATAAGACGCACCGAAGTATAAGACGCACCTTAGTTTTGGGGGAGGAAAACAAGGAAAAAAGGCCTCTGCCTCCAAGCAATTTGCCAAACAGTAAACAGAAAACAGCACAGATGATATACACTGTTTGCTGTGTATTTCTGTGCATGTGTGCTTGACCCATAGAAATAGCAAAGAATTGGAGAAATGTACATTATGCCAGAAAGTTTTCTTAAATGTAGTCACACTAACTCCTCCCAATTATTTAAATAGATCTACTCCAAGGTAACTAAACTCTAATACTAAACAGGACACTGTTACATTTCAGACTATACTTGTACAGAGCTGTTAAAATTAATTAAAATTTCTGGAAGTATACATTATTCTCTATTATTTAAAAAAAGATATAATAGCACTGGGCCTCTTCAGAGCAAGCATTTATTTTAAAAAGCTTCTTTATTTTGTTAAGTTGTCTAGATTTACAGGGATCTCCAACCTTGGCAACTTTAAGACTTCTGGACTTCAACTCCCAGAATTCCACAGCCAGCAAAGCTAACAAAGCTGGCTGTGGAATTCTGGGAGTTGAAGTCCACAAGTCTTAAAATTGCCAAGGTTGGAGACCCCTGGCTCTAGAACAATAATAAAGCACTCTTTAAAAAATAAGTCTAATAATTTGAACATTCTACAGACATTTATAGTTATTCACTTACCCCCTTCCATCCAGTTCAGCAAAAAATAAAAATCTGCGTGTCTCTCCCAGCTATTTGCCTCTTTGCAATTTCAGTTTCAGTTTCATTTTAGCACGTGGCAAGTCAGCTGTAGGTCGGGAAGCTGCTAGTGACTTGCTTGGCTTTACAGGCTCTTCCCTGTTTGCTGCAAACAGGTAAATTGCTGGAAGACAGAGGCCAAAGGGTGGGGGTGGCTGGGTGGGGCTACATTCGGTGTATAAGACGCACCCAGGTTTTCACCCTCTTTTTGGGGGTAAAAAGCATCTTATACTCCGAAAAATACGGTAATTACAACAGCTAGAATTGCATTTGCACAAAATTGAAAAGCAACAAAAGCCCCCTCTGAAGGGGAGGTAATTAAGAAAATATTGGATTGTGCGGAGATGAATAGATTGACAATGATAATTAAAGAAAAGGAGGATTCAGAATATTATAATATTTGGGGGAAATTTTATGATTGGATGGAAAATGAATATAAACAGAAGATAAGTAACACCAATTAAAATGGGAGGAAAATGAAAAGTTAAAGATGTTAGACCCAGGTGACAAAATTAGGTAGTTAAGGAGGCAGCATTATAATAGTATATAAAAATATACCTAGAAAGAATAACATGTATAGAAATATGGACATAGAAAAAACATAAGATTAATAGTTGTACCGTAAATTAAGAGAAGTTAGAGAGATGAGTTGCTTGTCTGTTAACCACAAAATAGATTACAAATAGATATACTCAGGGAAGGAATAAGAGGGAGGAAGAGGAAGTAGAGAAGAGGAGGAGAGAAGGAAGAGTGTAGGTAGGAGAAGAGAAGGAGGTTAGAGGGAGGGAAGCGGAGGGAAGGAGAAGAGGGAGGTGAGGAGAGGTGAGGTTGAGGTGGAGAATGAGAAAGATGGAGGAAGGGGTAGAGGGAAGTAGGAAGAAGGGAGAGAAGGAGAAAGAAGTTAGAGGAATGAAAGGGAGGTAGAGGGGGGGTAGTGATATGAGGTAATATGGGAAAACAGACGGGCAACTTGGTTATGAAAGGTGCAAGATTAGGATGTTTGTTCATTGTTTATTGGATAGTAATATACTGTATAATTATGTTAATATATGATAAGATATTATGGTATATGTTTTGATGTTTATGTGGAGTTTTTAAAAAAATTAAAAAAAATTACACACACAAAAAAAGAATGTTTCCTTCCCAGACTCCATTACCACAGTAAGTGACTATCATGTTTACCGGTCCGACTGTGAAATCCGTAGAGGGGGTGGTGTTGCTATTTTCTATAAAAACTCCCTAGATCTGAAAAAGATCCAAGTTACATAGAAGCTCACTCTTCCTGAGACCATCGTCTGGGAACTGTCCCTAAATACCACATTTCGCTTCTTACTATGTTACAGAGCCCCCGATTACGACCTCGATCATGCGAACAAGCTAAATGCACTACTAACATGGGCAGCCTCCTGCCCACACCCTCTTATCTTTCTTGGTGACCTCAATTTACCCCTTATTAATTGGACCCTAAACGAATGTACAACTGAACCTATACATACAACCCTGTACAATACCGTTACAACACTGGGATTGGATCAATTAGTAACAAACAACACTAGACTCAACAACTGCCTTGATCTTATCTTCTGCAACAGTTTAAACTCAATTTATGGGCTACAAATAAAAGAACCTTTTTCTAACAGTGACCACAGCATGCTTGACTTTTGTCTCAATTTACGTCCTTGCAAAGAGGGTCATAATGATGGGACTCCAAAGTATAACATTAAAAAAGCTAACTATGATCTCATAGCTACCGACCTCTCATCTCTCGATTGGCACATTCTGTTCACTGGCTGTAATACTGCTGAAGACCATTATAATACTTTTTTGCTCAAAGTCAAAAGAGTCATTAAGCTATAGGTACCATTAGTAACCCCCAAAGCCAAAAAAAAAAAAATTACCCATAACAATAAGGAAGCTCCAATCCCCCAAAAAATCTCTTTGGCGAAAAAAGAAAACTGGCTACGTAGCTAACTTTAAAAGCCGATACAAAACCTTATGCCACCAAATAAAAGCAGAATGCACCAATTACCACTGCAAACAGGAGGAAGAGCTGTTACACACGAAATCCACCCGAGCCTTCTATAATTTCGTAAACGCCAAACTTAAAGACTTGAAAACTATCCCACCACTAAAAGGGCCTAACGGGGAAGACTGTAATGATGAAGCCATTAAGACCAACCTCTTCAACACATTTTTCAGTTCAGTCTTTGTCAACAGCAATGACGTCTGCCCCTCATTTCCTAGTCGTACCACAACTAATTGCAACGATCTGCTACATATTGATTTTACAGAAGATAACGTTGAAATGGCGCTACGCAACCTAAAGCCATCTCTATCTATTGGCCCTGATGGATTATGTGCCTACTTCCTGAAAAAGCTTTCCACTGCCATAGCCGAACCTCTAAGCATTATCTATGCGGTATCTTTCAGAACCAGCTCCTTGCCCAACCTATGGTCTTTAGCAATGGTCATTCCTATCTTCAAAAAGGGAGACCCCAGCTTAGTTGAAAATTACTGACCAATCTCGACTTCCGGGGCAGTGCCATGGTGGAGCGGAGCGAAGAAAGCTGACTGCGAACTTCACCCGACTTTTCGTGTTCTTGGAAAGAAAGAAAGAAAATATTTGTATAGTGGGGGATTTCCATGCTGTATTAGATAGTAAATTGGATTATAAATCAGTGAATAAAAAATACCACGAAAGAAAGATATTACCATGTGAATTTTTTGATTTGGCTAGGGAACTTAATCGTAGAGCTGCTTGGAGAGAAAATCACCCATATGAAAATCAATACACATACCATTCTACCTCACAAAACTCCTGGTCGAGAATAGATATGCTTTGGACCGATATAGAAACATTGAGTAATATGCAAGAAATTGAAATAAAAGCAAATATATGGACTGACCACAATCCTATTATCTTTACAATGAAAGGGAGGAAAGGGGCAAGTAAGAGATGGTTCATGAACCAGGCAATAATAAAAGAAAAGAATTATATTAATTATATGGAAAAAGAGTTATTTTTCTTTATGAAGGAGAACTGGAATGATGATACCACGATTCAGAATTTATGGGACACTACAAAAGCTTATATTAGAGGTCTAACTACAACATACACTATAAGGAGAAACAAAAACAAAAATAAACAAATTAATGAATTGCAAAAAAGATGGGGGAATTAGAATATAAACAACAAATTGAACCATTAAATGATAAAATTAGAGAAGAAAAGGTTTTACTTAAACATAGAATTAATTTTATGGTAGCTTATGACAGCTGTGGCTAGGGGGACCTTTGCACAGGTTCGCCTGGCGCACCAATTGCGGCCCTATTTGGATCAAGAGGCTCTACTCACGGTCACTCATGCCCTTGTCACCTCCCGTCTGGACTACTGCAACGCGCTCTACATGGGGCTACCCTTGAAGAGTGTTCGGAGACTGCAGTTAGTCCAGAATGCAGCTGCGCGAGCTGTTGTGGGTGCCTCAAGATACACCCACATTAAGCCCATCCTTCGCCAGCTGCACTGGCTTCCGATTGGTCTCCGGACGCAATTTAAGGTGTTGGTTCTTACCTTTAAAGCCCTATATGGCTCAGGGCCAGTTTATCTGCATGTCCGTCTGCTACTGCATTCCTCCCAATGCCCAGTGAGATCGCACAGGGTTGGCCTTCTCCAGGTCCCATCAGCTAGACAATCTCAGCTGGCGGGTCCGCGGGGGAGGGCCTTCTCTGTAGCAGCTCTGACTCTTTGGAACCAACTACCTCCCGAGATCCGTACTACCTCCACCTTACTGGCCTTCCGGAAAGCGGTTAAGACCTGGCTTTTCCGGCAGGCCTGGGGCCAATGACCCTAAGATGTGGTCTTGTTAGATCGTCCCATGTATGCATGTGTGAGTGAAAGTTCTTTTTAAATATTGATAGTATTTTAACATGTTTTTAAATTGCTTTTATTGATTATTTGTTTCTATACCTGCTGTTAGCTGCCCAGAGTCCCCCGGGAGTTGGGCGGCATAGAAATTTTAATAAATAAATAAATAAATAATTTATTGACACAAGAGGAAGTGGCGCAGAAAATTAAAATAGCAAAACAGAACTACTTTGAAAATGCCAACAAGCCAGGCAGGTGGTTAGCCTATAAATTACGAAAGGAAAAAGAAGAAAGATACATACAACAATTAGAAGATGAGAATGGTAATGTAAAAGTAACGATAGAGGAGAAAAAAGATATAATACTCAAATATTTTAGTGAATTATATAAAAAAGAGGAAATAAGGGAAGATGGTATACAAACATACTTGCAACAAGCAAACGATATACTAATAACAGACTCAGATAGAAATATATTAGAGGAAGAAATAACACTTTCAGAATTGGAAAAAGCCATAAAAAAACAAAAGAATAATAAAACACCTGGGCCAGATGGTATATTAGCCGAATGCTACAAGGAATTACAGAACTCTTTAAAACAACTTTTACTAATAACATATAATGAGGTTTTAAACAAAGGGGAAATTCCCAAAACTTGGGCAGAGTCAACAATAACACTGATTCCTAAAGATAAAACAGGAAAGCAGAAAATACAAAACTACAGGCCAATCTTGCTGTTGAACGTGGACTACAAGATCTTCATGACAATAATGGCGGAAAGATTAAAAAACATAATAAAAACATACATCCAGACCAAAATGGTTTCCTTCCAAACAGAAACATTAGAAACAATACGAGAACGATCATGGATATATTAGAGTATTATGAGGCAAATCCAGGAAAACCTGTAGCTCTCATGTTCCTCGACGCTCAAAAAGCTTTCGATAATTTTAATTGGGACTTTCTTATAAAAAAATTTAGAGACTACAAATTTCGGCCTCAAATATATTAGGATGATTAGAACCATATACTCAAGACAAACAGCTAAGATAATTATAAACCAAGATATAACAGACAAATTTGATATTCAGAAAGGAATACAACAAGGATGTCCACTGTCCCCCTTGCTATTCATATTTACCCTAGAAACGTTATTACAGCAAATTAGGCAAAATTCAAACATTGAAGGACTTAAAATTAGAGGACAAGAATACATACTCCAAGCCTTCGCGGACAATATGGTCTTTAATATAGAAAATCCAGTTGAGGTTGGACCAAAATTATTAGAAGAAATAAATAAATTTGGAGAGGTAGCAGGCCTAAAAATTAATAAAACTAAAACTAAAATAATAACAAAAAATTTGCCAAATAAACAAATTCAGGCACTAGAAGATAAATTGGAAATCCAAGTTGTTAAAAAATTAAATATTTAGGTATAATATTAACAGCTAAATGTACAATTAAGAATGATAATTATATAGAATTGAATAAACAAATAGAAAAAGACTTGGAAAAATGGACCAAATTACCCATTTCGTTAATAGGAAGGATTTCGACCATCAAGATGTCAATACTACCAAAAATATTGTACCTGTTCCAAACGATACCGATTAAATTAGATAGAAAATATTTCAAAAATTTAAATAAAATGATATCAAAATTTGTCTGGGCAGGGAAAAAGGCAAGAATTAGATTAAAATATCTACAGGATAATAGAAAGCAAGGGGGCTTTGGACTTCCAGATTGGGAAATTTATTATCAAACAGCAGTATTGCAATGGATAACTGACTGGATTAAAATTAGCAATAAAAGGATATTAACACTCGAGAGACATGATCTACAGGTTGGATGGCATGGATTCTTATGGGATGAAAAACATAAAACACATTCCTATTTTCAAAAACATAAAATCACAGAATCATTATATAAAATATGGGCTAAAATAAAACATCAACACTACAAAGAAGTTCTGGTATGGTTTTCAAGTATGGAAGCGACTACCTATCCCACCACAACAGATATACATAAAATGGTCAAGTACTCAGAAATATTGGATGAACCAGGAAACCTAAAAGATATTAAAATTTTGAAGGAGCAAGGAATTAGAATAGATTGGTGGCCATATTATCAAATTAGATCTAGACTACAAGATGCAAGACTTGAACAGATGCAATAGGGCCCTCAAACACCTCCCTATAAGCTTGGAGGACCTGGTGCTTTATCAATGGTCTCCCCAAGACTTTGGAGGAATAGGTTTCGACATTATGTAACTCCCTTGGAATGGTAAATTGCATCAGTCCCAACCGCTCACATGTTGAGCCTGACAACGGCTTTTGATCTACATCCACAATTTCAAATTCCAATTTGTGAGTAACCCCACGTATGTTACATTCAGTATAAAATAAGCCTAGCGACTCCATCAGTTCCCCCGAATATAACCTCAATGTGGCACTACTAGGCTGAAGGGGTGTCTCAGGTGCCAATTTCCTTTTGTCCTTTAGGCTCATCACATCACATGTTGCCCCTGAGTCCAACTGACAAGATTGAGTTATATCATTAAATTTAAGATTAACAAACCACTTTTTACCCTTTGAATGTACTGCACCAATGCATTCTTTCGTGTAGGTCACATCAGTGGTAAACAGCGATACATCCTCTAAATCCGCTGTTTGCTCGACCATATGCAATTTCTTTGCTGCCAGACACACCCCAGCAAAATGGTTCAGCCTCCCACACGCCCTACAGATTTTACCATACGCTGGACACCGTTCTTTCCCACGTGCATGCACATTGTCACAGTATTTACACGGTGTGTGGTTGTCTACTGACAAATTGTGAGGCTTCTGTTTGAACTGCTGCTGTTGCTGACGATTCCTCACATTTGGCTGGTGCTTGGAAGCTGCATTAACACAGTTGGTCTGTTTATCTCGCTCCAATGCCATCAGCCGTTTATCTGTAAGTTCAATAGTCCGACATATTTCTATGGCTAATTGCAAGGTTAAATCATGTTCCCTTAATAAACGGCGGTGTGTACTTTCCTTGGCAACACCCAAAACTATTTTGTCTCGGATAAGTTCATCTCTCAAGGAACCGTACTCACAACTTGCCGCCCTTTCCTTTAGGCGTGTTACAAAGGCGTCAATCATTTCTCCTTCTTCCTGAGTGCAGCTCCCAAAAAGATATCTTTCATATATAACATTCTTATGTGGTCTGAAGAAAGCTTCCAAAGCATCCAAAATAGCCTTAGTATCAGTCCTCTGCTCTTCTGTAAGAGTTAAACTATGTTTATAAATATGAAGGCATTCTGCACCCATTAGTCTTCTTAATGTGGCAGCTTGTATTGCTGCCGGCTTATCATTTAAGCCTGTAGCCAAAGAGTAATCTTCAAACTCTGCCCTAAAATTTTCCCAATTAGTGCTAGAGTCCTCACTTACTCGCATGAGTTGCGGCAGTGGTATATTATCTGCCATGGTGCTATATTTCTTACTTCAGACGCTCCACTTTTCAAGGCCAAACCACTTCTGACACCATGTTTCAGATAAGCTTTTATTAACGAGCTAAAAACAAACGACGATGGAGATCTAGTAAAGCTGAGTCTGACCGGACACTTTTAAGAACTTTCATTAAGTCTTACTTAGTGGCGATAAGGGCGGCAAAACGTTCGCATTTTTCCGCTCTTATTGCGTCCGCTGACTCCCGCCCAGCCGCCCTGTTTAGGGTGACCCACACCCTTCTGGCTAAGGAGGAAGGCGGAGACCCCTTGCAGGGCAGAGCTGAGGAATTTTCTCGGTTTCTGGCGGATAAAGTCATTCAGATTCGGACAGACCTGGACTCCGATTGGGCAGTACAGGCCGAGATGACTGGGGCAGGTCTTAGTCCGGTTATATGGGATAGGTTTGAACCGGTGACTCCTGAGGATGTGGACAAGGCCATAGGAGCTATGAGTTCCGCCACTTGTTTATTGGACCCGTGTCCTTCCTGGTTGGTTTCGGCCACCAGGGAGGTTTCATGCGGCTGGCTCCTGGCATTGGTCAACGCTTCTTTGAGAGAGGGGTCCGTCCCGCAGCCCTTAAAAGCTGCGTTGGTGAGACCCCTCCTCAAGAAGCCTTCCCTGGACCCGGCGGATTTAAAGAACTTCCGTCCAGTCTCCAACCTTCCCTTCGCGGGGAAGGTTGTTGAGAAAGTGGTGGCACTCCAGCTCCTACGACTGTTGGATGACACTGATTGTCTGGATCCCTTTCAATCTGGTTTCAGGCGCGGTTACAGTACGGAAACGGCTTTGGTCACCCTGATGGATGATCTCTGGCGAGCCCGGGATAGGGGTCATTCCTCTATCCTGGTGCTACTTGACCTCTCAGCGGCCTTCGATACCATTGACCATGGTATCCTTCTGCGTCGTCTCGGAGAGGTGGGGGTGGGCGGCACTGTTTTACAGTGGTTCTCCTCCTTCCTCTCTGACAGGACGCAGTCGGTGTTGACAGGGGGGCAGAGGTCGAGCCCTAGGCCCCTACTATGTGGGGTGCCGCAGGGCTCGGTCCTCTCGCCCATCCTGTTTAATATCTACATGAAGCCGCTGGGTGAGATCATCCGACGACACGGGGTGAGGTATCAGCAATATGCTGATGATACCCAGTTGTACATCTCCACCCCGTCTCAGTTCGGGGAAGCCGTAGACGTAATGGGCCGCTGCCTGGCCGATGTTAGGGTCTGGATGGGGAAGAACCGGCTAAAGCTTAACCCTGACAAGACTGAGTGGCTGTGGATACTACCTCCTAAGGACTCGACCAATTGTCCCTCCTTGGTTCTCGGGGGGGAGAAATTAGCCCCCTCAGAACGGGTCCGCAATTTGGGTGTCCTCCTAGACCCAGAGCTAAAATTGGAACAACATCTTTCAGCTGTGGCTAGGGGGACCTTTGCACAAGTACGTCTTGTGCACCAATTGCGACCCTACTTGGAGAAGGAGGCACTTCTTACAGTCACTCATGCCCTTATCACCTCACGGCTGGATTACTGTAATGCGCTCTACATGGGGCTACCCTTGAAGAGTGTCCGGCGACTACAATTGGTGCAAAATGCAGCTGCGCGAGCTGTGGTGGGTGTACCTAGATGCACCCACGTAACACCTATTCTCCGCCAGTTACCCATTGGTCTCCGGATCCAATTTAAGGTGTTGGTCGTTACCTTTAAAGCCCTACATGGCTCAGGGCCAGGTTATCTTCGGGACCGCATCCTGCCGCATACCTCCCTACGACCGGTTAGAGCCCACAGAGTCGGCCTCCTCCAGGTCCCGTCGACCAAACAATGTCGGCTGGCGGGACCAAGGGGGAGGGCCTTCTCTGTGGGAGCTCCCTCCCTGTGGAACCAACTCCCTCCAGAGATCAGGACCATCCCCACCCTGCTGGCCTTCCGGAAAGCGATAAAAACCTGGCTCTTCCGGCAGGCGGAGTAAATGAGATACTCTTTTAACTTTTGTAATTTCTGTATTTTTAATTATTGCATTTGTACGGTTTTTATATTTTAATGATAGTTTTTATTTTGTAATGGATCGAATATGTTGTGAGCCGCCCTGAGTCCCTAGGGATTGGGCGGCATAGAAATCCAGCAAAATAAATAAATAAATAAATAAACAAACGACGCTTATAAAGCATCTTCAAAGACAACACCCAGGAACCAGAAACACCTCATAGAGGCACATAGAGATAAAGATTAAAAGCAAACACAACCCCATAACAGTCGTCTCCTAGGCCCCTGACCTGTGGGGTGCCTCAGGGTTCAGTCCTCTCACCCATCCTGTTTAACATTTACATGAAACCGCTGGGGGAGATCATCCGTAGACACGGGGTGAGTTTCCAACAGTACGCTGATGACACCCAGCTGTACATCACCACCCCGTCTCAATTCAGGGAGGCGGTTGATGTGATGTGCCAGTGCCTGGACAACGTTAGGATCTGGATGGGGAGGAACAGACTCAGACTCAACCCGGACAAGACTGAGTGGCTCTGGATATTGCCTCCGAAGGACTATGACAACTGTCCCTCCTTGGTTCTTGAGGGAGAAAAATTAACTCCCTCAGAACGGGTTCGCAATTTGGGAGTCCTCCTAGATCCACAGCTAAAATTAGACCAACACCTTGCAGCTGTGGCTAGGGGGGCCTTTGCACAGGTTCACCTGGTGCACCAATTGCGACCATACTTGGAGAAGGAGGCTCTACTCACGGTCACTCATGCCCTTGTCACCTCTCGATTGGACTACTCCAATGGGGCTGCCCTTGAAGAGTATTCGGAGACTTCAACTGGTGCAAAATGCAGCTGTGTGTGCTGTGGTGGGTGTTTCAAGGTACACCCACGTGACACCTATATTCCGCCAGCTGCATTGGTTGCCCATTGGTCTCAGGGTACAATTCAAGGTGCTGATCATCATCTTTAAAGCCCTACATGGCTTAGGACCAGGCTATCTCCGGGACCGCATTCTGCCTCATTCTTCCCTTCGACTGGTTAGGTCCCACAGAGTGGGTCTCCTCCAGGTCCCGTCAGCCAAACAGTGCCGACTGGCGGGGCCTAGGGGGAGGGCCTTCTCTGTAGGGGCCCCTGCTCTCTGGAACCAACTTCCCCCAGAGATCCGAAACATCCCCACCTTGCTGGCCTTCCGAAAAGCCATCAAAACATGGCTCTTCCGGCAGGCGGGGTGAGTTTGAGACGACTTTATATCTGATGTCTCCCCCATGTATGTATGTTGTTTATATGTTTTTTTAAATTGTTTTTAAATTGTCTTTTTTAATGATTTGGAGTTTTTATAAAATGTTGTACGCCACCCTGAGTCCTGAGGGAGTAGGGCGGCATAGAAAAACTACCAAATAAATAAATAAATAAATAAATAAATTTGAAAATAACTAAATCAACTTCTTACAAGGAAAACATATACAAAATGTATTACAGATGGCACCTACCACCAGCGAGATTGGCCAAAATGTATCAAAATATGAATCCTAAATGTTGGAAATGTCAATCTAAAAACGGAACATACTACCATATTTTTGGCAAAAAATACGCAACTGGCTCGAAGAGCTAACTACACCAAAAATAAACATCAAACCAGAAATATTTTTGGGGGATATTAGAACAAACGATAGAAAGGAAATATTGGTGTATTATAATCCATATACTGACAGCGGCGAGAATATGCCTAGCACAATACTGGAAGCAGGGCGATGTACCGACTGAAAATGTAATTATTAGAAAAATTTTGGAATGTGCAGAATTAGACAAATTAACAATGGAATTAAATCAGAAAGAAGATTCCGAATATTTTGAAATATGGAATTCTTTTTATAATTGGCTGGAAAGGAGAAAAGAAAAAAATAGAGATGTTTAGACTGATGTTTAATTTATGAACTTATATAGAATTAGACAAGTTTAGTTATTATAAATGTATGTATTTATTAATATATATTTAGATAAAAATTATAAGAAAAATATGATATATACAGTTATATATAGTTGTATAGTTATATATAAGAAAAAAGATAACGTCAAGACGCTTACTGTAGAAGTACCCAAGAGGTTTATATGTATATATGTACACGTATGTACATATATTGTTTTGTTTAATGTTTGTTTGTCTTTTTTAATGTTTATACTGAAATAAAAATTATTTTTTTAAAAAATTAAAAAATGAAAATTACCGACCAGTCTCACTGTGTTGCGTCACCTGTAAAGTTATGGAATCAATCATAAACCAATCCATCACCCTCCACTTAGAGACAAACAACCTGCTCTTTAACAAGCAGTTTGGTTTCAGGAAAAATTTGTCCTGTAATCTGCAACTCCTACACTGCAGAAACATTTGGACCACACAACTCGACCAGGGTAAAGCAATAGATGCAATTTACATAGACTTCTGCAAAGCCTTTGATTCAGTGGTACATGACAAACTACTGTTAAAACTAAGCTCTTTCAACAAATTCCATTTGTTGTTTGATGTCTCCTCTTTGAGGTTCTATTTGTAATCCTGTCTCTAGCTTTCTGAATTCCTTTTCTGTCGTTGTTTCTTCTTTTTATTTTCTTTGGCCATGTATGCTATTGCAATGCCTCTCATAAATGCTTTGTCGGTATCCCATAAGTTTTGTAAATTTGTGTCTTATTTTTTGTTTTCTTGAAAGAACAGACACATCTGTTCTTCCATCTTCAACCTAAATTCCTCATGTTTTAAAATTGATCATTTTAGGGTCCATCTAATCATTTTCTTTTGTCCCTTCCACCTAATTCTTATTGGGTTATGGTCCGCCCAAAGGTTAGTCTCTATTTCCACTTCCTCTACTTCCGCATTTAATTCTGTCGACATCCAGACCATATCAATTCTGGACCATGATTTGTGTCTGTTCGAATAGTATGTAAATTGATTTTCCCCTTGGTTTTGCTCTCTCCAACTATCTTGTATATTCAACTCCTTTACCATTTTGAAAAAAGATTTAGGTATTTATTTATTTGTTTGTTTGTTTGTTTGTTTGTTCAGATTTGTATGCCGCCCAACTCCCAGGGGACTCTGGGCGGCTTACAACAAAGAGAAAACATGTGAATGAACAAATAGGTAAAAACATCATATAAAAAACATTTAAAAATACATATAAAGTTAAAAGACCAATCACACATAAAAGGGGTGACCACTTTAAATTATTCCGAGCGGTCCCTATCCCCACACCTGTCAGAAGAGTCAGGTCTTGATGGCTTTACGGAAGGCCAACAAGGTGGGGATGGTCCGGATCTCTGGCGGCAGTTGGTTCCACAGAGTCGGGGCCATCACAGAGAAGGGTCTCCCTCGCGGTCCCGCCAACCAACATTGTTTGGCTGACGGGACCTGAAGGAGACCAACTCTGTGAGATCTAACCAGTCGCTGGGAGGTATATGGTAGCAGGCGGTCCCGTAAATATCCTGGTCCATGGCCATATAGGGCTTTAAAGGTAATAACCAACACTTTGAATTGTGACCGGAGACCGATAGGCAACCAATGCAGCTGGCAGAAAATTGGTGTTATGTGGGTGTACCTTGGTGCACCCACTACAGATCGCGCAGCTGCATTTTGGACCAACTGAAGTCTCCGAACACTTTTCAGGGGTAGCCCCATGTAGAGCGCATTACAATAATCAAGCCGTGAGGTGATAAGGGCATGGGTGACCGTGAGTAGAGCCTCCCGGTCCAAGAAGTGTCGCAATTGGTGCACCAGGCGAACCTGTGCAAAGGTCCCCCTAGCCACAGCAGAGAGATGTTGATTGAATTTTAGCTGTGGGTCTAGGAGAACACCCAAATTGCGAACCCGTTCAGAGGGAGTTAATTTCTCTCCCCCAAGAACCAAGGAGGGACAGTCGACATAGTCCTTAGGAGGCAATATCCATAGCCACTCAGTCTTGTCCGGGTTGAGCTTGAGCCTGTTAACTCCCATCCAGACCCTCATATCGCCCAGGCAACGGCACATCACATCAACTGCTTCCCTGAACTGAGACGGGGTGGAGATGTACAGCTGGGTATCATCAGCATATTGCTGGTACCTCACCCCATGTCTACGGATGATCTCACCCAGTGGTTTCATGTAGATGGTAAATAAGAGGGGAGAGAGGACCGAGCCCTGAGGCACCCCACAAACGAGGGGCCTAGGGGTCGACCTCTGTCCTCCTGCTAACACCGACTGCATCCTGTCGGAGAGATAGGAGGAGAACCACCGGAGCATGGTACCTCCAACTCCCAACTCCCCGAGACGATGCAGAAGGATACCATGGTCAATGGTATCGAAAGCAGCTGAGAGGTCAAGGAGCACCAAGATGGAGGAATAACCTCCATCTCGGGCTCGCCAGAGATCATCCATCAGGGTGACCAAAGCAGTTTCTGTGCTATAGCCGGGCCTGAAACCCGATTGGAAAGGGTCTAGATAATCCGTTTCCTCCAACAACCGTAGGACAGGGGTGAAATGCTCCCGGTTTGCTCTTACCTGTCGGTCGACGCAGAGCCGATGGAGCCGGTGGTGGTCGCGGCGCGGGGCTTCCCCCGCCCGCTTCCCCCGCCCGCCTGGATGCCGCCATTTGAGTTCTTTTGCCCTCTGCGCATGCAGAACGCTTTGCGCATGCACAGAGGGCAAAAGAACTCAAATGGCGGCGTCCAGGCAGGCGGGGGAAGCGGGTGGGGGCAGCCCCGTGCCGCGACTGCCACCGGCTCCATCGGCTCTGCGACGACCAACAGGTAAGAGCGAACCGGGAGCATTTCACCCCTGCCGTAGGAGCTGGAGCGCAACCACCTTCTCAACAACCTTACCCACAAAGGGAAGGTTGGAGACTGGATGAAAGTTCTTTAAATCTGCCGGGTCCAGGGAAGGCTTCTTGAGTAGGGGCAGTAGGTAGTATTCTTCTAACTCCTTTCCTTGCTTTATCACTTTTATAATCTAATTTTCTATCAGCTATGGCATTGAAGTCCCCCAAAATACAAATATTATCTTCTTCTATCTCCCAAATTATATTATACAATTTCCTATAAAATTGTTCTTGCCCCTCGTTTGGGGCATAGATTCCTACAAGAATAATCGGTTTGTGATCCTACCCTCGTCATCTTTGTAAATTTGTTCAGCCAAAATCTTCTCCTTAACAAAAAACACTACTCCTCTTTTTTTATATTGCGAAAGCGATGCAAACATCTTTCCCAGTTTTGGGTATACCAATAATTGCTTGTTTTGATTCTTTATATGAACTTCTTGTACCGCTATTATGTCTAAATTCATTTTATTTAATTTGTTTTAAAAAATTTCCTTTTTGGAGGAGAATTCAAACCGTTAATGTTCAAGGATAGAATCTTAGTCTCTTCCTGTCCTTCTTTACTTATATCTGGGTCTTGTCACCCTTGTTGTTCTGGTTTCTTTTGGTTCATTAGGTCTTCCTTCATTATTTTCCATTTTTCCTCCTTTCCCTCTATCTCTCTCCTTACTCTGTCATTCTGTCTCTTCTATAAACGTTGGTCTTAATTCTCCTTCTTCTCTTATTTCTCTCTCTTCTAATTCTTCCTTGCTACTGAAATTCCTATTATAAAATTCCTCTGCTTTTTCTACTGTATCTATTCTAAATCTTTTTTCCTGCCACAAAACCATTATCCCCTCTGGCATCAACCATCTAAAATTGGTATTATGTCTAATCAATTTTGAGGTAAAAAATTGATATGGCCTTCTCAGCTCTCTCACCCTCCTCTGTACCTGTTTCAACACCACTAATTGTCTTCCTCTATGTTCTATGGGGTCATCTCTGGTTCTATGGAGAATTTCGTCTCTAATTGATTTTTTTACAAATCTAACATGAACTTCTTTGGTAAATTATGTCATCTAGCGTAATTGTTATGTATTCGATAGATCTCGTCGATTTCATTCAACATCTCTTCTTTTCCAATTCCCAAAGCCTTCGCCAATAATTCCGCCATCATCTCTGGCAGGTCTTCCCCTTTTTCTTCTTTTAAGTTTTGGAAGCGCAGATAATGTGCCACCTTCTCAGACTCAAGAAAGATAACAGTCGTCTCCAGTTCTTTATTTGCTTGTATTAGCTTCTCATTATTTCGTCCACCCTTTCTTCCTCTTTCCCCATTCTCTCTTCCATCTCTTGAAGTTTTTGTTCATTTCTCATAATTTGGTGTTGGAAGGTTTGTATTTTTTCTTTAAGTTCTCCCATGTCACTTCTTACTTCTCCTATCTCCCTTTTTAGGTCTTCATGATTCTTTGTCATTGCATCTTGCATTTGTTGCAACATGACCTGTAAATCTTTAAATGAATTAGATCTTTCTTTTGTCACCATGTCTTCTATCGATCTTTGACCAGAAGGACTCGAGATAGCCGATGTGGACTGGACTGTCTGCTTCCTCCCTGTCCCAATCTGTAGGAATCATAGACACGGAGACATGGTTTTCTGAGCAAAGCTTGTTCTGAGCTAGGAAAATCTCTCTCTGGGCACGAAGCCTCTGTTGTTCAGAGACCTGTCTTGCTCGGGACTTGCATTTATTTTTATAGCAATTTCTTGTGCACACAAGTATAAAAGATTAACTTTACTATTTTAGTTACAATGGATAAATGGTTAATATATAACATATGTATACAGACAAATCATATCAAGTTGTAATTGCTAACTAAACAGAAGAGTGATTAATTAACTTCTTTACCCTAGACAAACAGAAGAGTGTTTAATTAACTTTTGCCTTAGATAAACAGAAGCTGAGTAAATAATCTTTACATTAAGCTGAGTAAATAAGTAGGATGCTTAATCAATATTTACCAAGACAGGCATTCCACATTCTTTGGCAAAGATTGATAATCAACCTACATTTCACTTTTTTCTGTTTTATTTTTAAGGCAATATCCTCATACTCAGATTGATCATCATAGGCATTATTAATTTGCTCATATTGTTGTAATTGTTTACATAATACATGAGCCTGAGTTTTATGTAACGTGTAGTTTTGTCGCTTAGGGGTACAATAAGAAAACAGCAGTAAGATGACTTAAACAACATTGGGTTTCAGATAATTTAGCAGGAATATAATTAAAATTCCGTTGGCCACACATAAAAAACCAACCAGCAGGAAGTATAATATGTGCATAATTAAAAGATATGTTTTGATATTGAGAGCAATTCCATGAAGAAATCCCAGTGGATATACAGATAGGCTTAGCAGAAGAAGTGGTACAATTCTTAATCTGAGCACATGTAATATTAATTCCACTAGCAACATAAGGTGTAAAGAAAGAGGCAGCATGAACAGGAAGAGTTTTAGTAACAGGTCCCCAATTTATAGAATGTACATATTGAATTTGATTGTCATTTAAAAACATATGTAGTGATGTTTCTTTAAGAATTGCAGAAAGAGGAGTACAGACAGAAGATTCTGATGGATAAAGTCGCTCAGATCCGGTCAAAGCTGGACTGCGGCTGGACAGAGTCCATTGAGTTGCAGCGTTGTGGGAGGAGTTTGAGCCTGTCTCTCCTGATGACGTGGACACGGCCGTGGGTGCGATGAGCTCTTCCACCTGTTTATTGGACCCGTGCCCCTCCTGGCTGGTTTCGGCCAGCAGAGAGGTGGCACGTGGCTGGATCCAGGCGGTGATCAACGATTCTTTTAGGGAGGGATCTGTACCACAGCCTTTAAAGGTTGTGGGGGTGAGACCCCTCCTTAAGAAGCCTTCCCTGGATCCAGCGGATTTGAAGAACTTTCATCCAGTCTCCAACTTACCTTTTATAGGTAAAGTTGTTGAGAAGGTGGTGGCTTTTCAGCTTCTTCGGCTTTTGGAGGAAACTGATCATCTAGATTCCTTTCAGTCAGGTTTCAGGCGCGGCTACAGTACAGAAACTGCCTTGGTCGCCCTGATGGATGACCTCTGGCAAGCCTGGGATGGGGGTAACTCTTCCATCCTGGTGCTACTTGACCTATCAGCGGCTCTCGATACCATCGACCATGGTATCCTTCTGCATCGTCTCGGCGAGTTGGGAGTGGGAGGCACCATTTTACGGTGGTTCTCCTCTTATCTCGCCGACAGGATGCAGTCGGTGTTAGCAGGAGGACAGAGGTCGGCCCCTAGGCCCCTGACTTGTGGGGTGCCTCAGGGTTCAGTCCTCTTGCCCATCCTGTTTAACATTTACATGAAACCGCTGGGGGAGATCATCCGTAGACACGGGGTGAGTTTTCAACAGTACGCTGATGACACCCAGCTGTACATTTCCACCCCGTCTCAATTCAGGGAGGCACTTGATGTAATGTGCCGATGCCTGGACGATGTCAGGATCTGGATGGGGAGAAACAGACTCAAGCTCAACCCCGACAAGACTGAGTGGCTCTGGATATTGCCTCCTAAGGACCATGTCAACTGTCCCTCCTTGGTTCTTGAGGGAGAAAAATTAACTCCCTCGGAACGGGTTCGCAATTTGGGAGTTCTCCTAGATCCACAGCTAAAATTAGACCAACATCTTACAGCTGTGGCTAGGGGAGCCTTTGCACAGGTTCGCCTGGTGCACCAATTGCGACCATACTTGGAGAAGGAGGCTCTACTCACGGTCACTCATGCCCTTTTCACCTCCCGATTGGACTACTGCAATGCGCTCTACATGGGGCTGCCCTTGAAGAGTATTCGGAGACTTCAACAGGTGCAAAATGCGGCTGCGTGTGCTGTGGTGGGTGTGTCAAGATTCACCCATGTAACACCTATACTCCGCCAGCTGCATTGGCTGCCCATTGGTCTCCGGGTACAATTCAAGGTGTTGATCATCATCTTTAAAGCCCTACATGGCTTAGGACCAGGTTATCTCCGGGACCGCATCCTACCTCATACTTCCCATCGACTGGTTAGGTCCCACAGAGTGGGTCTCCTCCAGGTCCCGTCAACCAAACAATGCCGACTGGCAGGGCCTAGGGGGAGGGCCTTCTCTGTAGGGGCCCCTGCTCTCTGGAACCAACTCCCCCCAGAGATATAAATTGTCCCCACCTTGCTGGCCTTCCGAAAAGCCATGAAGACATGGCTCTTCCTGCAGGTGGGGTGTTGAGACGATTTTCATTCTGGTCCCCCCCACGCATGTATGCCTTGTTTGTTCCTTTTAAATGTATTTTAAATTGTTTTAAAGTATATTATTTAGCTGTTCTTTAAAATGTTGTACACTGCCCTGAGTCCCCAGGTAGTAGGGCGGCATATAAGAGCACTAACTAACTAACTAAATAAATAAATAAACAATTACCAAGCAGCATATGCATATCTACAGTTTCACTTAAACAAAAGTTAGACACGTTGACTTGTTTGGCCAGATGTGTCCACAAATTGTATGTAAGATGTTGATGTAAATCATGGGTTACAATGGGAGGCTCCACTGCTAGTGAAGGAAGGAAAAGAGTGAAAATACAAACAATGAGAAGTGAATTGGCAATGATAACCGCAAAGATGGCACAGCATAGATTCTCGGGAGTTTCTGGTTTGTTCTGTTCCTGTAAGATCTGCTGAGCTTTTGATGTTGTTTTCTTCACTGTTCCCCATGTCACATTGCGTGCTTGAGGGCATCGTACTGGACGAAGGGGGCGCTGTGCTTCCTGGAGTGTCACCTTCTGTAGTTCTGGTATCGCATTGCTGGAACTCTGATGCCATGCCATCATGTGCTGGATGCATACACTTAGCTGGGACCCACACCGGACCTGTAGGAGTAAGTACAGCTGCAAAACCCCGTCCCCAGGTTATTAATGGTACAGGCCCTAACCATGTTTTATCCGGTAGAGCTCAATAATAAACCAATGGTCTAGGCCAGTGATGGCGAACCTTTTTTTCCTTGGGTGCCGAAAGTGTGTGTGCGCGTGCTATTGCACAAGCACGTGTGCCCACACCCATAATTCAATGCTCCCCACGCACCCCACCCTCTTGCGCATGCACGCATGGCCCCCCACGCTGCTCCACGCATGTCCACACGACCCTCCCGCTCCACTGTTTCCCAACTTCTGCTGGGCCTGGTAGGCCCATTTTTCGCCCTCCCCAGGCTCCAGAGGCTTCCCGGAGGCCAGAAACGCCCTCCCAGAGCGTCCGTGCTAGCCGAAAATCAGCTGGCCGGCAGACATATGTGCACTGGAGCTGAGCTAGGGCAACGGCTCACGTGCCGGCAGATATGGCTCCGCGTGCCACCTGTGGCACGCATGCCATAGGTTCGCCATCACGGGTCTAGGCAATGGTTCTTGGCACCTAAAATGATGCTCATAAGCTGTCAAATTGTGAAAAGAAATATTAATTTGATTAAGAGTAAATAAAACTTTACTTACTTGTTGTTGAATACTTTCAAGGCACGGAGTATGGAATTTCACTCCTTTAAATTGTTTTTCTAAATATTGTTTGAAAGTGCAATTAGATCGTTCCACAATCGCTTGACCAGTAGAATTATAGGGAATACCATGAGTAAGAACAATGTTCCATGTGGAACAAAAATCAAGAAAAGAAATAGAAGTGTAAGCAGGAACATTATCAGTTTTAAGATGACGTGGTCTAACAAGAGCAGTAATGGCAGAATATAGATGTGAGATGACATGATAAGATGTTTCACCACGCTGAGGGGTTGCCCAAAGAACACCAGAATAAGTATCCACAGAAATATGAACATATTTCCAAGGAGATAATTGAGGAACATGAGTCACATCCATTTGCCATAAATCATTGGATTGTAAACCTCGAGGATTAACACCAGAATGAGGAATATTAGAAAACCCAGTACAATGGGGACAAGCAGCAATAATTTGTTATGCTTGTGATAGAGAAATACTACAAGATTGAGCCAGACCTTTAGCATTTTGGTGAAAGAATTGATGGCTTTGAAATGGATCAGTAAAGAGTGAACACAAGGTAGAGGAATGTACAGCATGATCAACATAGTGATTACCTTCTGATAGAAATCCTGGTAAGGTAGAATGACTTCGAATATGTGCTATGAAATAATGGTGCTGTCGTTCCTGAAGAAGTTGTTGATGTCAGGCAGTGATTTTATATTGCCTGTTACATGTATATGCAGGGGGATGCATCCCTATCAAATAGTTTATTCCTGAGCACGTGATTAATATGTTCCTAGTACGCATGTGTACATTCCTTTCTTTGTTCCTTCCTTTTTCTTCAGCTTCTGTAAGGAGCAAGACCTGTTTTATAGCCAAGATGTGATTCATTATTTTGTACCAAAATAAATATTTTCTACTTTAGCATTTTAAACTGCGGTTTCCTTTTTATAATGTCAGAGTTCCAGGGAAAAGATCTATTTCGCCTCTGATGTGAGTAATTCTTATCTAACATGGTATGCAGAGGATTGGGTCCTGGATCTTAATTAATTCTGACAGGTTTATTGCGTTTAGCCTAGTAAGATAGATAAGAATGTTTTTGGCTGTTTTGAAGTGAAAACTCCATAAATCTAGTTCTACTAAAATGTCGTCTCCAGAGAAAGAAATCTTACTCCTCCTGGACCAGCCGATCCAAGAAACAGAGAAATCTCAAGAAGCACCCTATTTGCCTGCCTCTTCTCCGCTTTTAATAACTCCACCGAGACAGACTGATATCGCATCTCTGCAAACATCTCCGGCACCATCGTCTCCCACGCGCTCAATCACAGCGGCAGAGGCGTTGCAACAGGAAAAAGATTTTCAAAGGTCAGTCAAAGTCAAAAACACACATTTTTTCCCGGGTGCTAGTTCAACTCAAATGGGGGCCATTCCAAAGATTACTCATTATGAGCCACTTCCGCCTCAATTACTTGAAAGTTTTTCTGAGGGAGCCCCCTCAACTAGCATATCAGCCTCAGAAAAATTTATTGATGCACGCCTCAAAGACCTTCTTGCTAGTAAAGACAGAGAAATTGAATACTTAAAGAGGCAGTTACTAGAAAGCCAATCACCATGATGGAGGATAATCAATCAGTTGTTTACATTTCAGAAACACGTTTCACAGGTTCCAGGTCCAGACACATTGACATTCGTTATAAAAATGTTAGAGATTTAGTAAGACAAGGTTTTATTAAGTTAGAATATGTGCCAACAGAATATCAGATAGCTGACATCCTGAACAAGCCGTTGCCAGCAGCAAGACATGAATCTTTAACATATCTAATGTGTGTAGAGTGATATAAGCATATCCATCCAACAGACAAAGAAGGGGTGTCAGGCAGTGATTTTATATTGCCTGTTACATGTATATGCAGGGGGATGCATCCCTATCAAATATAATGGTTTATTCCTGAGCACGTGATTAATATGTTCCTAGTACGCATGTGTACATTCCTTTCTTTGTTCCTTCCTTTTTCTTCAGCTTCTGTAAGGAGCAAGACCTGTTTTATAGCCAAGATGTGATTCATTATTTTGTACCGAAATAAATATTTTCTACTTTAGCATTTTAAACTGCGGTTTCCTTTTTATAATGTCAGAGTTCCAGGGAAAAGATCTATTTCACCTCTGATGAGAGTAATTCTTATCTAACAGTTGAAGAGTGAGAAAAAGAGCCATAAGATTAGCATCAATCCTAGGTGCTAAGTAAGCTCCAGGGAGATTATGAACTAACTGACAGACATAATGAGAATCAGAAATAATGTTAACAGCACTAGAAGAAAATTGCTGAAAAGCTAATATGACAGCTGCTAATTCTGAGCGTTGAGGAGTAGTTTGAGGAAGAGTGTACTGAGTTCTCCATTCCAGAGAAAAATCATCCTGAAAAGCAATAGCACCTCGAGTCTTTCCTCCATCTGTGAAAATGGTAGGAGCATGTTTCAAAGGCATAAATGATTGTAAATTAATCAATTTTAAAGGTGCAGAAATAGCTAAGGTAAGGCAGGGATCTTTGGGAAGATGAAAAGTAATTTCTCCTACAAAATCTGCCAAGGCTGTTTGAAAAGATAAAACTGTCTGAAATGCAAATTCAAATTCACATTTAGAAATAGGAAAAATGATTTTAAGGAGATCCTGGCCAACTCTAGCAAGTGCTCGTGTGCGACCAGTTGCACAGAGCTCAGCTAAAGCCTGAGTATAAGGATAAATATTTTGATGAGAACCATGGGATAAATATAACCATTCTACAAGATAAATTTGTTGTAAGGATAGCACAGCCAATACGCCAGTAGGAGTTTGAGGTGTTGGCAAAAGTAATAAGCTCAGACCTTGCATATCGGAAGGTATTCTATCCACAAATTGAGTTGTTAATGCTTTATTTATTATTTGAACAGCTTGACTAGCTTCCTGAGGGATTGAGATAAGATCACTAGGATGTTTAGCTTTAGTCAATAATGTAAATAGTGGACTTAATAGAGAAGTAGGTAATTTAAAGAAAGGGCTACCCAATTAATAGTTCCCAGCAATTGTTGTAATTGAACTAAAGTAATAGGAGAATTGATTTGTAATTGTGGGATAACTAGTGCAGCATAAGATTGAAACATCTTATGTCCTAGGTACAAAAAAGGAGCTTGTAGCTGAATTTTTTCTGGTGCAATGTTTAATCCATAGGGGAGAAGACTATGCACCAGATGAGACATCCAATTAGGTGGAATACTAGGAGCAGCTATTAGGATATCATCCATATAATGATATACAAGCTCTTGAGGATGAGAAATGCGAAAATCAGTTAGAGCTTGATCCACATAGAATTGACATAGAGTAGGACTATTAAGCATGCCTTGTGGTAAAACTCTCCATTGATATCGCTGTGTAGGTTGAGAATTGTTCAAAACTGGCACTGTAAAAGCAAATTTCTCTTTATCTTTGTCACATAAAGTTATGGTAAAAAAGCAATCTTTCAATCAACTATAATTAATTGATAATTGTTTGGAATCCAATTAGGATTAGGAGTGCCACATTGAAGAGGACCCATAGGTTGAATATGAGCATTTATGGCCCTCAAATCCTGTAAAAATCTCCATTTCCCACTTTTCTTTTTAATAACAAAAACAGGAGTATTCCATGGACTAGTGGAAATGTCAATATGTTTTGCATATAATTGTTCTTGTACCAACACATGTAAAGCAGTAAGTTTTTCAATAGGAAGTGGCCATTGTTCAATCCAAACAGGCTCTTCATTTAGCCATGTAAGTGGAAGAGCAGTATGGTTAGTCATTAATCACAAGGGTGGTGCCGAACTTGCTAAGCAAGTCACGTCCCCACAAATTAATATGAATCGGGAGAACAAAGGGGCGGAATGAAACAATCACCTCTGAATCAGGTAAAGAAGCAGTTAAGAAATGAGTGCTTTGTCTAGCACCTTGCCTTCCCCCAACTCCCCACACACTGGGACAATTTTCTACCGGCCAGTCAGAAGGCCATTGTTTTTCAGAAATGACTGACACATCAGCTCCTGTATCTAGAATTCCTTCAAATCACTTACCCTGAATGATCACCAGCTGACGTGGGCGACCTTCAGTAATGGGCTAGTAAGCGCTGCTATAGTAGTATCTGTGGACCCAAAACCTCCTGTTCCTCGATTAATATCCCTACCCCCTGCAGGGGTGAGATGAGGAATAATTATCAGTTGAGCAGGAGCAGTATTTTTAGATAAAGTTTGAGGCAAATTGGTCCATAGTTGTACATGTATAACACCTGAATAATCAGCATCAATTACACCAGGTATTATAAAAATTCCCTTTTTCCCCACACTAGAATGAGGGAGGACTAGTCCAACATAGCCAGGTTTTAATGGACCAGATAATTGAGTAGGGATAATTTGAACTTCTCCTGGAAATTTAAAGTCAACATCTTGTTGAAGATATAAATCCCAACCTGCACTCAATTTAGTGGCTGCTTTAGTATTATCAATAGTTAATGGATGGGAGTCTCTGTTTGGACCGGGGCCAGAGACCTGCCCATCAGACAGTTTCCCGACTGACATTCATTAGCCCAATGAAATCCTTTCCCACATTTTGGACATTTTGTACGTGGTCGTGCTCTAACTCCAGACATAGAACGTGTCTGAAAATTATTACCCCCACCAGGAGCTCTACATTCTTTCTTAAAATGCCCCTGCCTACCACAGTTGTAACAATTTCCTTGGGGTTTGTTACCTTGCCGCATGGCTGCAGCTAACAAATTAGCTTGATAACTAGGAGAACCTATATCTTGACAAATTTTAATCATTTCAGCCAATTCAGGATCCTTTCCTAATCCTATAATAGCTTTCCTACATTCAGAAGTGGCATTTTCTTTAGCAAGTTTCATAAGTAATTCAGTTTGTGCTTCTTGGTTATCAATCTGACGCTTTAAAGCATCCTGCAAGCGATTAATGAAGTCAGTGTATGCTTCATTAGGTTTCTGTGGAATGCTTGAAAAAGTTTGTGCTGGTTTACCAGCTGAGGGGACTTTCTGAAAAGCCTTAAAGGCACATTCAGAAGAAACTTGCAAAGTTGGTGCAGGAAGAACAATTTGAACATCTACATTAGCAAACTGACCTGACCCATATAATTGATCTGGGGTATAGTGACCTCCTGAGGCTGCTCCTCGGATAAGACATTGATGTCTATATTCACTATCCCAGACTACATATTGAGCCGGTGTAAGAAGCATTCGAATGGTAGTTTTCCAATCTTCTGGAGTAAGAATATGATTTCTCATAGTAGCTTTTAACATACCTTGAACATAACTACTTCCAGTACCCATATCCAGGGGTGGGTTCCTCCCGGTTCGGACCGGTTCACCCAAACCATTAGCAACCCGCTGGTGACATCACAATGATGTCACCGAACCAGGTTGGTCGGTGCCGGTCCATGGGCGCTGCCATTTTTTTTTTTGCATTTTTTCAGAATTTTCTTTTTCGGAATTTTTTTTGGGGGGTGATTTTTGGCTTGTTTTTGCTTCTACGCATGCGCAGAAGCCGTGTTTTTGGCACTGCGCATGCACGGGTGCCCGCGAGAAGTACACGCAGCCATGAGGCGCGGGAGGAAGCTGCGGCGAGGTAAGTTAAAAACCACCTTTGTCCCATCCGGAAAGCCTGCACCTCTCGCTGTCTCCGTGGCTGCTTGCTGCTTTTGCACTTAAACATAGCACGGAGAAAAGTCTCCCAACAAGGGCCGGAAAAAGAGGCAAGAAAAAGGGGAGAAATAGCCACTTTTCTCCGTGCTAAGTTTAGCGCAAAAGCAGCAAGCACACACGCACGCACGGAGGCAGCAAGAGGAAAATGGGGAGACGCGCCCCAGCCGGTGTCTCGAGGCGGAGTGTTTCACCATATTCCTCCCGCTGTCTCCCTGGCTTCTTCCGGCTTTTGCACTTAAACATAGCACAAAGAAAAGTCTCCCCTTGTTGGCCGGAAAAAGAGGCAAGTAAAGGGAAGAAAAAGCCACTTTTCTCCATACTAAGTTTAGTGCAAAAGGAGAAAGCAAGCACGCACTGCAGCGAGAGGAAAATGGGAAGACGCGCCCCAGCCGGTGTATTATTTTTGTATCTTTCCAGAGACAGAAAGAACATGGCCGAATTTCCTTACAGTTATTCTCTGGGTGTGAGGGTTGGGAAGTGGGGGTGGGGAGTGGGGGAGAGGGAGGGAGGGAGGAAGAGAGAGAGAGAAGAATGAGAGAGAGACAGAATGACAGAGACAGAGAATGAGAGAGGGGGAGGGAAAGAATGAGAGACAGAGAGATCTTGCCTCCAAGCACTGAAGGAGGGGGCTCTCTTATGCAGCTGTTCTGGCTCGGTGGCTAGCAGACCAAATCCTCTCCACCCAGGCGCTTTTACTGTATAGTTCTCTCGCTGTCTCTTTCCCCGATGGGCAAAGGTGGGAAAACGCCAAGCACGGGACCCAGCTTGATGCAGAATTTGGGGAAGGGAAGGAAAAGATAGCTGCGGGAGGACAACCTTGAAGGGAGGGAGTTCCTGCGCTAAAATGTTTTAGTCCAAGGAGCAACCCTGGGCATGCACAGACTGCTGGCAGAAAGGAGGGTAGTTGAGCCTTGGTCTGTCCATTTGTGAGCTGAGCCTCCTTTATAGCCAGCTCTTCTCATTCAAGAGGGCAGAGACTTCCTTCCTGGTGTAGAATCAGAACTTGTAGGATCCGGTTATTTCACTTTTCCCAGTAGCTTATTCCCCACCCCACTGAAATTAAAGCAGCAGGTGTTTCCCTCTGATTAACCAAAGTGTTTTCTAGCTGGTAATAATTTATCTTATGAAATGGTGTGGAAGCAAAGGTTTAACAAAGTTAGGCTCCTATGATTTTTAATGACTATGACTGGAGATGAAAGAAAAAGAGGGGAGAGAGAGGCAGAGAGAGAGAGAGAGAGAGAAGAAAGAAAGAGAAAGGAAGGAAGGAAGGAAGGAAGGAAGGAAGGAAGGAAGGAAGGAAGGAAGGAAGGAAGGGAGAGAGATAAGAAAGAAAAAGAGATAAGAAAGAAAGAAAGAAAGAAAGAAAGAAAGAAAGAAAGAAAGAAAGAAAGAAAGAAAGAAAGAAAGAAAGAAAGAAAGAAAGAAAGAAGAGAAAGAAGAGAAAGGAAGGAGAGAGAGAGAGAGAGAGAGAGAGAGAGAGAGAGAGAGAGAGAGAGAGAGAGAGAGAGAGAGAGAGAGAGAGAGAGAGAGAGGGAGAGAGATAAGGAAGGAAGGAAGGAAGGAAGGAAGGAAGCACCACAAACCCTGGCACTAGACTGAAGCCACAAAGTGGCTTCAGAAGACACTTTGAAACAGCACAGCAATTTAGGGCTGGAAGATATCTCGGAGGTCATCTAGTCCATTCCCCTGCTGCAGCAGGAAACCTTACATCATCTTGATTATTTTGGTGCCTCTAACAGAGAGGAAAATTGCCAGAAAGGAGAAGGAGTTTACTAGGACAAGGCTGTCATGCAGAGGAAGGCAGAGATAGTCCTTGACTTATGACCACAATTGAGCCCAAAATTTTGGTTGCTAAGCAAGAGCATTGTTAAGTGAGTTTCACCACATTTTACTCAATCCATGACATCTCCTGGCTTGAACAGTCATGTGCAAACTAGGGAAGTACATCTGAAGGCATGTGCAATGTTCTAATGTACAGAGGTTATGGTTAAATGTGTGGCAGAAAGTGGACGCTGGGTGTGTTTTTCCAAATGCAGTAAGTGAGGTGAATGTGTATAGTTTTAGAAGAGGTGTGTGTGTGTGTTTACATACACATACAGTATATATAGTACATAATGTATATTTTTGTGTGCCTGTGTGTAATATGTATGTACACATATGGCATATATACATAGGATTAAATAGTATATTTTGGATGTTCAGTAGTAGTAAATAGATAGGGAAATTGTATCTCGTTGAGACCTTTGAGGCAAGGAGAGGCCAGGCACCCTAACCCTAACCCTTGATGTGAGTGATGTCAAGTTGGCCACGCCCACCCAGTCACATGACCACAAAGCCACTCCCACCCAGCCACATGGCTGGCAAGCCACTCCCACCCGGTCACATGACCGGCAAGCCACTCCCACCCGGTCACATGACCATCGAGCCACGCCCACAAAATAAGCCACACCCACAGAGTGGTAGTAAAAAAATTGGAACCCACCCCTGCCCATATCCCTAATTCCTTTGCGTAATTCTGTCAAAATAGGATATGATAAGGGTCGATATTCAACTACATTTCTTCCCTGAGCATCAGGTTGTCCTGTGACATAAACTGGACAAACAGCGAGCATGTCAGGAATTTCATGAAGATCACCTTGTCCTTTTTCTAATTCTTCCTCTAGCATTTTACGAATCAGACTAGTATTTTTTACTACTGGAGGAGATTCAGGAGATGACATTGGAGCCTTAGGAGGGACAATTTGCAAAGTACTATATGGAGGAGGGGGATCTTTAGTAAGTTGAGCCATCATCTGATTTAATGGACTAACCTTTTCAACAGTATGATGACATTGATGCCAGCAGTGCAGTATATCTACTGCTGCACGAGGTTCTGAATGAAATGTCTTGCCTATCCTTTCCCAATCTCTGAGCTTCAGAGATCCACAATCAGGATACCAAGGACATTGTTTTCCTATCAAAATTTTCCCACTGGAATGTAAGGCATAAATTAACATTTCTATTGAAGGCAGACTCTCCTCCCCTGGTAAGGGCTATCACTCGCTATCTTAATAGGATGACAGCAATACGAGCCAGCTACATTGAAAAGAATTTTCAATGTGTGTTAAGATTGGGTGGTGGATGTGAGTGGGTGGAGTGGATTTGGGATGAAAGGATATTTATGTGTGTATGTTGAAATATTTGGGTGGATGAAATGTTTAGTTTAATGGAGTAGCTTGGATAGAATGAGTGAGTCGGGGATGAGAGTTCGGCCCCCCTCTGCTGAGTGTGGAAACAGAAGCGGAGGGGGGTTTGAGCCCAACCCCAGACTTAGTGTGAATGGAGTGTATGGCCTGTCGGGAGAGGAGGGGGCCAGTGGGAGAGGGGAGGGGATCTCTGGTGTGATGGGGAGTGGGAGCATTACGGTCATAACAGGGAGGGGTAGGTATGGTGGGAGCAGAGGGGTAGACCGCTCTCGGAGAATGAGAACTCGCTGTCTTCAAGCGATTCCTTGTTCTGGCCCCTCTGGTTTGGTTCCACCTTGCTCAGCCCGAGTACCTGGTAATCAGGGATGTCAGGGCCCTGGACTCAAGCTGCTGCTGTTGAATGCCAGGTCGATCACTAACAAAGCCCCCCTTGTACGGGATCTTATCCTGGAAGAGGGGGCGGACCTGGCATGCATTACTGAGACCTGGCTGGGCCAGGAGGGGGGGTTCCCCTCTCTGAGATGTGCCCGGATGGATTCTCAGTTCAGCATCAGCCGCGACCCCAGGGAAGGGGTGGAGGAGTGGCTATTATAGCTCGCCAAAATCTTTGTCCTCGAAGGAGCCCTGCCTCGGAGATCGTTGGGTGTGAGACGCTTCTCCTGAAGTTGGACTTAGGGGTGCAGGTGGGCCTTTTGCTAATGTACTTGCCTCCTAGCTGCGTTGCAAAGGCCCTGCCTGTTCTGCTCGAGGCGGTTGCGGGGCTGGTGATTGAGTTCCCCAGGTTGATGGTGCTGGGGGACTTCAATCTGCCATCGCCCGGCGAAGCCTCGGGGGCAGTCCAGGAGTTCATGGCTTCCATGACAACCATGGACCTGACCCAAGTAGTTCAGGGTCCGACTCATGAGGGAGGTCACACGCTTGACCTTGTGTTTCTCTCGGGGCAGTGGAGAGATGATCTGAGGCTGAGGGGTTTAGTCACAGTACCCTTGTCGTGGTCAGATCATTTCCTTCTGAGGTTAGATTTCATGGCACCACTCCTCCACCGCAAGGAGGCGGGACCGATTAAGTGGTTCTGCCCCAGGCGCCTAATGGAACCCGAGGGATTCCAGAGGGAACTTGGGGAAATACCTGAATCCCTGGTACACAATTCATCCGGGTCTCTTGTTGCTGCCTGGAACCAGGCGGCAGCAGGGGATTTGGATTGTATTGCGCCTTTGCGGCCTCTCTGTGGCAGCGGATCCAGGAGGGCTCCTTGGTTTACCGAGGAGCTCCGGGAGATGAAGCACCAAAAGAGACGCCTAGAGCGACGATGGAGATCTAGTAAAGCTGAGTCTGACCGGACACTTTTAAGAACTTTCATTAAGAACTTCCAGTTTGGCTCCGACGGCATCGCCGACGCTCCTCGTTGGGCGCCGTTCCGAACTCCTGTAAAAGCCGCCAGAACAGCTGTCTGGCGGCTTGAAAATCTCTTCCCCGGGCAAAGGGGAGAGATGAGAGCTTGACAGGTGGGGTAGAGCCCCCCCTAGTGCCCTAGGAGCCATCCAGGGGCGCGAAGGGTGAGGGCTCCCCAGGCAGCCTGTCTCCTGCTCCGGGAATCCGGAAACCTCCGCTTATGCGGAGCAAGGTGCCGCGACCACCGCTGCTTCTACAATGGGATGTATAATTATTTTAAGCTTAAAGAAAGCAGCCAGAGAAAGGCAGGAGCTTAGAAGGGCAAGTATCGAAATTTTTGACTTTAATTCCACCACTGGCTTTCACTTCGGGAAGTAACAAAGTAGCTTAACAAGCAATAAGCAACAATATGGCGATCGGAGACCACGGGTGTGGAAGTGAAAGTGACTTTCGTTTTGTTACCAGCTTTTTTTCTTATGGAAACTTCTGATCCTGAGAATTGGCTTTGTTCTTTTTGCTTTCTGATTTTGGATTAAAATAACAACTTATATCTTTACAAAAAATAAAAGACTAACTGGTTTTGGATTTGGAAAGAACTTTGCTAAGTAGAGATTTGGCTTTCTCTTTGTACTCTTCTGGAAATACTGAAATGGCTTCTAAACCTGGAAAGACTGTTTTGAATAAAAGAACTGAGTATTCTTCTGGTCATATTTCAAAAATGCAACTTACTTCTGACTTAACACCTTCACAGTCTTTAACACCTGAAAATTTATTGAATACTTTAAAAGTTATGAAAAATGATTTGATTATGGAATTTAACTTAAAAATCAATGAAATAGATAAAAAATGCAGGCTGTTTTAAAGAAGATGGATCAACAACTGAGGGAGGATGTGCTTGAGGTTTTTAAAGTACTAGCAGCAAATACGGAAGTTTTGGCGAATGATTTGGAAAAAAATAAACAAGCCTTGTTAACTTCGGGGGAATACATAGACAAAATTCAAAATGACATTGTAAATTTTGAAACAGAGGTGTTAATGACTCAATTTAGAAGCATGGAATTTGCTATAAGGGTGAGGGGGCTGAAAGAAGGAAAGTATGACGATTTGAAAGGAAGGATGGTGGAGGCCCTGGAGCAGGTGTCTGGAATGTCTAAAGAGGAACTGGTTATGCAAATTGATAAGATATACAGAGTTAATTCGTGGTTTGCAAAACAAAAACATCTGCCAAGGGACATTGTAATATATTTTACCACAAGAGCTTTACGGAATAGAATTATACAGTCGACTTTCAAGAATAATTTTCAGGTAAATGGCCAGGAAATAATGATATGGAAAGAAATCCCTCCTAAAATGCTTAAAGCCAGAAAAGATTATACCTTTTTGGTTGATGAGTTTAAAAGACGAAATCTACAATATAAATGGGATGCACCAACAGGTGTAGTGGTGAAATTTTTGGGAAAAAGATACCAGCTTAATACGATAAAGAAAGCTACTGAATTTTATGTCAACGTTTTAAAGGCTGATACATCCAAAATTCCAGAGGAAAGAAGCATGAAAGTAACAGAGGAGGAGAAGAAAAAGCCATCCATATTTGTTCAAACCGAAACAGCTTCAAAGATTCAAAGTGATTGGCAGAGCCAGACAGATGCTTAAAATGTGGAAAAGGAGACGGAGGATCAGGGTCAGATGGGAGGCGAGCTGACAAATTTAAAACTATTAAGCTACAAAAGGATGCAGTGTTGAAATTTACAGGATGGATGGAGAGGCTAACAGGATTGTATTTCTTCTTTTTATTTCTTTTTATTATTATTAATATTTTCTTATGATTTAAGGTTGGAGAGGTTAATATGATTGTATTTCTTTTCTCTATCTCGTTTTTTATATATTATTAATATTTTTTTAAAGATTCAGAATTTTTCTGAAGCTAATAATTTGATATATTGTAATATTATGTTACTAATATTGTCTTTGACTTTATGATCAAGTTTAAGATCTTTGAGCTATAAGGGGTTAGTTTTTAAAACATCAGAATTAATAATCTGAAAGAATATTTTAAATATTTAGGTATTTTAAATAGATATAAATATTTAATGTTTAGTTATTGTTTATGTAATATTTATTCAAGTTTTATTTAGTTTTGAGGAAATGCTCTGTGTTGTAACTGATTGAAAGGGGGAGGAAAGATTTTTTTTCTCTTTCTTTTTTTCTCTTTTACTTTTGTTTCTCTCTTACTTTTATCTTTTCCTATTTTTAGTAGTTTATATATAGATTATATAAAAGATAGAGGTTTAGTGATGTAAATTATAGCATGAGATGTTGTATGATGTTTGATTAATATAATGCTTTTTTCTTTTCTTTTATTTGTTTATTTTCTCAATTCTTTATTTTTTTATTTTTTTATTTTTTTTTCTTTTGATTACGCTTTAAACAGTTTTGAATAATTCGGAGTTAAAGACTTTAAAAAAATGTGGAAATTAAGGATTTCTTTTAACTTAATTTAATTTTTTTTTTGGAATATTATGCCCTGTACTTTCTCTGGGAAGTCCAGGGGGGGGAGAGGGGGGGAAGGGAAGGGGGTGGGTCGGGGTTAGGGGGGAAGGGGGGGAGAAAAAAGAAAAATGTTTGTACTTTGTACTTATAAAACTTTTTGAATAATAAAAAAAGAACTTTCATTAAGTCTTACTTAGTGGCGATACGGGCGGCAAAATGCAGGCATTTTACCACCCTTATTGCGTCCGCCGACTCCCGCCCAGCCACCCTGTTTAGGGTGACTCGCTCCCTTCTTGCCAAGGAGGGAGACGAAGATCCCTTGCAGGGCAGAGCTGAGGAATTTTCTCAGTTTCTGGCGGACAAAGTCACTCAGATTCGGACAGACCTGGACTCTGATTGGGCAGTACACACCAAGATGACAGGGACAGGCCTTAGTCCTGTTATATGGGATGAGTTTGAACCGGTGACTCCTGAGGATGTAGACAAGGCCATAGGAGCGATGAGCTCTGCCACTTGTTTATTAGACCCGTGTCCCTCCTGGTTGGTTTCGGCCACCAGGGAGGTCTCACGCGGCTGGCTCCAGGCGTTGGTCAACGCTTCTTTGAGAGAGGGGTCCGTCCCGCAGCCCTTAAAAGTTGCGGTGGTGAGGCCCCTCCTCAAGAAGCCTTCCCTGGACCCGGCGGATTTAAAGAACTTCCGTCCGGTCTCCAACCTTCCCTTTGCGGGGAAGGTTGTAGACAAAGTGGTGGCGCTCCAGCTCCTACGGCTGTTGGATGACACTGATTTTCTGGATCCCTTTCAATCGGGTTTCAGGCGCGGCTACAGTACGGAAATGGCTTTGGTCACCCTGATGGATGATCTCTGGCGAGCCCAGGATGGTGGTTATTCCTCCATCCTGGTGCTACTTGACCTCTCAGCGGCTTTCGATACCATTGACCATGGTATCCTTCTGCGTCGTCTCGGCGAGGTAGGGGTGGGCGGCACTGTCAACACCACAGTCGGTGTTGACAGGGGGGCAGAGGTCGAGCCCTAGGCCCCTACTATGTGGGGTGCCGCAGGGCTCGGTCCTCTCGCCCATCCTGTTTAACATCTACATGAAACCGCTGGGTGAGATCATCCAACGACACGGGGTGAGGTACCAGCAGTATGCTGATGATACCCAGTTGTACATCTCCACCCCGTCTCAATTCAGGGAAGAAGTGGACGTAATGGGCCACTGCCTGGACGATGTTAGGGTCTGGATGGGGATGAACCGGCTAAAACGTAACCCTGACAAGACTGAGTGGCTGTGGATACTGCCTCCCAAGGATTTGGTCAATTGTCCCTCCTTGGTTCTTGGGGGGGAGAAATTAGCTCGTTCAGAACGGGTCCGCAATTTGGGTGTCCTCCTAGATCCACAGCTAAAATTGGAGCAACATCTTTCAGCTGTGGCTAGGGGGACCTTTGCACAGGTTTGCCTGGTGCACCAATTGCGACCCTACTTGGAGAAGGAGGCACTACTCACAGTCACTCACGCCCTTATCACCTCCTGGCTGGATTACTGCAACGTGCTCTACATGGGGCTACCCTTGAAGAGTGTCCGGAGACTGCAACTGGTGCAAAATGCAGCTGCGCGAGCTGTGGTGGGTGTACCTAGATACACCCACGTAACACCTATCCTCCGCCAGCTGCATTGGCTGCCCATTAGTCTCCAGATCCAATTTAAGGTGTTGGTTTTGACCTTTAAAGCCCTACATGGCTCAGGGCCAGGTTACCTTCGGGACCGCATCCTGCCGCATACCTCCCTACGACTGGTTAGGGCCCACAGAGTTGGTCTCCTCCAGGTCCCATCGACCAAGCAATGCCGGTTGGCGGGGCCGAGGGGGAGAGCCTTCTCTGTGGGAGCTCCCTCCCTTTGGAACCAACTTCCTCCAGAGATCAGGACTATCCCCACCCTGCTGGCCTTCCGTAAAGCAATAAAAACTTGGCTCTTCCGGCAGGCGGGATGAAAGTGAGACCAATCAGACCAGATATGGGTCTCCCCCCTTGATTATGAATGTTAGATGCTCTTTTTAATTTTTGTAGTTTTTAATTGTGTCAGAGTTACGCAATAAATCAGAAGCTTCAGAAGATAACTGCATTTTGCTGATTCAAATAACTTCTTTATAAGTAGAATAAAACATTAACAATACCACACTTTGTTTCAGATCACATGTTGAGATGTTTTCACAGCAATCTTTAATGGTGGACAGACTAAACCACACCCTTCTTCTTGCTAAGTTTCTGGACATGCTCAATTAACACTTCAGCCCGATTGGCTGACTCAATCACATGGCTCTCCCAGTCATGAATATTCCAACACTCCTCCCTTCATTACTGGGAGAGACATCAAACCTATTGGATTTAAACATTTCCTATAATGGACGCCACCCAATGGTTTGGTCATCATGTCTGCTAAATTATCCTCTGAAGAACAATGATGTAAACGTATCAATTTTTCTTTTACAGCTTCCCTGACATTACAATACTTAATGTCCACATGTTTACTTCTGTTCTTCACTCTGTCACCTGTTGCCATTTTTATACAAGCAGCATTATCTTCATAAACAGTTACAGCTTCATTTACATTTACATTTAAATCTTGTAACAACTGTACATACCAAACTACTTCAGAACATAACTCAGACAATGCAATAAACTCTGCTTCAGCAGTTGAAATAGCAACCGTTGTTTGTTTTCTGGACTTCCAACCAATTAAAGCCCCTCCAAACATTATTACAATTCCAGAATTAGACTTTCTGGTTTTTACATCATTTGCATAATCACTATCAACATAACATTTCAATTTTAATTCTTCAGTGACCTTTATTTGAAGACCTAAATTCACAGTTCCCTTCAAATACCTGAGAATTCTTTTCACACCCATCCAATGCAACTTTGTAGGTGTAGCAGTATAGCGACTTAGAATGCTCACTGCACAAGCTATGTCTGGTCTGGACCACTGTGACAGATATAAGAAACTCCCTATTGCAGAATGATATATCTCCTGATCACAGGCTTCACTTTTGTCCTCACCCAAACTATTGTAAAAATCTGTGCTCATAGGTGTAGGAGCAATATTACAATCTTTCATGTTATACTTCTCTAATAATTGTTCAATTTTTCTCCTTTGACTGAGAATATAACCCTTTTCAGTTTTTTGTATCTCTACACCGAGATAATTCTTTATTTCTCCCAAATTCTTTAATTCAAATTTCTTTTCTAACTTATTAGCAAATTCTTTAACTTGTGATGCATCCTTTGCAATGAAACAAAGATCATCCACAAATGCTAATAGTAGACAATTCCCACCTTGTAACTTTCCAGTGTATATGCAACCATCAGCTTTGCAACTCTTGAACCCAAGACCTTTCAATGCAGTATCTAAACAGATATTCCAATTTCTGGCTGACTGCTTCAGCCCATAAATGGCCTTGTTCAATTTATACACCATGTTAGGCTTTTTACTTTCATACCCTGGCGCTTGAACCATATAAATTTCTTCCTCTAATTCAGCATTGAGGAATGCAGTGGTTATATCAAAATGCCAAATTCTATGCCTGTATGCTGATGCTAATGCCAGTGCTAGTCTTATGCTCTCACCTTTTACAGTTGGTGCAAACACCTCATCATAGTGCACATTCTTTAATTGAGAAAAACCTTGTGCCACCAACCTTGCCTTATACTGTACTTCATTATTGGGTAATACCTTTTTCTTATATACCCACTTACATCCTACAGCTTTCGTACCCTGTGGCAAAGTCACAGATGTGAACACTTCATGATCTCCCATGGATTTCATCTCTTTATCCATGGCTTCCTTCCACTTTTCTTGTTCAACTTTTGGTAATGCCAATACTTCCTTATAGTTTCTTGGCTCATACCACACATTACACACTTTAACTTTACTGGCAGAATACCTGTCTGGCGGTACCCCTCTGTTACTACGCTCTGACCTACGTGGCATTGCCTGTACTTGTGTTTCAAGCTTTTCTGTCTTCATATCTTGTTCAGACTCTCCTCCCTGAACATAGACACCTTCAGTAAATGATTCACCATCATTAAATGAGTTATTGTCACTAAGTGGATCACCGTCGCTAAGTGGATCACCGTCACTAAGTGAGACATTTTCAGAATTTGCATCAATTCTGTTCCAATTTTGTTCTGCAAAACTAGCAGACCTTGAAATTACTATCCTTTTACTTCCATCGCTAAAGCGATACCCTTTTGAGCCTGGCTCATAGCCCACAAATCTGAGCTTTCTAGCCTTTTGTTGTCCCTTTCTTCTGATTGCCTTTGGAATATGTACCCAAGCAGTACTTCCAAATATTTTTAAATGTGCTAGAGAAGGCTTTCTCCCATATAGCATTGCATATGGAGTATTATTGATGGATGAACTCCACAACCTATTTACTAAATAATTGGCAGTCAGTATGTCTTCACCCCAATATGACCTGCTCATACCAGAATCCTCCAGTAATGAGTCTTTCATTGTTTGCAAAACACCATTCCTCTTTTCAGCCACTCCGTTCTCTCCCGGTGTGTAAGGATTTGTGCGCCTGTGTCTTATTCCCAATTGTCTCAACCATTGTTGAAAATTTGTTGACATAAATTCAGAACCTCTGTCAGTTTGCAACTGACATACCTGTTGTTTGTACCTTCTCTCTACAAAACTTAACCATTGCTTAAATTGCTGTAGCACCTCTGTTTTACTCTTAAGTAAGTAGCAAAACCCAAACCTGCTGTAGTCATCCACAATGACCAGCGCATACTTTGCTCCTCCCAAACTGGCTTGCATAGGCCCAATTAAATCAGCATGCACCAGTTCTAGAGCTCTTGTGGTTTGTCTTGTGCTAAACTTGCTCACTGGGAATGCTTTGGATTTCGATGCTTTGCATACTGCACAATCCAAATATGCCTTACATCCCTTCAAATCTAATCCTTCTGCAAATTCTTTCATTTGTTGAACAACCTTAAAATTAGCATGACCAAGTCGTCTGTGCAGAAGATGAACACACGAATTGTGTTCTGCTACATTTTTAAATGTCTGGGAACAATGTGGGACCTTTTGTCCCTGCAATACATAAAGATTATCCTCTTTTATGCCCTGTGCACAAACATTCCCATTTCTTTGGATGAGACACTTCCCATTAACAAATGTGGTTTCATAACCTTGCTTGTCTAAACTAGACACACTTAAGAAATTATGCTCCATTTCAGGTACACATAACACATCAGTAAACCTGGATTCCAAATATGGAATTTGCACATCGCCTCTTCCAATGATTTTAGCCTTTTGACCATTGGCTAAGGCCACTTCTTCATGGTTTCCTGGGAAAAATCTGGAAAATAAGTCAGAATTATTAACAATTGTTTGACTAGCCCCACTGTCAATCAACCATTTGTCTCTATTGTTATTATAACAAACTTTTGCAACTGCAATCTGTCCTTGCAAATAATGTCTCTTGTCTTGCACATTTCTTCTCTGTGCACAGCATTTCTGCAGATGATTGGTTTCTCCACAAATGAAACACGCTTTTTTAACTTGCTTGAAGAATTGTTGCTGTGCAACTTGATCTCTCCTGCCTCTGCTCTCCTCTTGTCTGCAGACACCTCGGCTGTTGCTAGAGATAGGCAGCCTGTGGAAAATTTTGCTGGAGACTTGCTGTAAGTTTCCACTGTACTCCTTGTTGAGCCCCCGCCTGTGGAATTTTCCATCAGCATGGCTGAAAAGCCTTTTCTCATATTCATTCAATAAACACGATTTCAAAGCCTCCAAATTCAAATCTGCTTCTGGCTTACTTTCAAAAATAGCTGACACAGTCTCCCAGCTCTGATCCAAACTATTTAACACTAATAAAACCTTTTGGGACTCTGGAAACTTTACTCCACGTTGCTACAATTCTAGAAAATTAGACTGCATTTTCATTAAATGATCTTCCATAGAATCTCCTGTCTGCAAACTCATTCTGAAAAGCTTTCTTGAAAGTTGGACCACATTACACGCAGAAACATTGACATGTACTGCTTTCAATTTCTGCCATATCTCTTTTGCAGACTTTAATTCAGCTACATTTAAGAATTGATCATCCCCCAGACTTAACAGAAGATAAGCCATAGCTTTGTCATGAGCCTTTTGATCTGCTGCTCCAAGCACTTGTGGGGGGTCTGCTACGATGTCCCATAATTCTTTTGCTTTCAAAAAACATTCCATTTTTGCAGCCCAAATTAAATAATTTTTCTTCCCCAATTTGGGTATTGGACTGTCTTTAAATTCCATAGCAGCAGCCATCCTGCTTTATTTTTCTTCTCTGCCTGTTCCTTTAACAACACAGACAGCTTCTTATCAGCTTTAAATTACAATGCAGTTTTTAACTTTACTTCTTGAGCGATTTCTGGGCCCATAACCTGTCAGAGTTACGCAATAAATCAGAAGCTTCAGAAGATAACTGCATTTTGCTGATTCAAATAACTTCTTTATAAGTAGAATAAAACATTAACAATACCACACTTTGTTTCAGATCACATGTTGAGATGTTTTCACAGCAATCTTTAATGGTGGACAGACTAAACCACACCCTTCTTCTTGCTAAGTTTCTGGACATGCTCAATTAACACTTCAGCCCGATTGGCTGACTCAATCACATGGCTCTCCCAGTCATGAATATTCCAACAAATTGTTGTGTCTTTTTTTATATTGATAAATGGATTTGACATGGTGTGAGCCGCCCAGAGTCCCCTGGGAGTTGGGCGGCATACAAATCTATTTAAATAAATAAATAAATAAATAAAAGAGGTTTTGCCGAGACTAAGATTGTGCTTTATGCTTTCTAAGGAAGCCTAGGTTAGAACACTAACCAGGGCATACAAAACCTTTGCCAGACCAATTCTCAAATACAGCTCATCTGCCTGGAATCCACACTGTATATTGGACATTAATACGATTGAGCGGGTCCAGAGGTATTTCACGAGAAGAGTACTCCACTCCTCCACTCACAATAGAATCCCTTATGCCACCAGGCTTGAAATTTTAGGCTTGGACAATCTGGAATTGCGCCTCCTGCGGTCTGATCTAATCATAGTACACAAAATTGTCTGTTACAACGTCTTACCTGTCAATACCATTGACCATGGTATCCTTCTGTGTCGTCTCGGCGAGGTGGGAGTGGGCGGCACTGTTTTACAGTGGTTCTCCTCCTACTTCTCTGATAGGACGCAGTCGGTGTTGACAGGGGGGCAGAGGTTGAGCCCTAGGCCCCTACGACCGGTTAGCTCCCACAGAGTTGGTCTCCTCCAGGTCCCATCGACCAAGCAATGCCGGTTGGCGGGGCCGAGGGGGAGAGCCTTCTCTGTGGGAGCTCCCTCCCTTTGGAACCAACTTCCTCCAGAGATCAGGACTATCCCCACCCTGCTGGCCTTCCGTAAAGCAATAAAAACTTGGCTCTTCCGGCAGGCGGGATGAAAGTGAGACCAATCAGATTATATTTGGGTCTCCCCCCTGGTTATGAATGTTAGATGTTTTTTAACTTTTTATAATTTTTAACTTTTAATTTTTAACCTGTTACGTGATTTTATATGTAATAATGGATTTGATATGTTGTTAGCCACCCAGAGTCCCCTGGGAGTTGGGCGGCATACAAATCAATTTAAATAAATAAAATAAATAAATAAATAAATAAATTTCATTGATTGTAAGAAAGATGAGCTGAGTTAGAGACGAGATATTTTATTTGGGTTATCTAGTTTTAGAAATTTAGTTACTGAATTTTAATATCGTTGAATTTTGATGTCTTGTACCATATATATTTTTGTATGGTTGTTTCTGTACCTATTTGTTCTGTTTTTCTTTTTTTGAAAAGGCCTTCGGGCTATTCAATAAATGTACTGTTTTCCTATCTCATTTACCAGATTCCTAAGTTGAGTATCAGAAACGGATCCGCCTGCTATCTGCACTAAATACATAAGTTCCTGAATATGCTTTTCCTGCACATGAGATAAGTTGCAACCCATGCTTACCACGAAGAGAAGTCCTTGGAGGACAGAGGTGCACCTTTGGGGTCTGTTCCAGACGATGCTAAGCAGGGTGGAGGCTTCTTAAGATGTCCTTGTGACGGGTGCCAGATGTAGGAATCATAGACACGGAGACATGGTTTTCTGAGCAAAGCTTGTTCCGAGCTAGGAAAATCTCTCTCTGGGCACGAAGCCTCTGTTGTTCAGAGACCTGTCTTGCTCGGGACTTGCATTTATTTTTATAGCAATTTCTTGTGCACACAAGTATAAAATATTAACTTTACTATTTTAGTTACAATGGATAAATGGTTAATATATAACATATAGCAGTGGTTCCCAAACTTTTTCAGTCCACCGCCCCCTTGGTGCTACAAACTCATCCTCACTGACCCCCACCCGCACCCCCTTCAGGTGGGCATGGCTTGGTGGTCAGGTGACTGGGTGGGCATGGCCAACTTGTAAAATGTGGTGAAACTCACTTAACAACGCTCTTGCTTAGCAACCAAAATGTTAGGCTCAATTGTGGTCATAAGTCTTTCTTTCTTTCTTCCCTCCCTTCCCTCCCTCCTTTCTTTTTCTGTCTGTCTTCCTTCCTTCCTTCCTACCGTCTTTCTTTCCTTTCTTTCTGTCTGTCTTTCTTCCTCCCTACCATCTTTCTTTCTTTCTTTCTTTCTTTCTTTCTTTCTTTCTTTCTTTCTTTCTTTTTTTCTTTCTTTCTTTCTTTCTTTCTTTCTTTCTTTCTGTCTGTCTGTCTGTCTGTCTGTCTGTCTGTCTGTCTGTCTGTCTTTCTTTCTGTCTGTCTGTCTGTCTGTCTTTCTTTCTTTCTTTCTTTCTTTCTTTCTTTCTTTCTTTCTTTCTTTCTTTCTTTCTTTCTTTCTTTCTTCCTTCCTTCCTTCCTTCCTTCCTTCCTTCCTTCCTTCCTTCCTTCCTTCCATCTTTCTTTCCTTTCTTTCTTTCTTTCTGTCTTTCTTCCTTCGTAACCTCTTTCTTTCTTTCACGGCGGGAGAAGGAAGAAAGTTCTCTTACGGCCCCCCTGCCGCCACCCTTGCCTCTTAGCACCCCCCTAAGTCATCCCACCGCCCCCCAGGGTGCAGTACCACCCACTTTGGGAACCACTGCTTTAAGGACAGGATGCTTCCTGTCAATGGTGAACTAGGGGAGTAAATTTCGTGGGGATGGTCTTGAGAACCATGATTTTTGCCGGTTTATCAGGAGAGGTGGCAGACTGATGAAGCTATAACTGTCATCCGAGTGATGGTGGATGTAATCACACGCTGGATCAAAGGGATGAAACAGGGGAGGAGAAGGAGACCTCCAAAGGTTAACAACACTAGAAACCCAATCCTTTTCCAGTCAGAGAAGATACTGCCAAACCAGTTGAAGTCAACTGCCCCAGTCCAAGTCTGCACTGGGACATGGGCGACTTTCCTCATTTTGGCAGTTATCTCCTCTATAGCTTGTCCTTGATCATCTATTTGCAAACAACAATTTGTGAGATTAAATTTTCCACACACACCACCTTCTTTTGTGTAAAGTGTAAAGCAAGTCTATTCTGAAATATTGCTGTTTTAAACTGAGTATACTGTTTAGCTATTAAATTTAAAGCAATAGTAGTTTCATTAGTTATTATTTCTAGCATTGCCTGTAACCTTATAATTCTATTCAGCATATAAATGGGAGTTCTATAACCATACATTCCATCTTCCGCCCAGGTGACTGGTTCATATACCTGAATTATTCTTTCGAGAGGCCACTCATCATCTTTCCAATCTCCTATTTTCAATTCTCTCTTAGTTCTGTGGCCTACTTCCACATAAACAGGTACACCCAGTCTTTCATCTTGTTGTATGGGCAGTAGAAAAAATTAGATTTCACAGTTCCTAATACACATGCTCCATGGACCACAAATTCGAGTGGAGGCATTTGAGCTAGCAGTCCTTTGTTCCTGAGGTAGGGATAAAGAAGAGGACCGCCCAAGTATACAGTTCTTTACAAACATATATTTAGTTTCATATTGTGGAATTTCCCCCATTCTGTAAGGTGAAATACCAGTATCCCTTTTTGGGCGGTTTCAAATTCTGAGCAAGGCCAAGGGTAAAGATTTGGTCCATGGCATAAACGAATTTGCGTTCCATGGAAAATGACATTCCCACTGAATCCCCACTGCCTCCATGATTGATTGAAGCACTTTTGCAGTAAGACCGAGTGGCTGTGGGTATTGCCTCCGAAAGACTATGTCGACTGTCCATCCTTGGTTGGGGGGGGGGAGAAATTGCCCCCCTCAGAACGGGTTCACAATTTGGGTGTCCTCCTAGACTCACAGCTAAGATTAGACCAACATTTGACAGCTGTAGCTAGGGGGACCTTTGCACAGGTTCGCCTGGTGCACCAATTGCGACCCTACTTGGATCAGGAGGCTCTTCTCGCAGTCACTCATGCCCTTGTCACCTCATGGTTAGATTATTGCAACGCGCTGTACATGGGGCTACCCCTGAAGAGTGTTCGGAGACTACAGTTGGTCCAGAATGCAGCTGCGCAAGTTTTTTTTTGTTGTTGTTGTTGTAGTTATTTTATTATTTAATAATAAATAATATTTATTACTTAACAATCTATTTTTATATCTTATACAGATATAAGAACAACTGTTAAGGGGAAGAATATATTATTATTCCAAAATGAAAGGTTGCAATATCATTTGTGTCGTTTTCTGGACACGAACCACAATAACCTACAATACAGTATTTGCCCTGCCATTTGAACTGTACACTTTTGTGCTGGTTCTCAAAAATTTTGCTATTGGTATTCATGCACGATTTATTCTATCTAGGCACACACGAAGGCAGATGTAGTCACATAAACTAATACAGATGCTCATTTTACATAAGAGATACACTGTTTGGCTTTGAAACGCACTCAGACAAACTTAGCAGGACTAAGAAAAAAAATGTACTGGTTTTTAAATGCAATTAATACAGTTCCTCATCAGTTTAAATAATTTCTCTTCTTTGACAATATCATTTTCACGCTTGGAGAGGTGGCATGGAAGAATTGCAGGAGGATAACTCTAGGAGAGAGCAGAAGTCCTAGGAACAGAGGAAGACTTGTGGGAGAACCAGAATAAAGCAGGCTCTGCAAAAGTGACCAACTCCCCCTGGAGGGGGGAGTAGCCCTCTCCGAGATATGCCCAGACAGGTACTCAGTGATGCATCAGCCGCGATCCCAGGGAAGGGGGAGGAGTGGCCATTATAACGCGCCAGAATCTGCATCCTCGTAGGAGCCCTGCCCCGGAGATTGTCGGGTGTGAGACTCTCCTTCTGAAGTTGGACGTAGGGGTTCAGGTGGGCCTTCTGTTGGCGTACCTGCCTCCCAGCTGCGTGAACAAGGCCCTACCTGAGCTGCTTGAGGCAGTAGCAAGCCTGACGGTGGAGTTCCCCAGGCTTATGGTTCTGGGGGACTTTAACCTGCCAGCGGCGGGCGAAACCTCTGGTGCAGCTCAGGAGTTCATGGATTCCATGACAACCATGGACCTGACCCAGGTAATCCAGAGTCCGACTCATGAGGGAGGTCACATGCTTGACCTAGTGTTTCTCTTGGGGCAGTGGAGAGATGATCTGAAACTTGGGGATATAGTCATCACCCCGTTGTCATGGTCAGATCATTTCCTACTGAGGCTAGATTTCACAGCCCCACTCCTCGCCCGCAGGGAGGCGGGACCGACTAGGTGGTTCTGCCCCAGGCGCCTAATGGAGCTGGAAGGATTCCAGAGGGAACTTGGGGAAATACCTGAAACCCTAATCCGCAATTCATCTGAGTCCCTGGTGGCTGCCTGCAACACCGCAGCAACAGGGGCATTAGATCCGATTGCGCCTTTGCGACCTCTCCGTGGCAGTGGATCCTGGAAAGCTCCCTGGTTTACCGAGGAGCTCTGGGAGATGAAGCACCACAAGAGACGTCTGGAGCGACGCTGGAGAGCCAGTAAATCCGAGTCTGATCGAACACTTTTAAGAACTTTCATCAAGTCTTACTTAGTGGCGATAAGGGTGGCAAAACGTGTTCATCTTTCCGCTCTCATTGCATCTGCAGACTCTTGCCCAGCTGCCTTGTTTAGGGTGACTCGCTCCCTCCTTGCCAAAGGGGGGAGCGAGGAACACTTGCAAGGTAGAGCTGAGGAATTCGCACAGTTTCTGACGGATAAAGTCGCTCAGATTCGGTCGAACCTGGAATCCGGCTGGACAGAGCCAAGTGAGTTGACAGGGTCAAGTCTTAGTCCATCTTTGTGAGAAGAGTTTGAGCGAGTGACTCCTGATGACGTGGACAAGGCCGTAGGTGTGATGAGCTCTTCCACCTGTTTATTGGACCCATGCCCCTCCTGGCTGGTTTCGGCCAGCAGGGAGGTGGCACGCGGTTGTATCCAGGCGGTGATCAACGTTTCTTTTAGGGAGGGATCCGTATTGCAGCCTTTAAAGGTTGCGGTGCTGAGACCCCTCCTGAAGAAGCCTTCCCTGGACCCGGCGGACTTGAAAAACTTTCGTCCTGTCTCCAACATACCTTTCATAGGGAAAGTTGTTGAGAAGGTTGTAGCTTGTCAGCTGCTTCGCTTATTGGAGGAAACTGATTATCTAGATTCCTTTCAATCGGGTTTCAGGAGCGGCTACAGTACAGAAACTGCCTTGGTCGCCCTGATGGATGATCTCTGGCGAGCCCGGGATGGGGGTTATTCTTCCATCCTGGTGCTACTTGACCTCTCGGCGGCTTTCGATACCATCGACCATGGTATCCTGCTGCGTCGTCTCGGCGAAGTGGAAGTGGGAGGCACCGTTTTGCGGTGGTTCTCCTCTTACCTCGCTGATAGGACGCAGTCAGTGTTAGCAGGAGGGCAGAGGTCGTCTCCTAGGCCCCTGACCTGCGGGGTGCCACAGGGTTCGGTCCTCTCGCCCATCCCGTTTAACATTTACATGAAACCGCTGGGGGAGATCATCCGCCGACACGGGGTGAGTTTTCAACAGTACGCTGATGACACCCAGCTGTACATTTCCACCCCGTGTCAATTCAGGGAGGCAGTGGACGTAATGTGCCGATGCCTGGATGATGTCAGGATCTGGATGGGGAGGAACAGACTCAAGCTTAACCCCGACAAGACTGAGTGGCTCTGGATATTGCCCCCTAAGGACTATTCCGACTGTCCCTCTTTGGTTCTTGGGGGAGAAAATTTAACCCCCTCAGAACGGGTCCGCAATTTGGGAGTTCTCCTAGATCCACAGCTAAAATTAGATCAACATCTTACAGCTGTGGCTAGGGGAGCCTTTGCACAGGTTCGCATGGTGCACCAATTGCGACCATACTTAGAGAAGGAGGCTCTACTCATGGTCACTCATGCCCTTGTCACCTCTAGACTAATGCGCTCTACATGGGGCTACCCTTGAAGAGTATCCGGAGACTGCAACTGGTGCAAAATGCGGCTGTGCGGGCTGTGGTGGGTGTTTCACGATACACCCTCGTAACACCGATACTCCGCCAGCTGCATTGGCTGACCATTGGTCTCCGGGTGCAATTCAAGGTGTTGCTCATCATCTTTAAAGCCCTACATGGCTTAGGACCAGGTTACCTCCGGGACCGCATCCTACCTCACACTTCCCTTCGACCGGTGAGGTCCCACAGAGTGGGCCTCCTCCAGGTCCCGTCAGCCAAACAATGCCGACTGGCGGGGCCTAGTGGGAGGGCCTTCTTTGTAGGGGCCCCTGTTCTCTGGAACCAACTCCCCCCAGAGATCCGGATTATCCCCACCTTGCTGGCCTTCCGAAAAGCCATTAAGACATGGCTCTTCCTTCAGGCGGGGCAATTCTGAGACAACATTACATCGGATGTCTCCCCCATGTATGTTTGGGTGTTATAGGTGTTTTAAATTGTTTTTTTAAATTGTTTTTTAATGATTTGGTTGGTTGTTTTATTAAAATGTTGTACGCCGCCCTGAGTCCTCAGGGAGTAGGGCGGCATAGAAGAACCTCCAAATAAAATAAATAAAATCAACCCGGAGAGAAAATTTTCGCTCTACTGAGGGGATCCTGCAAACCATGTCCGAACAAAGCAGCGAGCAAGGGGAGGCAGAGTGCTGGGGAGAAACATCAACAACTACCCAGCCGGACACCAGCTCAATATGCCACATCAAAGACATCGAGGCTGTCCTGGAAAGCTTCGCGAAACCCTGGTGGTCGATCAGCATGGGGAAGAAGGACAGCTGGGATGGGAGAACCAGAGGAGTCACCCTCACCTGGGGTAGCCAGAAACCGGGGTGGAAGCTGGAGCTGGAGGTCCTATCCAACCAGGAAGAGCTGACCGAGGAGCCGCTGAAGGAAGAATGACTCAAGTGGCACATCACCTGACTCGTGATGGAGACATTGGAGAATCTTAACATCCGTGGGGAGCCGGGCCGTCAACGGAGGGGGGCAGAAATGGCACCAGCCACCCATGAAGCCAGAGCCGTCACCCCAGACCCAGCAGCAGCCGACCAAGCTGTTGTGGTCAGCCAGCAGCCTGTGCAGCTGGTATCGGATTTGGACAGCGAGGAGGCTGGTGTGGTGATTCGCCAGTGGCCTGTGCAGCTGGCACCAGAGTCAGACAGCGAGGAGGCTGGAGAGGACTCGGTGCCAGAGGCAGGGATTCAGCCAGGGCCTTCAGAACCTCCAGAGGCTGCCATGAGTAATGAAGAAGAAGAAGAAGAGGAGCCTGTTCTCAATGCACACATGCGCAGAGCTGCCAAAAGGCAGGAATGGCTCTTGAGGAGGACTACTTGAGAGTAAGGCTTGGGGGGTAATTGGCCACTCCCATAGCCTATTTAAGGGATGAAATCGAAGGGGGAATTTGCAGGAAGCAACTTCGTTCATTTCACATCCTGATCTTTGCATTCAAGCCTCTGTCTCTGTTCCCGTTTGAACTCATCAAAGTTGCCTGCAAATTGCTCCTGTGCATTCGGCCAAAAACAGCAAGGTTCGTGTCATTTATCTGCTGTTATGTGGAACACTCTTCGTCTGACTTAAGTTCTTTTGTTTGGACTATTGCCGACTGTTAAGAAGCCTAATTAACAGCCATTGCACTGAAAAGACTGATTTATACTGTATTTGACTTTAGAACAACTGCTAAACAAGCCAATTAGTAGCCGTTATTATTAAACAAGGTTTGTACGGACACTGTGTTGTGTTGGGGTCTGTTATCAGGAAGCTGGGTCAGAACACAAGCAGATGATGATGCCGGAGCAGCAGCCATGCCAGGGAACCCACCCCTCGCAGCAACAGCCCAGGTGAACGTCCCCGGCCAACCCAGGGGACCCCAGTTGGAGAGGAAAGCTCCCCCCCTTGGCGTAAAGTTTGATGGGGACCCTCAGTGGTTGAGTTTCTTCCTAGCCCAAGTCCTCACCTATATGCAGGAATATGGCCGAAATTTCCCAACCCAGGGGGAGCGAGTTCGAGTTATCACCCTAGCCTTAGAGGGGGCAGCTGCCTGGTGGATAGTGACCCTTCATAACGCCAATGCCCTGGAGCTACAGAACTTTGACCGCTTCATGATGTCCTTGCAACATCATTTTGAAGACTCACTGGCTGACCGCAAAGCCCGTGATCGCATCAGGGTCGTAAAACAGGGTTGCCGACCAGTAGCCGAACACACTGATGAATTCCGAGACCTTGCCTGCCGGGTGGATTGGCCAGAAGACATCTTAGTGAGCTGGTTCAAAGATGGGCTGAATGACGACCTATACATCGCTTGATTAGCCCGGGGGGGGCAACCGCTTGCATGAGTGGTACCTCATGGCAGAGGAAGCCGAGATTGACATGACCCAAAACCAGTACCAAGCGGGAAGGGTCTGGAGAAGATCCCCACCCCAGGGGAAGAGGGAACTGTTCAAGACGCAGCTCACCCTAGCACCGAGACCATTAGCCTGTTTCAAGTGCAGAAAGGAGGGGCACCGTGCAGCGAAGTGTCATTCAAAAACTCCCATCAGAAAGCCTGAGTGCCTGTCCGGAGGAAAGCCAGTGAAAACAGCCCCCAGAGGGAAAGAAACCACTTTAAGAAGCAGAGAGGCCATGGAGTTTCACCCCCCTTCAACCCTAGAGGAAGGAACTCTGACACCCCAACGTGATGACCTGAGCCCGTCCGAAAGTGATCCAGAAGACAACCCACTGGTAAGCGACCCAATTGAATCACTCACCCTACCTTTAAGACTTTTCATCCCCAGCTGAGGGAAGAGGGGAAAAATATCGGCCCTACTGGACTCGGGGTGCACCCGATGCCTCATTAGTCCAACCTTAGTGGGGAAACTGGGGATCCACCTAAAGAAACTAAAAAAACCCATCGCTTTCTGCCAATTAGATGGGACAGTAGCAGGGGGTGGGGGAGACAGCCATTTTTGCTACAGAGCCCTTGCAAATAAACATGGGAAACCATGATGAAACACTCACATTTATAGTAGCACCTGGAATGTAGTGGCCACTAGTACTGGGACTCATGTGGCTGAGGAAATGGAACCCTAAAGTAAATTGGAAGCAAGGGACCATAAGATTCCAGGGACACGTGACTTTTGCAGACAAACAAGAGGAGAAACCTGAAAGGGGGGAAGCAGTGAAACGGCAATGCCTGGCTGGACCACGCCAACCCAGGGCATCCCAAAAGAGTACAGGGATCTAGCCGAGGTTTTCAGCGAGGAAGGCTCCGACGAACTCCCATCGAGATTTTACCAGGGGCTAAATTCCCAAAGCCAAAAATGTATAGCATGTCCCCCCGGGAACTTGACGAACTAAGAACGTTCTTTAACAAAAACCTAGCAAGGGGATTTATCAAACCTACCCAGCCGAAAATCGCAGCCCCGGTACTATTCTGTGAGAAAAAAGACAGCACTTTGCACCTTTGCATAGACTGTAGAAATCTCAACACTGTGAGCTTAGAAAATGTATACCCCTTCCCCCTTATGAAAGACATGCTAGCACACCTAAGGGAAAAATCTTCTCTAAACTGGACTTAAGAGAGGCTTACTACTGCATCAGAATAAGGGAAGGGGACAAATGGAAGACTGCCTTCAATACCCCACTGGGCTGCTACCAATTTAAAGTACTCCCATTTGGATTACAAGGTGCCCCAGACGTGTTTATGCAACTAATAAACAAGGTGCTTCACAAGCATTTATACAAGGGAGTATTGGTTTACCTTGATAACTTTTTAATATACACAGAAACCAAAGTAGAACATGTGAAACTAGTCCGAGCGGTCCTAAACAAACTCTGCTCCGCAAAACTCTATGCAAACCTTTCCAAATGTGAATTTCACCAAGATAAAATAGACTACCTAGGGTACCAAATCTCCCACGAGGGGATAGAGATGGACCCACAAAAAGTACAAGCCATAATCAATTGGGAACCACCCCGCACACGCAAACAATTACAAAGTTTCCTGGGGTTTTCCAACATTTACCGCCAATTTATTCCAGCATTTGCAAAAGTTGCCCTCCCCATAACCAACTTGCTAAAGACAAAAGGGGAGGACAAACCAAAACCGAGACAACTGTTAAATTGGACAGTGAAATGCCAAGCGGCGTTCGAAAAACTCAAACAACTATTCTCAGCTGAGCCAGTATTAAAACACCCAGATCCAGATAAACTGTTTGCCATACAAGCGGACGTCAGTGAGGTAGCAGTAGGCGCCGTCTTACTCCAAAAGAACGAGCAAGACCAGCTACAACCATGCGCCTACACTTCCAAAAAAGTAACTGAAACAGAACAGAGATGGGCTATTTGGGAGAAAGAGGCGTATGCAGTATGATGGGCACTCCTCACGTGGAGGCATTTCCTGGAGGGAAATAAAATCCCTTTTGAGGTCTGGACTGATCACAAAACCCTGGAAGCCCTAAAGACCCCACGGAAAATTTCCCCCAAGCAAGTACGCTGGGCGCAATACTTCAAGCAGTTTGATTTCACACTCAAATACCTCCCAGGGGGAAAAAACTTCCTGGCGGATGCACTCTCGAGGAAACCGCAATACAATAGCACAAAAGCCAAGATAATTAAACCTTTGCTCCAAGCCCCCCAGTTGGCAGCTAAAGTAATCACCAGGGCACAAGCCAAACAAAGCCTGCCCACCGACAATGCCACCACTCAGGGTTTTAAGCAAGCTTTGAACAAGGACGAGTGGTTCCAAGCCCACAAAAGTAACTGCTTAATTAAAGATGATTTAGCTTGGGTGGGAGGAAAATTGTATGTTCCTGCAAGCCAAAGATTGGACCTTATGAAAAGATGCCACGACTCCAGACTGGCAGGACACTTTGGATTTGTAACCCTGCACCTAATCAAAAGACAATTTTGGTGGCCATCACTCAAAAAGGACATAGAAAGCTACGTGGCCAGCTGCCTTGTCTGTGCTGCAGCTAAAAGACGGCAAGGGAAATCCCCCGGACTTTTACAAATCGTAGCTGAACCTTCAGCACCCTGGAGAGAGATCTCCATGGATTTTATCGTAGAACTGCCTGAAAGCGCAGGAAATACAGTTATTTGGGTGGTGACAGACCTATTCTCCAAACAGGTCCATTTCCTCCCCTGTCCAAAAATCCCAACAGCTAAGGCACTGGCAAAATTGTTCCTGGTACACATTTATCACCTCCATGGAGCTCCCCAAAGGATCATTTCCAATCGGGGGGGGGGGTCCAATTCACTTCAAAATTCTGGAGTGCATTCCTGAATCTGTTAGGCACCACCCAGAGCTTAAGCTCCTCCAACCCCCACAATTGTTTATAAACATTCCAAATCCTTGCGTAGTTGGCAACCTCCTCCGCGAGTGAAGGATGTCCAGCGACTCCTCGGGTTCGCCAACTATTACCAGACCTTTATCCATGGCTTTGCTTCCCTGACCATGCCCCTCACTCGGCTCCTTCAGAAAAAGGTCCCGTTCCAGTGGAGTACCCCTGAGCAACAGACATTCCACGCCTTGAAGCAAGAATTCATGAAGGAGCCCATCTTGAAATATTCTGACCCCCACCGTCCGTTTGTAGTGGAAGCGGATGCGTCGGATGTTGCAGTTGGAGCGATGTTACTCCAGGCTCACGTGTCTGGCGGTACCCTCTTCCTGTCAGGCTGAAGCCATATTTTATTAGAGACTCTGGCCTGCCACACATGACGCTTAGAATGTATTCTGACTGTGGGAATTTGGGAGGGGGTTGCATGAGCAATGTAAACATGTAGCCATAACAAATTCCTTTTAGGCTTTCAAGGTCATCCTTTGTTCAGCACCTGGCCAGAAGCTGATGCGAGTATTGACACGTTGGCAGAAGACCACTGGTCAACGTGATGAACTTGTGGGTGTGGGAACAAGGGAATGAACTTTAAACTGGGTGGAGAAACTCTCGTGACTTTAGATTCGGGTTTCTCACAGATGTGCCAACATGGCTCTGCTAATAAATTAGAACTTTGAGGAATGCTTTGCCTCGGACTCTGATTTAGTTTTGGATGCTATTTGGAACCCTGACACTAACCCGAGTCTGTCTGACTCTTCCCTTGTGCGTATTATTCACGGAAGCTCAACTCTTCCAAGCGCAACTACACCATCTGGGAGAAGGAGCTACTGGCCATTAAGATGGCATTTGAGGCCTGGAGACATCATTTCAAGGTGGCCCGACATCAAATTGAAGTCCGGACGGACCACAAAAACCTGGAGTTCCTAAAGACTGCCCGGAAACTGAACCAACGCCAGATTCGGTGGTCCCTCTTCTTTGCCAGGTTCAATTTCCACGTCACCTACATCCCCAGTGGTCGCAACCAAAGGGCGGACGTGGTCTCATGGAAACCAGAGTATTCCAGCATCGAGGACCAGCTCCAGCCCCGGATGATTCTACCCGTAGAGTCTTTCTCCGCGGTTCAGGAACCATTGGACTTACGGGCTCAGATATGGGAAGTGCAGTGGCACGATGCTTGGGTGGAACAATGTAGGGAAGAGGCGGGCCCTGCCTCTCCGTGAACGTTCACCGATGAACTCTTGCGGTACCGAGACAGGCTATATGTGCCTGTGGGGCCATGATAATCCTGCAGCGGGGCACTTCGGTCTGTCAGGTTCCGGATCCACGTAACAAGAAAACAGAACTAGGGCCATGAAAACCCCCGGCCCGAACATCTCACGTAATGCATCCAGGGTCTGGCTCCCCACCACAGTGGAATAGCTCCACTCATCCTCCGATATACGTCTCTCCCTCCACTGGGCAAAATGGCTTTTAGAAGGTGTGAGCTCAGGGGGAACCTGGGGGGGATTTCCATAAGCACCCAGCCCTGAGAAACCCGGCCACCAGCGGCCTAGAACCCCGCTGTTCATTGCATCTGCTTGCCATCCTCCCCCACTCCAACATCTGCATCCTCTTTCTGGGGCCCTCGCTCCTTTGGCCTCACATCCGGCCCTGGAGACAACGATGGCAATATCTCGGGGTAGCTTCTGTTGGCACCATTGACTCCTCAGCCAATCCTTCATCCATACCCGACTGCGTACCCTCTGCCATAAGCACTGGAATCAATAAAAGTGATGCTGACAACCACTGTTTCCTCTAAGCTGTGCAGCCGCGCAGCTGCGCACATAACGAGAGAACGCCGCGTGGAAGTTTCTAACTTCCGCACGGCATTTTCTAACGGCAGAGGCTGCGCCCCTGCGTGGCCACGCACATGAAAAGACTTAAAAACCACACGGCAGTTTCTAAGTGCTGCGTGCCGTTTTCTGATGTTACAGGGAACATTGCTGACAACCTGTCAGGTTCCGGATCCACGTAACAAGAAAACACTCAACAACCAAGGAACAGGGTTGTAGCTATTTATCTTCAGCGTTCCAGCACGTACTCACAATCACTCAATGTTATGAAATGAAATGTTGTCAGCGTCGTTTTGCTAGTGCACCCACCACCACTTTTAAACTACCGCGCTCCACCCTGTGTGCCTGCCTATCAGCACCCCCCCTCCCATTAAGCAATTAATTCGGAAACTTCACAAGCCACTAGTAGGAGGCTAAAATCTCTCCCCATGCAGCTGGGCTGTTGTCCAAGTGGGCCTCTCAGCTGAGCTGCCTCCTGACGATGCCCCTACAGCAGCAACTGGAGTTCAGGCAGTAGCAAACAGAGCTGCCTCCTGACGACTCCCCCACAGCAGCAATTGGAGTTCAAGCAGTAGCAACTGGAGGTCAGGCTGAATGCGTTCCCTTCCTGGGTGTTTCCCCCGCTGGAATGGCAGCCCTGATGTTTCAGGGCTGACATGTGGGGCCCCCTACCACAAGGCTACCTGGAAGACAAAAACCAGACTGTAATACCTTAGGTTATTGCACCCTCTCCTCCGGTCCCCCTGGCTTGGTAGGATTCTTCCTATAAAACCTGGCCACTAAACGACTAGTCCTTACATTCTGATATGGGACCCAGAATGCTTCTGAGAATGGATACCCTTTCCACATAATAAGATATTGGATACGTCCATGATGCCTGCGGGCATCCAGTATTTCTTCTACCTCAAAATGTGATAAATTTTAAGATAAAGATAAAGAAGATAAGATAAGATAAAGAAAGTAATAACAAAGATAATATTTTGCAGTATTTACAGAAGGCAGATTTACCGACAGTCCCACAAGAGAGCCAAACGATGTTGAACAAAGAGATAACGTCCCTAGAATTATTAAACGCAATTAATAAGCAGAAAAATAATTAAGCCCCAGGCCCTGACGGTCTACCTGCAGAAATATACAAAATATTACAAGAACCCTTAGGTCCAACATTATTAGAAGTATTTAATGAAGTTTTAACAAATGCGAAAATTCCGGTATCGTGGGAAGAAGCAACTATAACATTGGTCCCGAAAGAAAATTCAGATTTGGCATACATTAAAAATTATAGACCTATCTCACTACTAAATTCGGATTATAAAATTTTCACGACCATAATAGCTGAAAGATTGAAAAGATTTTTGATAGAATTTATACATACAGATCAAAATGGCTTCCTGCCAAAAAGATATATAAGAAACAATGTTAGGATTATATTAGATGTCTTGGAGTACTATGAGGTCCACAACGAGAAACAAATGGGGTTAATTTTTCTTGATGCACAAAAAGTGTTCGATAACGTCAAATGGGATTTTATGCTCAATCAATTAGCTTATATGGATTTTGGGGGAAATTTTATAAAAATATTTAAAGCAATCTATTCTAAACAAACAGCTAAAATAATTATTAACGGAGAAAAAACTGAAAATTTTCAAATTCAAAAAGGTACAAGACAGGGTTGTCCACTATCCACACTATTGTTTGTACTGTCATTAGAGGTACTAACCAGAATAATTCGGAAAGATGACCAAATTAAAGGATTAGAGATTAAAAAATGTGACTCCCCCTCCATATCTATAGGACCAGGTGGCGGGGTTGGAGCTCCCCGGAACAACGATGTACACACGGGGCACAGCAAGCTGCTGTGAAACACAGGGTGCGTTTTTCCCAATAACGGAGGAAGCTTTAAGTGGACAGTAACGGGGTTTATAATTTGAACAATCGGAAAGGGGCCAATATATTTTGGGGCAAGTTTTCTACAGGGAACCTTTAGGTTTAAGTATTTTGTGGATAAGTAAACTTTTTGTCCTACGTAGAAAGGAGTCTGTGGCCTTAGTCTTTTGTCCGCTTTTTGTTTGTATTTGTGTTCTGCTTTTCGTAAAGCATTCCTAACATTTTCCCACACCACCTTCATATTTAAAACCCATTCCCGCAACCCAAGATCTTCAGGAAGTTGCTGTGGGCACTCCGGTATGGGTACGAATTCAATCCCTGTAGCAACATGGAACGGGGTATATCCGGTGCTACTATGAACCGCATTATTGTAAGTTACCTCTGCAAAGGGGAGCAAATCTGCCCAATCAAACTGTTGGTATTTTACGTAGCACTGGATATACTGTTCCACCATTGCATTAGTCTGCTCAACCGCACCATTGGTGGATGGATGGAATGCTGAGCTGAGGCCTTGGGATGATCCTATCATGTCCAGGAATTTCTGCCAAAACCTGGCGGTGAATTGTACCCCTCTATCAGATATAACCCGCCATGGAACTCCATGCAGATGGTATACATGCTCTATGACCAGTTTGGCCAATTTTTTAGCCGAAGGGAGACCTGAGCAAGCCACGAAATGGGCTTGCTTCGAGAACAGGTCAATAACAGTCCATATTACAGTATTACTTCTGCTTTCCGGTAGGTCCACTATAAAGTCCATGGCAATCTCTGCCCATGGCCGCACAGGAGACGCCACGGACTGTAGGAGACCGGGAGGCTTGCCTGGTTGTTTTTTCATCGTAACACAGATAATGCAACTACGTACGTATTCCTCTACATCTTTTTTAAGACGCGGCCACCAAAATTGACGATTTGTCAAATGAAACATTTTGAGGAATCCGAAATGGCCAGCTGTACGAACGTCATGACATCAGCGTAATACCTCCATCTGGATAACACTTGGGACATATATCTTAGAACCCTTCCAGGCTAAGCCATCTCTATGACTGAGAACCGTTCTATTAGCTTGGTACCATTCATCTGGCAAAGCTTTCTGAATATTGTTAGATATACAGGCTCTTAAAGGTTTCGGTTGTGTTGTGTCTAATGCCTGTTGAGACAGACATCCCTCTGGTAAGGAAGCCGGGATGATCGCCTGCACTATATCCTCTCGGGTACTGGCATATTGAGGCATTCATGACAATGCATCAGCCAAGAAGTTTCTGCTGCCGGATATATATCTTAGTCGGAAATTAAACCGATGGAAATACAAGGCCCAGTGTACCTGCTTGGGCAATAGCCTGTGGGGCATTTGGAGGGCTTCCAAGTTTTTATGGTCAGTCCAGACCTCAAATGGCAACACCCCCCCCCAACAGATGTCTCCATGATAACAATGCCCACCAAACCCCAAATGCCTCCTTCTCCCAAATAGCCCATTTGCGTTCGGTGTTGTTCAACTTTCTAGATGTATAGGTGCAAGGTTGTAACTGTCCTTGCTCATTAACTTGCAAAAGAACCGCTGCTACCGCTACATCAGTGGCATCAGCTTGTACAACGGATGCTTTGGTAGGGTCGGGATGTCTCAACACCGGTTCTTTTGCAAACAATGCTTTTAAATCTTCAAATGCCTGCTGACAAGATGTCGTCCATTGTATAGGAAGGCCCAGACGTGGCTTAGTACCCAACTGTTTAGTTCGGAGCAGATTGGTTAATGGTAGAGCCACTTGGGTGAAGGACAGGATGAACTGATGGTAGAAATTTGCAAACCCCAGGAAACTTTGCAATTGTTTCCGGGTCCTTGGGGCTTGCCAGTCCATCACGGCTTTCACCTTCGCGGGATCCATTTCTACACCCCTTGGGGAAATACGATATCCCAAATAATCCAACTGCAATTTATGGAATTCGCATTTTGAGACTTTTACATAAAGTTTGGCTGCTAACAGCTTGCTTAAGTCCTGGCAGACTAATGTGACATGTTCCTCTAGGGTTTTCGTATAAATCAAAATGTCGTCCAGGTACACGAGCACCCCGTAATACAAATGTTCTTGTAAAACTTCATTAATCAGCTGCATAAAAACAGCAGGTGCTCCTTGTAGCCCGAATGGCATTACCTTGAATTGGTAACTCCCTAGAGGACAATTAAACGCTGTCTTCCATTCGTTGCCAGGCTTAATGAGGACCCTATAGTAGGCCTCACGGAGGTCCAATTTTGTGAATACCCTACCCTCTGCCAACCAGGCCAACATGTCCTGTCAATCGTGTAATCGGTTGGCCGGTGGGGAGGCAAGGTGTCGCACTCGTGTTCGCTGAACACTTCTCTAAGGTCATTATACACCTCAGGGAATCCAGGTGTCTCCTCAGCCCCCCTTGCCCGTCCCATTTCTGTTCTCCTGCGCTTCTCATGTGGAGGCGGTTCAGGGCCAACTCCAATTCTCAAGTGCCTGCAACCCCCTTCCCACCATATGGTCGGGCCCCACTTATCAAGCCATGCAAGACCTAGCATGACGCCCTCTGTTATTTTAGGAACCACTACAAAGCGTATCAGCTCCCGATGAGGCCCTATCTCTAACGTCACTCGTTCGGTTATATGGGTAGCAGGCTGACCCCCTAATAAGGACCCATCCATTTGTTCGAACCGTATAGGGTTCACTAACATTTTCAGCTTTACCCCCAGCTCGGTTGCCATGGCAGAACTTAATAGGCATCAGGTACAGCCAGAATCTACGAGTGCCTTACACTCTCACCGTCGTCCTGCTTGTAATGTCACCGGAATGAGAAAGGGTTTAATAGGGTCACTCACCATGGGATCATTCTCCCCTCGTCCTCACTTCCAGTAGTCGTGTCTTCTTCAGGCGGATTGGTCACTGGGTGTTCTGCCCCAGCTATGGACCAGAGAAAATGTAGCACACACGCAGTTTGTTCAAACCTATATTTAATTGATTAACAACTACTAATAAACTGGCTTAGTAGTGTTCACATACAAACAAATCTTAAAGCAGTCTTTTCTTGAAAAAAACAGCTGTTAATTAAACGGCATTAACAGCTGGCATAAGTCCATAAAGTCTTAAAGCAAAGATAAGTAATTAGTCCTGGATATCTCTGGAAGCTTACAAAGGTTGGCAAGATGCCTGGAATCAGTCCACAAGAAGTAAGCCAAAACAGATAAGCCGAGCAGGGGTTTTCCAAACAAGAGGCACACGAACGAACAAACTATCAACCGAGTTGTTTCCTGCAGAGCTTTTTCCGTCTTCGTCATTCCTTAAGTAGGCTTGGGGAGTGGCCAATTAGCCCCAAGCCTACTCCTGAGGAGACCTCCTCCTCAGTAGCCATTCCTGCCTTTTGGCAGCTCTGCGTGCCCGTGCATTAAGAAGAGGCTCCTCCTCTTCTTCCTCATCACTGATGTGAGGTGCTGGAGGTTCCGAAAGCCCTGGCTGAATGTCTGCCTCTGGCACCGAGTCCTCGCCAGCCTCCTCACTGTCTGACTCGGGTGCCAGCTGCACAGGCCGCTTGCGCATCACCTCATCGGCCTCGTCTCAGACAGGATCTGCTACCAGCTGCACGGGCTGCTGGCAAATCACAACACTATCCCTCATCGCAGGGCCCTTCCCCCGGGTCTGTTGGTTCGGATGCGGCCGAGACAGGAACTGGTCATGAAAAGCACAAACAAGATCTGGAGCCTGGACGGAGGTCGCATCCTCCCAGGTGAAGTCCTCCAGCCCATAACCCTTTATCCAACATGTCTTCTGGCTGCACGGCCTACCTGATCGGGTCGTTTTGGACAGAGGGGCTCAATTTACAGCCCAGTTCTGGAAAGGGCTGATGACGGCCTTGGACGTAAAAATCTGCCTGTTGTCGGTGCATCATCCAGAAACTGACAGCGGGACGGAGAAAGTCATTGGAATCCTGGAGCAATACCTGCGCTGCTTTGTGAACCAGCAGCAGGACAATTGGTCGGATTATCTGGCAGTGGCGGAGTTCACGTTCAACAACTCGCAGCACACCTCCATGCAAATGACCCCTTTCCTGGCCAATGTGGGGTATCATCCTCGGTTCTTTCCCCTCACGCAACTTGACTCACCGGTTCTGGCGGCTAATGACTATCTGTCTGAGTTACAGGCTGTCCATCAATTGGTGCAACGTTATCTGGAGAAAGCCAAGGAGGACTATAAGAAAGTCGTGGACCAGTCTCGGTGAGCGACACCACCGTTGGATGGGGGGGATTGCGTATGGTTGTCCACCAGTCACCTTCCATCTGACCATCTGGTCAAAAAGCTAGACCACCGATACCTTGGCCCGTTCCCCATTGAAGCTGTCATCAACCAGGTCGCCTACCATCTGACCTTGCCACGCTCGATGCAAGTCCATAGAGCCCTCCTTGTTCCAGAACGGCCAGCCTGTCCGCTCCGCCAACCTGACCGTCCCCAGCCAGCGCCACGTAACGGCGATGGGCTGCCCAAGTACGAGGTTGCCAGCATTCAGGTCTCCTGGTGGCTGAAAGGGCAGTTCCAGTATCTCATTGAGTGGAAGGGTTATGGGTTGGAGGATTTCACCTGGGAGGATGCGACCTCTGTACATGCACCTGCTTTGGTGCAGGTCTTCCACGACCAATTCCCTTCACGGCCATATCCGGATCGTCAGACCCGGAGGAAGGGCCCTGCGGTGAGGGATAGTGTTGTGGCCCGCCAGCGGCCAGTGGAGCTGGCAGCCGATTCGGACAGTGAGGAGGTTGGGGAGGAACATGGGCCAGTCCTGGAGTCTGGGGAAGGCTTGGACGAGGGCTCTGCATCCGAGGCAGAGATGGGGCCAAGGCAATCTGGTACTTATCAGCTGTCTCTGGAGTCAGACATCAGCGAGGCAGAGGAACAGTTGAAGCCCGTTCCCAGTGTACACATGTGTAGAACTGCCAGAAGACAAGAACAATTGAGAAAGCAGGGTCGACTTGGGAGTAAGGCCACATCTTGGAGATGATTGGCCCCTCCCATAAGACATAAAAGAGGAGCGAATGGGACGTGAGCTTTTTCAGGAAGCAATTAGTTCAACTGGTCGGTTCAAGCTTTGAAAAGTTCTGTTTGACTCTGTGCCAAGTTTGGCCTTGCCCTGCGTTTGGCAATTATTTCTCTGGCAGCATTCCAAGTGCGATAAGGTGGGTGTTTATAAACATTCCCCTGAAAGACTGTTTGTGAAGCCTTGCAGGCTGTGAATGAAAGTAATTCACAGCCGTGGAAATAAAAGGGAAATAATAGGGTAACCAGGGATCTCAGGGCCCTGGGCTCAAGCTGCTGCTGTTCAATGCCAGGTCGATCACTAACAAGGCTCCCCTGGTTCGGGATTTAATCCTGGAAGAGGGGGCTGACCTGGCATGCACCACTGAGACCTGGCTGGGCCAGGAGGGAGGGGTTCCCCTTTCTGAGATGTGCCCGGACGGGTTCTCAGTTCAGCATCAGCCGCGACCCCAGGGAAGGGGTGGAGGAGTGGCGATTATAGCTCGCCAGAATCTCTGTCCTCGAAGGAGCCCTGCCCCGGAGATTGTTGGGTGTGAGACACTCCTTCTGAAGTTGGACTTAGGGGTTCAGGTGGGCCTTTTGCTAACGTACTTGCCTCCTAGCTGTGTTACAAAGGTCCTGCCTGTTCTGCTCGAGGCGGTTGCGGGGCTGGCGATTGAGTTCCCCAGGTTGATGGTGCTGGGGGACTTCAATCTGCCATCGCCCGGCGAAGCCTCGGGGGCAGTCCAGGAGTTCATGGCTTCCATGACAACCATGGACCTGACCCAAGTAGTTCAGGGTCCGACTCATGAGGGGGGTCACACTCTTGACCTTGTGTTTCTCTCGGGGCAGTGGAGAGATGATCTGAGGCTGAGGGGTTTAGTCACAGTACCCTTGTCGTGGTCAGATCATTTCCTTCTGAGGTTGGATTTCATGGCACCACTCCTCCACCGCAAGGAGGCGGGACCGATTAAGTGGTTCCGCCCCAGGCGCCTAATGGAACCTGACGGATTCCAGAGGGAACTTGGGGAAATACCTGAATCCCTGGTACACAATTCATCCGAGTCTCTTGTTGCAGCCTGGAATCAGGCGGCAGCGGGGGCTTTGGATCGGATTGCACCTTTGCGGCCTCTCCGTGGAAGTGGATCCAGGAGGGCTCCTTGGTTTACCGAGGAACTCCGGGAGATGAAGCGCCATAAGAGACGCCTAGAGCGACGATGGAGATCTAGTAAAGCTGAGTCTGACCGGACACTTTTAAGAACTTTCATTAAGTCTTACTTAGTGGCGATACGGGCTGCAAAATGTTCGCATTTTTCCACCCTTATTGCGTCCGCTGACTACCGCCCAGCCGCCCTGTTTAGGGTGACCCGCTCCCTTCTTGCCAAGGAGGGAGGCGAAGATCCCTTGCAGGGCAGAGCTGAGGAATTTTCTCGGTTTCTGGCGGACAAAGTCACTCAGATTCGGACAGACCTGGACTCTGATTGGGCAGTGCAGGCCGAGATGACTGGGGCAGGCCTTAGTCCTGTTATATGGAATAAGTTTGAACTGGTGACTCCTGAGGATGTAGACAAGGCCATAGGAGCGATGAGCTCTGCCACTTGTTTATTGGACCCGTGTCCCTCCTGGCTGGTTTTGGCCACCAGGGAGGTTTCACGCGGCTGGTTCCAGGCATTGGTCAATGCTTCTTTGAGAGAGGGGTCTGTCCCGCAGCCCTTAAAAGTTGCGGTGGTGAGGCCCCTCCTCAAGAAGCCTTCCCTGGACCCGGCGGATTTAAAGAACTTCCGTCTGGTCTCCAACCTTCCCTTTGCGGGGAAGGTTGTAGAGAAAGTGGTGGCGCTCCAGCTCCTACGGCTGTTGGATGACACTGATTTTCTGGATCCCTTTCAATCGGGTTTCAGGCGCGGCTACAGTACGGAAATGGCTTTGGTCACCCTGATGGATGATCTCTGGCGAGCCCATGATGGTGGTTATTCCTCCATCCTGGTGCTACTTGACCTCTCAGCGGCTTTCGATACCATTGACCATGGTATCCTTCTGCGTCGTCTCGGCGAGGTAGGGGTGGGCGGCACTGTCAACACCACAGTCGGTGTTGACAGGGGGGCAGAGGTCGAGCCCTAGGCCCCTACTATGTGGGGTGCCGCAGGGCTCGGTCCTCTCGCCCATCCTGTTTAACATCTACATGAAACCGCTGGGTGAGATCATCCAACGACACGGGGTGAGGTACCAGCAGTATGCTGATGATACCCAGTTGTACATCTCCACCCCGTCTCAATTCAGGGAAGCTGTGGACGTAATGGGCCACTGCCTGGATGATGTTAGGGTCTGGATGGGGATGAACCGGCTAAAACTTAACCGTGACAAGACTGAGTGGCTGTGGATACTGCCTCCCAAGGATTTGGTCAATTGTCCCTCCTTGGTTCTTGGGGGGGAGAAATTAGCTCGTTCAGAACGGGTCCGCAATTTGGGTGTCCTCCTAGATCCACAGCTAAAATTGGAGCAACATCTTTCAGCTGTGGCTAGGGGGACCTTTGCACAGGTTTGCCTGGTGCACCAATTGCGACCCTACTTGGAGAAGGAGGCACTACTCACAGTCACTCACGCCCTTATCACCTCCTGGCTGGATTACTGCAACGCGCTCTACATGGGGCTACCCTTGAAGAGTGTCCGGAGACTGCAACTGGTGCAAAATGCAGCTACGCGAGCTGTGGTGGGTGTGCCTAGATACACCCACGTAACACCTATCCTCCGCCAGCTGCATTGGCTGCCCATTAGTCTCCGGATCCAATTTAAGGTGTTGGTTTTGACCTTTAAAGCCCTACATGGCTCAGGGCCAGGTTACCTTCGGGACCGCATCCTGCCGCATACCTCCCTACGACCGGTTAGGGCCCACAGAGTTGGTCTCCTCCAGGTCCCATCGACCAAGCAATGCCGGTTGGCGGGGCCGAGGGGGAGAGCCTTCTCTGTGGGAGCTCCCTCCCTTTGGAACCAACTCCCTCCAGAGATCAGGACTATCCCCACCCTGCTGGCCTTCTGTAAAGCAATAAAAACTTGGCTCTTCCAGCAGGCGGGGTGAAAGTGAGACCAATCAGAATATATATGGGTCTCCCCCCTGGTTATGAATGCTAGATGTTTTTTAACTTTTGTAGTTTTTAACTGTTATGTTTTTTTATATTGATAAATGGATTTGACATGGTGTGAGCTGCCCAGAGTCCCCTGGGAGTTGGGCGGCATACAAATCTATTTAAATAAATAAATAAATAAATAAATAAAAGAGGTTTTGCCAAGACTAAGATTGTGCTTTATGCTTTCTAAGGAAGCCTAGGTTAGAACACTAACCAGGACATACAAAACCTTTGCCAGACCAATTCTCAAATACAGCTCATCTGCCTGGAATCCACACTGTATATTGGACATTAATACGATTGAGCGGGTCCAGAGGTATTTCACAAGAAGAGTACTCCACTCCTCCACTCACAATAGAATCCCTTATGCCACCAGGCTTGAAATTTTAGGCTTGGACAATCTGGAATTGCGCCTCCTGCGGTCTGATCTAATCATAGTACACAAAATTGTCTGTTACAACGTCTTACCTGTCAACGACTTCTTCAACTTCAACCACAATAATACACGGGCAAACAATTGATACAAACTCAAGGTAAACTGCTCCAAACTCAATTTCAGAAAATACGACTTCAGCAACAGAGTGGTCAACGCCTGGAATGCTCTACCTGACTCTGTTGTTACATCCTCAAACCCTCACAGCTTCAGGTCCGTAAAGAGGGTGTGCATAAGCGCACCAGCATGCCTACCGTCCCTGTCCTACTGTCTCCATTTATTTGTATTCATTTCCTTCGTTCATGTCCATGTTCATATTTATATTCATATTTCATATTTATACCTGCTATCATGTACATGTTTGACAAACTAATAAATAAATAAATAAATAAATAAATAAATAAATAAATAAATAAATAAATAAATAAATAAATAAATAAGTTGGGGCAGCTGCTCCTGTGCTGTGATTATCGCAAGTTGAATGCAATTTAATTTAATTTAATGGATTTTAATTTAATTTAATGGATTTCTATGCCGCCCACTCCCTGGGGACTCTGGGTGGCTCACAACAGCAATCACAGTACGGAACCGGTAGCTACTTCCCCTCATCCCTGAACTGATTGAGCGGCTTTGTCAGGCCAAGATCTTCACGAAGCTGGACCTGCATGGGGCCTACAACTTGGTCCGAGTTCGTGCCGGCTATGAGTGGAAGACGGCCTTCCGGATGTGTTACGGTCACTTTGAATACACCGTGATGCCGTTCGGATTGACCAATGCACCCGGCATGTTCATGCGTTTTATGCATGATGTCTTCCGGGATTTGCTGGATCAGTTCATGGTCATCTACCTTGATGACATTTTGGTCTACTCATCATCCCCACAGGAGCACTGGAGACACGTGTGGCTGGTATTACAATGCTTGCAGGACAACCATCTATTTGCCAAGCGAGAGAAGTGCCAGTTCACACAAACCACGATCAATTTTCTGGGTCATCGTATCTTGCCTGCTGGGGTGGAGATGGACTAGGAGAAAGTCGAGTCGTTGCAGGCGTGACAACCTCCGCAGAGGGTCAAAGATGTGCAGCGACTGTTGGGGTTCGTGAACTATTACCGCACGTTTGTTCCCCACTTTGCTGCCTTGACTGCTCCTCTTTCTAATCTGCTCAAGAAAGGGGAAAAGTTCCATTGGGGTGCTGAGGAGCAGGGAGCCTTCGATGCCCTGAAGGCCGCTTTCGCCTCCAAGCCAATCCTCATGCATCCTGATCCATTCTGGCTGTTTGTGATGCAAACAGATGCATCAGATGTGGCCGTTGGGGCGGTGCTCCTACAGGCCTATGCCCCCGCAGGCACCTTGTTCCCGTGTGCTTACTATTCCCGGAAGCTGTCAGCTCTGGAACGCAATTATACGATATGGGACAAGGAGCTACTGGCGGTTAAGGTCACCTTCGAGACATGGCGGCACCATCTGGAGGGGGCCCGCCACCAGGTTGAGGTTCGGACAGACCATCGCAACCTGGAACATTTACGAATGGCCCGGACGCTGAATCAGCGCCAAGTGCAATGGTCACTGTTTTTTGCCCGATTTGACTTTCGGGTGACCTATGTTCCAAGCGCGCAGAATCAGCATGCTGACGCACTGTCCTGGAAGCCCGAGTATACCCAAAGAGAGGACAAAATCCCACCTTGAACAATTATTCCATTGGAGTGGTTGGCGGCCACTGAGGAGCCCGTGGACCTCCGGGGTAGGATTAGGGAGGCGCAGCAGCATGATCCTTTTGTGGCGGCTCATTGTCAAGAGTTGGACGGTGACGGGAGATGGGAGACCCCTTGGGAGGATACGGAGGACTTGTTGCGGTTCCGTGACTGCATTTACATGCCGGGAGGACCCCTTCATGGCCTCATTCTGCTCCAGTGTCATGACAGTCCGGCGGCGGGTCACTTTGGAGTCTTCAAAACATTGCACCTCGTCTCCAGGACACACCTCCAGAACCGAGGTGGCGCAGTGGTTAGAGTGCAGCACTGCAGGCTACTTCAGCTGACTGCTAGCTGCAGTTCAGCTGTTCAAATCTCACCGGCTCAAGGTTGACTCAGCCTTCCATCCTTCTGAGGTTGGTAAAATTAGGACCCAGATTGTTGGGGGCAATATGCTGACTCTGTAAATCGCTTAGAGAGGGCTGTAAAGCACTATGAAGCGGTATATAAGTCTAAGTGCTATTGCTATTTTGGTGGCCGCGACTCCGACATGATGTGTTGAGATATGTGGCATCATGCGGGATCTGTAGATAGGCCAAATACACTACTGGTGCACCCCCTGGTCTCTTGCAGCCACTACCCACACCGGAAAGACCCTGGGGGGAAGTCTTGTTGGATTTCATAAGCGAGTTACCCCCATCGAAGGGCGCCACAACCATCTTGGTGGTGGTGGACAAGCTCACCAAGATGCAAGTCTTCCTACCACATGAGCAACGGCCCAGTTATTCATTGCCCATGTGTTTCGGTTGCATGGGTTACCGGACCGAGTACTGTCGGACTGGAGGGGTGCAATTTACAGCACGCTTTTGGCAGACCTTACTCACGGAACTGCAAGTATAGGCATGTCTGTCATCTGCCCATCACCCCGAGACTGACGGGGGCTCAGAGAGAATGAACGCCATCTTGGAACAGTACCTCTGCTGTTTCAGCAACACCCAACAGGACAATTGGGCGGAGGTGCTGGCTGTGGCGGAGTTCGCCTACAACAATGCTCAGCATGCATCCACCCGCATGTCACCGTTCTTCACCAGTTACAGCTTCCATCCACGGCTCTTCCTGTTTGCTCCATCTGACTCCCTGGTTCCGGCCGTGGACACGTTTCTTCAAGAGCTAAAAGCCGTGCACCAAATGGTCCGGCACCAGCTGGAGAAAGACAAGGAGGACTACAAATGCTTCACAGACCGGCATCGTCATGACATTCCACCATTAGCTGTAGGCGATCGAGTTTGGCTCTCCACACGGTACCTGCCAATGACGCAGCTGTCGAAAAAGCTCGATCACCGCTGCTTGGGACCGTTTCCGGTTGAGGCGGTGATCAACCCTGTGGCGTTTTGCCTATCCCTGCCACGGACCATGCGGATTCACCCGGTCTTTTATCGGTCCTTGTTAGTCCCAGTATCGGCTGAGAGTTCGCATAGGCTGGTTCCACTGTTGCTGGGACCAGTAGCCTCTCAGGGAGAGGCTGAGTATGAAGTGGACAGCATCCGAGATTCATGCCAATTGCAGGACCAGTTTCAGTACCTTGTGGCATGGAAAGGTTATGGACTGGAGGACTTTACCTGGGTCAATGCCGCAGACGTCCATGCCCGTTGTCTGGTCCACGCCCAATTTCCACAACCTCCCCATCTGCATGGTCCCAGGGGAGGGGGCCCTGCGGGGGGGATAGTGTCATGCCTCCATCGGACTCTGAATCGGAAATGGAAGACAAACAGCTGACAGAGAGCAGGAGAGTGGCTCCGTTGGTTGTGGAGGAAACTGGGGAAGGGCAAAGTCAGGCTGGGCAGAGCAGGGAAGAGGTAGAACAAGGGAGAGGGGGTTCAGATGAGGACCAAGGCCCACCCCCTCCTCATCCTAGGACATGCAGGAAAGAACGCATAAGAGAGCAATGTGGGTTGCGTGGCTTACGAGGAAGGAAAGGGCCCCAATTCCCTTCACAAGGCACACCTGGGGATGGAGTTTAAAGGAGAAGCAGTTGGGAGGGGCGTTTGTCGGGAACAAACACTGAGTTCCTGGAGTGTTGTGTGCCGATGTTTGAACTTGCCAAGAATCCTTGCATTCCTGTGTGGCGTTCTGGACTGATTATCTGTATCTCTTGCTCCCTGAACTCCTTGCTTTGTTCTTGTTTTGCTAGATAAATTTGGGATTTATTGCCATGCAGTCTTGGTGCATACAGGGCTGGGCTGGACTAATTGTAACCATAAGCTGTTTGAGGTTTGTTTGGGGGAGATTTGGAGCACTAAAAGGAGGGCACTTAAGGAATGGAGGGTTACACCACAGTAGCACTGACTTTGTTTTCATTAATATTTGTCACACTGTGCCGGGTTTCCAGATTGCAAGATAAAATAGTACCCACTTAACTTTCTTGTCTGTGTTTCTTGTCTGCTAAATGCCAGAATGTGACACCGGCATCTGTTGAAACGCGACAGCACTATGGCGAGGAAGGGGGAGCCGGCACAGGCACTGAAGGCAGGATGCCCGCTCACTTCAGCATCCTCCCCACTCACCTCTTGGGCAGGCCGGGCCAGGGAGGCATCTCCCCAGCATCCCTGGGGCAAAGGCCCCCTCTCTGCCCAGAGGAGCATCGGCCTGCCCCCCCCCCCGCCTCAGCGCCCTCCCCGCCTCCGCCAGCACAGCTGCCCCGGGGCTGCAGGGGCTGGCCTGGCACAGGAGAGGAATGCACACACACCTGCCCAAACTCTCTCATAGTTGGTCCACCCCCACGCTCCGAGGTTGGTCCAATCACCACCACCCTTTGAAGCTCTTTGTCTCCACCTCATGCATAGGCCATGCCTTGCTGTTTGTACTGAATGTTGTCCTGCCCCGCTCCTGCACGTTTGCCTGCTGTACATGGAAAAAAAATAAGACATCCCCCGAAAATAAGGCTGTAGTGCTTATTTTGGAGCCCAAAAACATATAAGACCAGGTCTTATTTTTGTGGAAACATGGATAAGAATTTGGTCCAGTATAGCTTTTCCTCTAGTTCCCTCCTCTACCTTTTGGATGGCAAAGTTGTCAGCTAAATTGGTTAGGAATCTGTTCGATCTTCCACTTGTTGCAGAGTTTGTTTCAACTGTGTTTTGATGAACAAGGCAGAATGAAGCTAAAGTAGAACTTTCATGTAAGCAAAGATTAAAACATAGTAAGTGGAAGCCTTCACCAAATACATCAACTCTATGGACAAATACATTAAGTTCACACGGGAAGATGCTAAGGAAAACAGTCTGGCTTTTCTGTACTGTGCAGTGCACATTAAGGAAGACAAAAGCCTTAACACTGAAGTTTACAGACTTGAGTATATGCCTCAATAATAGCAGAGAGATTAAAAAGGGTTTTAAACAGTTTCTGGGAAGGAGCCAGCTGGCGTCATCTCGAAGGGGTGTGCGAGTGGGATCTCTGTGGAGCACAGCCGGTTTCTGTCCATCTGGGGGGCTCCTTGGAGCCGAAGTCACCCTGTAGGGGCGACGGGAGAGGAAGGGCTCTCCGTTGATCACAAATGGATGGCGGTCTGTTTTGCTGGTCAGGAGTAATCCCTCCTGAAAGAAGGCGGAAAAGAAGACAGCCATTAATGGCCGAACCGAAGCAGTGACAACTGGTCAGAGCAAGCGTTGAGAAAGCGGAAGAAAGCAGTGGATTGGACCTGGATAAAGTTTTTTCCAACTTCCACCAAAGTGAGTGAATTTCCCTATGCTGATTTAAGAAGAAAGGAGGACTCCAGATAGAAGGAGGGAATGGATTTTTTCTCCCTCCCCCCACCTTTGAAGCGGCGAGGAAAAAACGCAGAGCAGTTACAGACCCATAATAATAAGGAAGGAGTGAAGGGAGAGTTGTTGTTAAAAAAATCAGAGAGACTGGACTGGACTTTATAAAAGAAGATTTGGACAGAGGTAACTTTGGATAGAGACAATTTGCAATTATATTGAGTCACCTTCCTGGACTTTGGGTTAAAATAGGGAAATTAAAATGTCTTCCCCTCCTTGCATTGACATATAAAGTAGTATGAGAAGAGAAGAAAGGAGCAAGGAGGACATCTACTGGGCAAAGAGGATATAAAACTGAAGGATTGTGGAAGTGATGAATACCCCCTTTTTTCCTTTCTCTTTTCCTGGATATCTTATAACTTCGGCTGACCAATGGTGGATTACACATAATGTGGACTAAAGGTTAAGTGCTGCCTGTCTCCATGTCTTTGGAAAACTGAGGTACTGGAGGTTGGTGATTTAACAGGCTCTGTGGATTATAAATACTCTTGATGAACTCATAATGATGATGATGTTCGTCCATCGTGTTCGAAGAGGACCTTGACATCTATCAGGTTGTGGGCTGTATCGGGCGGGGGGGGGGGAGATGTCAAGACTTGCACTTGAATTGGATTAAAGTGAGAGAGAGGTGCACATAGTCAGCCTCACTCTATCTTCCCAGATTCCATCTTGCTCCAATAGCAGGACAAGAGTCGAGACAGTTGGAGATGGGCTGGGCACAGTGGTTGACCAGGGCGTCTTTTGTGTCTTGCCGTGCTCTTAGCGTACCACATCGCTTGCAGAGACCACCTTCATGACCGTTGTCCTATTCTAGTAGATTTCATCTGCTCAGTTCGCTGCTCTGACTTCACATGCTCGGGATAGACAAGTCCCTATCTCACCGAAGGTCAATGACCCAACGGCTACTCTCAACCTGGTTTGGCCAGCCTGTCAAAGCTGGGTGTGGCTGCTGCACATGCTACAGCTGCTAGGAGCCACAGGTGAGAGCTGAGTGACAGGTGAGGACCAAAGGTGAATGAGCTGCCCTAGAATGAGCTGCCGTAAAAGGACATGACATGCCCCTACACCAGAGGTGCTACCCCTCCCTGAGTACCCCATACACCCATAAACTCATAATACTATTGGACAGATAAAGCAGAATGTTAAGGACAAGTATAGCAGTCCCTCTTGGATTACAAATACCTTCTTCTTATCTTGGTCCTATTATTATTATTATTATTATTATTATTATTATTATTATTATTATTATTATTATTATTATTATTATTATTATTATTATTATTATTATTATTATTATTATTATTATTATTCTTGCTATTACTACTATTACTACTATTACTACTATTACTACTACTATTATTATTTTTGCATATAATTGCATATAAGACATTGTGGATTACAAAAAGAATGGTCTAAAGGGAGGATTGACGTGGGATTGGATCTGAAAGACGTTTTACTTCTTTTTCTATACCTATCGGTTAAGCGAGATTTGGGGTGCTAGAGGGTTATATATGTGTTAAAAGGTGATTGGAGGTGTTGGATACTAAAAAAAACCTAAGGTAAAATTGTTGACCATGACAAGCACTACAAACCTAACAAAGATAAGGATAGGGAGGAAACCCACCTCCACACCATCATCGGCCACCTCAAGTCCATCCAATCAGAGCTCAATAGAAGACATGTTACAAATGGAGATATCAAATTCATTTAAGGAATTGCAGGCTATGCTCCAATCGATGCAGGAGACCATGACAAAAAAACCACGATGAAATGAAGAGGGAAATAGGAGAAGTGAGAAACGATACGGGAGAATTAAAAGAAAAGATACAAAAGATGGATGAAAAGTTTGAAAATTTCCAGCAATTGGTTACAAAAAATGAACAGGAAATGCAGAAAATAGAAGAGAGGATGGAGAAAGAAGAAAAAAGAGTAGATGAAATAAACGATAGACTAACCCAGGCAAATAAAGAGTTAGAAATCACAGTAATATTGCTAGAGACAGAAATAGCAGCACATTATTTGAGATTCCAGAATATGGAAGAAGAGAATGGGGAAGACTTACCAGATGTTATAGCAGAGTTACTAGCAAAGGCATTAGGGACAGAGAAAGAAGAGATGCTGATAGAAATTGATGAAACATATAGAATACATATGTTACATATAGAACTATGCAAGGCGACACAAACTACCAAAGGAGGTGCACGTAAGATTCGTGAAGAAATCGATGAGGGACAAAGTGCTCAACAAGACAAGAGATGAGCCAATACATTATAAAGGAAAAAAATTGGTAGTTCTGAAACAGGTCCCAAGAAGAGTTAGAGAGTTGTGGAAGCAGTACCAATTTTTAAGTACGTTGTTGACTAAGTATAACGTAAATTTCAGATGGTTGACCCCGGAAGAAATACTGGTCACATGGCATGAAAAGAGATATAGATTGGACTCACTGGATAAAGCGATGGCGTTCCATAATCAGCATTTCGGTACTGAAGAGGAACTGGAGGAGAGGGAAGCAATAGAAGATAGAGATCAAGGAATGCTTGCTACAGAAGAAAAGAACTGCAGCAAAAGGAAAGTGAAAAAGAGAAAAAGGACTGAACAAAGAGCAACGGAGCAAGACCCAAAGAATCGAGAGAAATAAGAGCAACCAGGAGTATAAGACCCAGATATAGATAGAACAATGCAAGAAGAACTTAAGATACTACCATTAAACATCAATGTTTCTTCCATGAAAAGGAAGAAAACCTTTAATAAATTACAAAGATTGACTCTAGACATAATATCACTACAAGAAGTCCATATAAAAGAAAAACATAAACAACTACTGGAGTATTCTAAATTGGGGAAACTATTTGTGTCGTTATCACAACAAAAGAAGAGAGGAGTGGCATTATATGTTAAAGAAACTATTCAGGCTAACCAAATATACAATGATGAAGAGGGAAGGATGCTGATTGTGGAAGTAACATTAAATCAAAAGCGGATACTCCTAGTTGCAATCTACGCACCAAATAGTGGACAAGAACAATTTTATAAAAAACTACATAATTCCATTACAGTTCCATTACAGTTCCAAAGTTCCATTACAGTTTAAATTCACAGAAGCAGGGGGTGGGGCTCCTGGCTGAAACTTGTGAATCTGACTGAGAGAAAGAGGAGAAAGGTAGTGGCCCACGCGCCTAACGGTGTGCGAATCATATAACTATAAACCAAAAATAGTAATAATACATTCATGGTTAGTGTGCTTGAGATTGTGATTTTATTTTATTTCAAAATGACTGGCTTAGTTCAGTGTAATAATTGTTTTACAGCTGTGTTTCGAAGTACTCTTTTCAAATTTGGATACTGTCCCCTTTGTAAACAAATTACTAGTCTACGTGTACATATTACCTATCTAGAATCTTTAATCTGTGCTCTGCAAGCAGAAATTAGGTGCCAAATTCAACCGTTCCTCCTAACGAGCTGCCACACTATCAGCCCCCTCTACCACAAAGATCCTGCAGGAGAATGGACAACTGTGGGATCTCGCAGGGTGAGAACTGTGAACCATAAACACAAAGCTTTTGCTGTGTCCCAGCATAACAGATACAGTGCCCTTGCTGACCTTAATAGGGACACAAAAGCAACAGGTCAAGGTAGTTGTGATAACAATAACTCAAATAAGCAGGGGATCGTGGTCTGAGATGAAGAACTTATTTTGGAAAGTGGAAAGTGTGAATCAGGTATTACACATCAGTCACACAAGAGCAGCAAGGTATCCAAAAAGAGAAGCCACCTTCTGGTTGGTGATTCAATTGTAAGGGATGTAAATTTAGGAAAGGATATTGAGGTTTTGAAAGAGGTCAGGTGTCTGCCAGGTGCTACTGCCAGCAGAGACAAGAGGCGTATTCTTAAGATTGTCAAGAATGCCAGTAAGGACTGTGATGTTGATGCTATTATACATCTTGGCACAAATGATCTGTCCCAAAAAGTTGTACTTTCTGTGCAGAATGACTTCCAGAGCTTGGGGTATGAACTTAGTAGTATAGGTTGTAGGCTTAACTTTTCAGAGGTTTTACCAGTATATAAGGAACAAAAAGGGAAAGGCCAACATGTAGCAGAGTTTAATGTGTGGCTAAAGGAGTGGTGTAAAAGGGAAGGCTTTGGTTTTATTAGTCATGATGTCTGCAGCTGGTCCAACGAAAAACTGTACAAAAGAGATGGTTTGCATCCATCAAAGAAAGGGACTGAGCTACTTGGTATTAAATTCACAGATTTCCTGGATAAACATTTAAACTGAACAGCGGGGACAGAGAATTAATTGATACAGATCATTTCTGTCCCCAGCAATCTAAAATTAATAGGGTTAACAGTGCACACAACATAGATGTGTGTGCGGGTAAGTTTATCAGCTCTGCTGTCAAGCAAAGCCAAGCATTTAATAGTGAGTGCAATACCATGTGCACTAATCAAACAGGTGGCAAGAAAGTAGGGGCAGTCAGGAACAACACAGGTTATGTAGACAATAAACACAGGGTCAATCAAAAGGGACTTAAATGTCTATACACCAATGCACAGAGTATGAGGAATAAACAGGGAGAATTAAAAATTCAAGTAAAAGAGGGAAAATATGATATAGTTGCCATTACGGAAACTTGGTGGGATGAAACTGACAAATGGAATATACAGCTAGAGGGATTTAAATTATTTAAAAGAAACAGACCAAATAAAAGAGGAGGTGGAGTTGCACTATATATAAGAAATAACTACATCTCTACAGAAATAGAGCACAACAATAATGAAAATCATCTTGAATGCATTTGGGTCATGATTAAAGGGGGGGGGGGCGAAATGACATTGCCATACTACAGGCCACCCAACCAAACAGAGGGAGTAGATGAACTTTTTGCTAGTCAGCTAACTAAGGTATGTAGGAAGCACATCACAATAGTAATGGGGGATTTTAACTACCCTGACATCAACTGGGAGACAAATTCTGCACCAAGTGGAAGAGCCAACAGGTTCCTAACAAACCTAGCAGACAACTTTGTTACCCAAAAAGTAGAGAAGGGAAAAAGGGGATCAGCCATATTGGACTTAATTCTCACTAACAGAGATGAAATGATAGAAGGTGTTGAAGCTACAGGAACCTTGGGGGCAAGTGATCATGCAATATTGGAATTCAACATTATGCAAACACAAGCAGTAGAACAAAATCAAACTAGAGTCTTGGACTTTAAGAGAGCTAATTTCAATAAACTTAGAGAGAACTTGGGAAAGATTCCATGGATGAGAATCCTCAAGGGGAAAACAACTCAAGAAGCTTGGGAAATTTTGAAAAATGAGATTATAAAAGCCCAGACTAGCACAATACCAATGAAGAAGAAAAATAATAGGTCTCAAAAGAAACCAGCATGGCTGCATAAAGAACTCTCTGACAAATTGAAAGACAAAAAGGACAAGTATAAAAAGTGGAAAGAAGGGGAAATAACTAAGGCAGAATACCAGCAAATAGCCTGAGCCTGTAAAGATGAAGTGAGGAAAGCTAAGGCTCACAATGAACAAAGGCTTGCGACAAAAGTAAAAAGTAACAAAAAAAGCTTCTTCCAACATATTAAAAACAAGAAAAAAGTCAAGGAAACAATTGGTCCATTGCAGGGAGAAAGTGGCAAGAAGGTGACAAGCAACAGGGAGAAAGCAGTGCTACTTAACACGTTTTTTGCATCTGTCTTTACACAAAGGGAAAAAACAGTCCAACCTATCAAAAACAGCATCACAAAAAACATATTAGGAACACAAGTTAAAATAGGGAAGAAAATGGTAAGGGAACACCTGTCTACCCTAGATGAATTCAAATCACCAGGATCAGATGGATTACACCCCAAGGTTCTGAAGGAACTGGCAGACGAGATCTCAGAACCATTGAATTATATATTTCAAAGATCCTGGAGCACCGGGGAACTGCCAGAGGAATGGAAAAGAGCTGATGTAGTTCCCATCTTCAAAAAAGGGGAAAAAACAGATCCAGGAAACTACAGACCTATCAGCCTGACCTCAATACCAGGGAAGATTTTGGAAAAGATAATCAAGCAACGAATCAATGAACCCCTAGAAGCAAACAAAGTAATAACCAAAAGCCAACATGGGTTTGTCAAAAACAGATCATGCCAGACTAATCTTATTGCATTCTTTGACAAAGTGACAAAATTAGTGGACCAGAGGAATGCTGTCGATGTGGTTTACTTGGACTTCAGTAAGGCATTTGACAAAGTAGACCATAACCTACTACTAGATAAAGTAGAAAAATGTGGGATGGACAGCAACACCACCAGATGGATTCGAAACTAGCTAACCAACTGCACTCAACATGTAGTGCTCAATGGAACTGCATCTACATGGAGGGAAGTATGCAGTGGAGTACCCCAATAGCCAACTCTCCAGAAGATAGGCTCAAGATACAGAAGGATCTTGACAGACTTGAACATTGGGCGCTATCAAACAAAATGAAATTCAATGGTGAAAAAAGTAAGGTTCTACATTTAGGCAAGAAAAACAAAATGCACAGGTACAGTATATGTGGTACCTTGCTCAACAGTAGTAACTGTGAGAGGGATCTTGGAGTCCTAGTGGACAACCATTTAAATATGAGCCAGCAGTGTGCAGCAGCTGCCAAAAAAGCCAACACAGTTCTAGGCTGCATTAACAGAGGGATAGAATCAAGATCACGCAAAGTGTTAATACCACTTTATAATGCCTTGGTAAGGCCACACTTGGAATACTGCATTCAGTTTTGGTCGCCACGATGTAAAAAGGATGTTGAGACTCTAGAAAGAGTGCAGAGAAGAGCAACAAAGATGATTAGGGGACTGGAAGCTAAAACATATGAAGAATGATTGCAGGAACTGGGTATGTCTAGTTTAATGAAAAGAAGGATCAGGGGAGACATGATAGCAGTGTTCCAATATCTCAGGGGTTGCCACAAAGAAGAGGGAGTCAAACTATTCTCCAAATCACCTGAAGGTAGAACAAGAAGTAATGGGTGGAAACTAAACAAGGAGAGAAGTAACTTAGAACTAAGGAGAAATTTCCTGACAGTTAGAACAATTAATCAGTGGAACAGCTTGCCTCCAGAAGTTGTGAATGCTCCAACACTGGAAGTTTTTAAGAAGATGTTGGATAACTATTTGTCTGAAGTAGTGTAGGGTTTCCTGCCTAGGCAGGGGGTTGGACTAGAAGACATCCAAGGTCCCTTCCAACTCTGTTGTTATTATTATTATTATTATACTATACATGATATGGAGTGTGATAATCTTTGTCTCCTAGGAGACTTCAATGCAATAATAGACAAAAAATTGGACTATAAAAGTAATAGAATAAGGAAAGGAGTAGAAGGATTCTACCTAGAACCTTCTTTAAAATGGCAGAAGAGTTAAACATACAAGATGTATGGAGAGAGAGGAACCCGGGGGGAAACCAATACACATTCTATTCTAATAGACACCAATCCTGGTCTGGAATAGATATGGTATGGATGTTGATGGAATTAAATACTAATGTATATGAGGTAGAAATAGATACAAATTTATGGGCAGATCATAATCCCATGAGAATGAGCGGGAAAGGACAAAAGAAAAGTACAAGATGGACTCTGAACCGATCGATATTAAAAGATATAGAATTTAGGCAGACGTTGGAAAAATAAATGGGATTCTTCTTTAAAGAAAATAGGAAAGAAGACACTTCATTACAAAACCTATGGGACACAGCAAAAGCATACATGAGAGGAGTTGCTATAACATTCATAGCGAAGAAAAATAAAAGGAAGAAGCAACAACAAAGAACTCTAGAAGAAGAATATAAGACTCAAAGCAGAGTTACAAAAGGAACCACAAAAAATAAATTTTAAACAGCAAATGGAGCTAACTAAACATAAATTGAATATCCTTGAAAAAGAAGACCTGGCACAACATATAAAAAGAACGAAACAAATTTTTTTTGAGAATGCAAACAAACCAGGGAGGTGGCTAGCTCACAAATTGAAAAAGGAGAAAGAGAAAAAATGGATAAGTAAATTGCAAGACAAAGATGGAACTCTACGTTACCAAATTGAGGAAAAAAAGAATATTATCCAGGACTTTTATAGGAAACTATATGATGATGAGGAACATCCAGAAGAGAAAATATTACAATATCTCGAAAAAGCTAACTTACCTAAGGTTCCAGAAGCAATGAAATCTATGCTGAATGAGAGGATAACAATGACAGAACTAGCAGAGGCGATCATAAAACAAAAAAATAACAAAACAACTGGCATAGATGGGCTACCGGCAGAAATATATAAATAGCTACAAGATACTCTGGGCCAATTATTATTAGAGGTATACAATGCAGTTTTATCTGAAGCGAAGATATCACCATCATGGGTGGAAGCTAACATCACTTTGATACCAAAAGAGGATTCAGATTTAACGCAAATTAAGAACTACAGACCCATATCCCTACTGAATGCTGACTATAAAATATTCACCTCAATAGTAGCAGAAAGACTGAAGAGATTTTTGAAGGAGTTTTTACACCCTGACCAAAATGGCTTCCTACCCAAAAGGCAGATAAGAAACAATATGAGAGTAATATTACATACATTGGAATACTACGAAGCACATAGTGAAAAGCAATTGGCATTGTTGTTTCTAGACGCCCAAAAGGCATTTGACAATGTGAATTGGCAATTCATGTTATACCAATTAAGATATATGGATTTTGGAGATAAATTTATAAATATGTTCAAGGCAATATATACAAATCAGAAAGCCAAAGTGATTGTGAATGGCGAGGTAACTGAAAAATTTTCAATATGAAAAGGTACAAGGCAAGGTTGTCCATTATCTCCATTGTTATTCATCTTAACACTGGAAGTACTAACCAGAAATATCAGGCAAGATGAGCAAATCAAAGGAATGGAAATCAAAAGAGAAAAGTACAAACTACAAGCATTCGCAGATTATTTAGTTTTCATCTTAGAGGAACCATTAGAATCAGGCCCGAGACTCATAGAGAAATTAGAGGAATATGGAGAGGTTGCTGGATTAAAAATAAATAAGGAAAAAACCAAAATGATAGTTAAAAATCTTACAAATAAACAGAGGGATGAATTAATAAAGAAAATGGATATCCAGATAGTGAAAAAAGTGAAATACTTAGGAATCTATCTAACAGCAAGATGTATAACAATTAAAGACGACAATTATAGAAAATTAATGCATCAAATTAAGCTGGATATGGAGAGATGGAAAAGCTTGCAACTTTCTATGATGGGTAGAATAGCCACAATAAAGATGAACATATTGCCGAAGATACTTTTTTTATTCCAAATAGTACCAATAAAACTAGAGAAAAAATATATTGATGAGTTGAATAAAATAATGTTGAAATTCATTTGGCAAGGAAAAAAACCGAGAATAAAACTGAAACTACTGCAAGAGTCAAAAGGGAAAGGCGGTTTTGGTCTGCCCGACTGGGAACTGTATTAGCAAGCAGCTGCACTCACGTGGGTGAAAGAGTGGATAATTTTGAGGCATAGAAGACTATTAGTATTGGAGGGTCATGACCTTCAACTAGGGTGGCATGTGTTTCTCTGGTACGGGAGAAATACAGCACATTGATATTTCCAAATACATTATGTAAGAAATGCATTGTTATCAGTGTGGGATAAAATTAAACAACAAAACTATAGGGAAATACAAGTCTGGCTCTCCACCTTAGAAGCATTGATACACCCAAATGTTATAAATATGGAAAAATTGTTTCTTATAAAGATATACAGTATTAAATGAGAATGGTGAATTGAAAACCAGATTAGAACTAAAAAACCAAGGGGTGGAATTAGAGTGGTGGTCGTACCTGCAGATATAATCGTGTTATGTGAAAGATGTGAAAACATGTGGTTTTTATAGAGAACTAACAACATTGGACAAGATATTAGTGGGGACTGATTGCAAATTGATAAAGATACTATACAATTACCTATTAAATTATAAAATGGAAGAAGAACAAGTTAAAGAGACGATGATAAAATGGGCCAAAAACTTTGGATATAATATAGATTTGGATAAATGGCAAAAGCTTTGGGATAGAAACCGGAAACTGACAATGGCCACATCATATAAGGAAAATCTCTATAAAATGTTCTATAGGTGGCATCTTCCCCCAGGCAAGATTGGCTAAAATGTTTAACAATATGACCCCAAACTGTTGGAAATGTAAACAAATACCTGGCACATATTACCACATGTGGTGGACCTGTATAAGGGCAAGGAAAGTTTGGACACAAATCCATACAAATCCACACAAATCCATTAGAAAAAATGATTAGACAACATATAGATTTTAAGCCAGAATTGTTTTTATTAGGCATTACTGTATATCAGACGGCTATGATAAAGTGTTCTGTTCCAGCGACGAGCCCACCAGAAAATATGCACACACACACACACACACACTGATTTTACAACATTTAAGCTTTTAACTCCTAATATTTTCTTAGCAGTGAGGTTTGTTTTTTAAAAGTTCAGGGAAATCAGAAATAAGTCTTTTTGTTGAGCCAGCCATTAATTAACGTCCTAACAATGGCCAGAGTCCAAGCACAAACCAAAACAAACAGAGGCTCCTCCTCTTCTTCTGAGTCACTCATGTGCACCTTGGGAGGTGCAGAAGGTCCCTGGTTGGCTTTCAGCCTCTGACACCAAATCCTCTCCGACCTCCTCGCTATCGGACTCGGGTGCCAGGTGCACGGGCCTATGGTACCGCGCCACAACCGCCTCTCGATCCTCGGGATCCATGACCAGCTGCAGGGGATGCGGACGGGCCACAACACTATCCCTCACCGCAGGGCCCTTCCCTCGGGTCTGTCGGTCTGGATGCGGTCGTGATGGGGACTGTTCATGGAATGCATGAACCAGATCAGGAGCTTGAACAGAGGTCGCATCCTCCCAAGTGAAGTCTGCTGGCCCATACCCCTTCCACTCGATGAGGTACTGGAACTGGCCCTTCATCCACCAGGAGTCCCGAATGCTGGCAACCGCATACTCGAGCGGTTCAACACGAGCACTGGACATTGGCGGTGGCTGATCAACAGGATGAAGCGGACAGGCAGGACGGTCCGGAACAAGAAGGGATCGGTGAATCACTGGATGAACACGGAGAGAGCGAGGCAAGGTCAGGCGATAAGTCACCGGATTGATGACTGCTTCCACCAGGAACGGGCCCAGATAACAATGGCCGAGCTTGCGGACCGGTCGGTCTGAGGGGAGATGTTTGGTGGAGAGCCAAACTCGATCCCCAACAGCCAAGGGTGGGGTAGCTCGACGAGAGCGGTCCGCGACCCTCTTGTAATCTTCCTTGGCCTTGTTCAGGTACCGCTTCACCAACTGGTGAATGGCCTGGAGCTCGGTCAAGAACTCCTCCGCCACTGGAACTGGAGAATCAAGGAGCGTGAGCGGAAAGAATCAGGGGTGATACCCTAAATTAGCGAAGAAAGGAGTGATCTGGGTGGAGGTGTGTTGGGAGTTGTTAAAAGCGAATTCAGCCACTGCGAGGTACTCTGCCCAATTGTTCTGCTGTTGTTTGACAAAGCAACGCAGGTACTGCTCGAGGATGCCGATCACTTTCTCCGTGCCTCCATCAGTCTCCGGGTGATGCGCCGACAATAAACAGACCTGGACCTCGAGAGCCGCCATCAGCCCCTTCCAGAATTGGGCGGTGAACTGGGCCCCTTGGTCTGACACGACCCTATCCGGTAGCCTGTGTAACCGAAAGACATGCTGGATAAACATGCGAGCGGTGGCGCGAGCAGTCGGTAATCCTCGACAGGGGATGAAATGTGCCATCTTCGTCAGCATGTCCACCACCATGAACACGGTCGTGAAACCGGCAGACGGGGCAAGTCCATCAGGAAATCCATGGAGACGGCCCCCCAGGGTCTCTCCGGCGTCGGCAAAGGCTGTAACAAACCAGGAGGCGCTCCCGTGGCTGGCTTGGCCTGACGACAACGGACGCAAGAAGTCACATAGGAGTGGACATCATGCCGGAGTCAAGGCCACCAAAAAGTCCGGGAAACCAAGTGGAGGGTCTTGAAGAGACCGAAATGTCCCACCGCAGGGTTATCATGGCACTGGGTTAAAATCAGGCCTCGTAGCAGTCCTTCTGGGACGTACAACTTGTCTCGAAAACGGAGAAGGTCTTCCAAAAAAGTCCAAGGAGACTCAGGCCCTATCTCCCGCTTCCGTTGCTCCATGAACTCGTCCTGCCATTGCGCGTCCCGAATCTGTCCTCGTAGATCAATGGGGTTGTGGATGGCCGTGATCGACTCGACAGGCAGAATAGTCTGAGGCGGCAACGGGTCCTTGACAGAGGCATATTCCAGTTTGCGGGATAGGGCATCCGCCTGTTGGTTACGCCCACTCGGGATGTAGGTGACCCTAAAGTGGAATCTGGAAAAGAAGAAGGACCACCGTATCTGGCGCTGATTAAGTTTCCTCGCGGTTTGCAAGAACTCCAGGTTGTTGTGGTCTGTCCGAACTTCCACTTGGTGTCGGGCTCCCTCGAGGTGATGCCTCCAGGTCTCGAAGGCGGTCTTAATGGCCAACAACTCCTTCTCCCAAATAGTGTAGTTGCGCTCAGACGGATTTAGCTTCGTAGAATAATAGGCGCACGGGAAAAGAGGTCCGCCATCCTCACGAGTCTGGAGAAGCACAGCTCCGATGGCAATGTCTGATGCGTCTGCCTCCACCACGAACAGACAATGAGGGTCTGGGTGTTGGAGGATCGGCTCTTTCATGAAGCCCTCCTTTAAGGCCAAGAATGCCTGCTGCTCGGGATCGCCCCACCGGCGATTTCTGGAGAAATGCGATGTCCCAAGAAATCAATGGTGGTCTGATAAAACTGGCATTTCTCCAGCTTGGCATAGAGGTGATGTTCCCGCAGACGCTGCAAAACCTGGCGGAGATGTTGGAGATGACCTTTCCGGGAGGTGGAATAAATCAGGATATCATCAAGGTAGACCACAACAAACTGGTCCAACAGATGCCGAAAAATGTCGTTCATGAAGTGTTGGAAGACAGCCGGAGCATTGGTGAGTCCAAATGGCATGACCGTATACTCGAAATGGCCATACCGAGTCCCGAACGCTGTCTTCCACTCATCCCCTTCACAGATTCACACCAGGTTGTAGGCGCCGCGCAGGTCCAACTTCGTGAAGATGGTCGCCGATCGGAGTCTCTCCATGAGTTCAGGGATCAAGGGCAAAGGGTACCAGTTGCGCACTGTGATGTCATTAACTTTCTGATAGTCACAGCACAGGCGCAAGTCTCCAGTTTTCTTTTTCACGAAAAGGACCGGAGCCGACAAGGGCAACCACGAGGGTCGGATAAAACCCCTGACCAGATTTTTGTCCACAAAGTCCCATAACGGTTCCGACATAGAATAAATGCGCCACACAGGGAGCTGAGCGTTCAGGAGCAGATCAATGGCACAATCATACGGCCGGTGCGGGGGCAATTGATCCGCCTCTTTCTCACTGAATACATCGGCAAAGTCCGAGAGGTCGGCCAGCAACAAGATGTCGGTGGGCCCCTGCACCTGGGCTGCGCAGACTTGGCGCGTATGGTCCACACACTGCAGGCTTGGAAAAGAAATGAAATTTTGGGACCACATGATGTGAGGGTTGTGAGTCCGCAGCCATGCCAATCCTAGAACCAAGGGGAAATGGTGTTCTGCCGTCACATAAAATTGGATGGCTTCCTCATGCCGTCCGATGGTCAAGTGCACGGGTTGTGTGATGGCCTTAATTGGCCTGGACAACAACACCTGACCATTGATCGTCTCGACCAGCATAGGAGGATCCACTGGACACAAGGGAACAGCACAATGAAGAGTGAACGCTCGTCCATAAAGTTCGTGGTCGCTCCAGAGTCCACCAAGGTGTGCACTGGAATCCCGCGGGCGTGATTATCAATGAACATTTTGGTATCTAGGATCAAATGCCGTGGGGGTCCAGGATCTACGTCCGCAGAGCGAAAGTCTGACTTGGTGCCTGCCCGACCCAATGTTTTCACTAGGCCGGGCTCCGACCATTTCCCAACAGGGCCGGCTGGGACTGTGAAGCAGTACCAGGAACCGACGCCCACTGTCCCTTTTTGGGGCAAGAAATGGTGAATTGGCCGGGCTCCCTACAATATAAACACAACCCCCCTGCCTGACATCTGTCCTTTTCCGCCCCGGACAAGTGGGGTCTGGATGCACCAAGGTCCATGGGCTCTTCTCGTGGAGCTGGGGCCACCCGAACAACAGGAGGGACAGGAAGCATCTCCTCCAGCAGAGCACAAAAACCCCTGAAGTCTTGGAGGAGGGGGCTGTTCTGGACTAACAAAGGTGTGGCCCACCGAGCTGCAGAGCCAGACAGCAGGCTTATCATGAACCCCACTTTGTCCCGATCGTTTGGAAAATCCTCCGGCCACAAAGCCATAAACAACTGGTACTGTCCCAAAAAAGCCGGAAACATACTGTCATCACCATTAAATTTATCTGGCACAGCGACAGGGCAGTTTCTCCTCGGAGCAGGAGCAGGAGGGGCCATCTGGTTTTGAAGCTGAGCCATCTGGGCATCCATTGATGTTAACGGATGCCGGAGCTGGGCGTTTTCGTCACGAAGCTGGTCCATGATCTTAGTTTGTGTGTGTGGGTGGGGCGGAAGTCAAACTGTTCTGTTCCAGCGATGAGCCCACCAGAAAATATGCACACACACGCTGATTTTACAAAATTTAAGCTTTTACTCCTAATATTTTCTTAGCAGTGAGGTTTGTTTTTTAAAAGTTCAGGGAAATCAGAAATAAGTCTTTTCATTGAGCCAGCCATTAATTAACATCCTAACAATGGCCAGAGTCCAAGCACAAACCAAAACAAACAGATCATTATTTTAATCACACAGATCTTCTTCACTGACTTACTGTAAGTTGGCAGGAAGCCCGGATATCATTAGTCCAAATTGCCGGTTTGTAAATCATCATTTAAACAAGAATGTCCAAGAGAACAGGCCAAGTGAAGAACTGGAACAAAACGAAAGTTGACTTCCGCACTGAATCATGACGTGACTAAGCCTTAAATAGTCTAAGGGCGTGGCCAATTGTTCTACAGATCTATTCACGAAGATACCTCCTCATGTTTAACCACTCGTGTCTCCTAACAACCGTGCGTGCCCCAGCATCCAGAAGAGGCTCCTCCTCTTCTTCTGAGTCACTCATGTGCACCTCGGGAGGTGCACAAGGCCCTGGTTGGCTTTCAGCCTCTGACACCAAATCCTCTTCGACCTCCTCGCTATCGGACTCGGGTGCCAGGTGCATGGGCCTATGGTACAGCGCCACAACCGCCTCTCGATCCTCGGGATCCGTGACCAGCTGCACGGGATGTGGACGGGCCACAACATAAAGGGACAATATATCTAATATTACATGTCTTGACCGCAGCAAGAATTGTATATGCGCAGCAGTGGAAGAACGAAAACACCCCTTCAGAGGATGAGACGATAAGGAAGATACTAGACTGTGCAGAAATGGACAGACTAACGCTAAAAATAAAAGATAAAGGAGATACAGAATACTATTCAACATGGAATAGATTCTATCAATGGTTAGAAACACGAGGTAGAAGTTGGAATGTGAAAGAATCAGGTTAGGTGGACATGGAAAGAGATATTATTTTTAATATCGATATAGGTATGTAAGTATTAGAATGACAGATAAGTTGACATATTAGAATATGATGGTCAGAAACTATTGTACAACACTAGCACTGTTTAAAATAGTATATATGTTATTCTGTTTTTACTTTTGTTTTATGGTAAGTGGAATGCCAGGACAATTACAGTGTATTCCATATATTTATATGTAAACAATAAAAATATATCTTTAAAAAAAGGGGGGGGGGTTTGAACGAATTTATACATTCAGACCAGAATGGATTTTGCCTAAGAGACAGATTAAAAACAATATGAGAATGATTTTAAATACATTGGAGTATTATGAAGCACATCCTGGAAGACAAATGGCGTTGATTTTCTTAGATGCGCAGAAAGCATTTGATAATGTAAATTGGCAACTTATGTTATTACAACTAAAAGCTTTGGATTCCTTTTGAAACTTGGCTCCAGACTCATGAGTTAATTAGGGCATCTGCCGGAACCGTGACACTATGGACTTTGGTGAGATATTTATTAACATGATTAATGCAATATATTACAAACAAAAGGCAAAGGTTATGGTAAGTGGGGATATGACAGAGAACATTAATATTTAAAAAAGGCACAAGACAAGGATGTCCACTCTCCCCTTTTCTATTTACCGTATTTTTCGGAGTATAAGATGCACCGGAATATAAACCTTAGTTTTTGGGGAGGAAAATAGGGGAAAACAATCTGCCTACCAGGTATTCATCTGGCTAGCATCCTTAGTCTGGTCAGCTTCAGCACATTATTTTATCCCCTGGTTAGGACTTAAAAAAACCTTCTTCTGAGAGAATAACAATGAAAGAGCCTGCAAGCCAGGAAGAGCTGGGAAGATCGTTAGCACCTGGTTAGGGCTAGAAAAAAACTTATTCGGAGCAAGTAGAGCAATGAAAAAAAAATTCTGCAAAGACTTAGGGCTGGAAAACCATTCTTTGGAGAGAGTAACAATGAAAAAGCCTGCAAGGTAAGAGCTGGGAAGATCTGTTAGCACCTAGTTAGGGCTGGAAAAAAAAGCTACATTCGAAGTATAAGACGCACCCAAATTTTCAGCCACTTTTAGGGAGGAAAAAGGTGCGTCTTATACTCCGAAAAATACGGTATATTGACATTGGAAGGGTTAAATAGAAATGTCAGACAAGATATAGAAATAAAAGGTATGGAAATAAAAAAAGAAAAATACAAGCTACAGGCATTTGCAGATTATTTGGTTTTCATTCTGGAAGACCCACAAGAAACTGGACCCAAATTAATTAAAAAAAATAGAAGAATATGGTGAAGTTGCAGGACTGAAAATAAATAAGGAAAAAACTAAAATCTTAGTCAAAAATCTTACAGAGACACAGAAAAAAGAGTTAATGAAGAGGACCGATATTCAGATAGTTAAGAAAGTTAAATACTTAGGAATTCAACTAAGATGTGCAACCATTAAAGAAGATAATTATCATAAGCTGATTCAACAAATTAAAATAGTTCTGGAGAAGTGGAAAAACCTGCAACTGTAGCTGACAGGAAGAATAGCTACTATAAAAATGAATATCTTGCCGAAATTATTATACAAGTATTTATTTCAAACGATTCCAATAAAGCTGGAAAAAATATTTTGAAGAATTAAATAAAATAATATTGAGATATATTTGGCAAGGGAAAAAAGCAAGAATAAGTTTGAAAGATGACAAACAGCTGTGAGGGGGAGGGCTAGGGATCCGGATGGTGGTTTGGTGGAGGGGGTAATTCACATCGTTATTTAAAGCGCTGAGAGGCAGATGCTCTCCGTGCTGACTTTAACCTGTTATGGTGCAGCATGTACTGAGCACTGGCTTGTGACAAGATTAAACCATTACTTCATATCAATAAGGATTGAATTGTGAGTTCTTGAGTTTGTTTGCACGGGTCTTGGTTTAGACAAGCTGAGACAGGTTGCCTTCAAGATACAGTTTGTATCTTGTAATCCACCAAGCCACAGAGGGAAGAAGAAAAAAGAATAAATGCCCCAAATGAGGGTCAGAAAATATTTTACCAACATTTACATAAGATTATTGGTGAACTTGATTATGAAAATATTGGGATAATAGGGGACTTTAATGCGATAGTTGATAGACAATTAGACTATAAAAGTAATACACCAAGGAAAGGAACTAGGAAAATTTTGCCAAATACATTTACAAAAATGATAGAAGAGACAAATATTAAAGATAGCTGGCGTGAACGTAACATAGGGAAAAAGCAATACACATTTTATTCAAATCGGCATGCATCATATGGCATGGTTTACACCTGAATTAAATTTAGAAATTGAGGAAATCACAATAGATATAAATTCATGGGCTGACCACAATCCTATAAGAATTAAATTAAAAGGTCAAAAGAAAACTGGAAGATGGACACTTAAAAGGTCAATTTTGAACCAAAAAGAATTTAAAATAAAAATGGAAACACAATTGGATTTATATTTTGAAACAAATAAGAAAGAAGAGACTAGTTGTCAAAACTGGTGGGATACAGCAAAAGCGTATATGAGAGGTGTGGCAATTTCTTATATGGCCAGAGAAAATAAACTCAAAATACAACAGCAAAAGAAATTAGAGGAGGAATTGAGAGAAATTGAAAATAAATTGCAAAATGAACCAAATAGACAGGAAATAAAACAACAAATGAATTTTGTTAAACACAAATTGAATAATATTGGAAAGGCAGAGTTGGCACAACATATGAAACGTACTAAACAAAATTTCTTTGAAAACGCCAACAAACCTGGGAGATGGTTGGCTTATAGAATTAAAAAACAGAGGGAAGAAAGGAGGATTGGAAAATTATATGATGAAAAAGGAGAAATAACTCATGATAATGAAAGGAAAAAAAGAATAGTGTTAGAATACTATAAAAATCTATATAATGATAGCGATAGGAATAATAAAAGTGAAATTATGAAATATTTACAAAAGGCGAAACTCCCAAAATTATCCCCAGAAACTCAAAAGATGTTAAACAAAGAAATAACATATCTAGAGTTAACTGAAGCACTACAGAAACAAAAAAACAATAAAGCACCAGGCCCTGATGGCATACCGGTTAGAACTATATAAAAATATACAGGAAAAAATTGGCTCAAAGTTATTAGAAGTATATAATGAGGTGTTAACAAAAGCAAGGATGCCGGCATCTTGGGAAGAAGCAACTATAACTTTAGTTCCAAAGGAAAATACAGATTTCACTCACATAAAAAATTATAGACCGATATCTCTCTTAAATTCTGATTATAAAATATTTGCAACTATAATGGCAGAGAGATTTAAAAAGTACATGGTAGAATTCATACATACAGATCAGAATGGCTTTTTGCCAAAAAGGCACATAAAAAATAATATCAGGATAATACTTGACATACTAGAATATTATGAACTACATAATGAGAAACAAATGGGACTAATCTTCCTAGATGCACAGAAGGCGTTCGATAATGTTAAATGGGACTTTTTATATAACCAACTAGTATATATGGATTTTGGGGAGAACTTTATAAAAATGTTCAAAACAATATATTCAATGCAAAGAGCCAAAGTAATTATGAATGAGGACACGACAGAAAGCTTTCAAATTAAGAAAGGTACAAGACAGGGTTGCCCTTTATCACCATTGTTATTCATACTGTCACTGGAAGTATTAACAAGGATAATTAGGATGGAAGATCAGATTAAAGGATTAGAAATTAAGAAAGACATTTTTAAAACGCAAGCCTTTGCTGACGACTTAGTTTTTATTATTGAAGAACCATTAGATTCAGGAAGTAAGTTGATGGAAGTACTGGTGGAACATGGTGAAATGGCGGGACTAAAAATTAATAAAGAAAAAACAAAGATGATCATTAAAAACATGACTAAAATTCAAGAATTAGAACTAATAGGAAAATTGGGTATACAAACGACAAAAAAAATTAAATATTTAGGAATACAGATAACATCAAGGTGTGCCACATTAAAAAAGATAATTATGAGAAATTGGTCGGAAAAATAAAAAAAGATTTGGAAGGGTGGTCCAATCTGCAACTCTCCTTTATGGGCAGAATAGCTCTTATTAAAATGAATGTATTGCCAAGAATATTATTTTTATTTCAATGTGTACCAACAAATTTGGATAATTTTTTTTTCAAAGTTTAAATAAAATTATTTCTGAATTCATATGGCAAAAGAAAAAAGCAAGGATAAAAATGAAAGTATTACAAGATTCAAAGGGGAGGGGTGGATTTGGACTTCCAAATTGGGAGAATTATTACCAAGCTTCAATTTTAATTTGGATAAAAGATTGGATAAAATTAAAAAATGAAAGATTACTAAGATTGGAAGGCCATGACTTACATATTGGATGGCACGCCTTCTTATGGGAAGAGAAACATAAAACACACCGGTACTTCCAGAGACACTATATTAGACAAGCTTTGCTTGAGGTATGGGAAAAAATCAAAGGACAAAATTACACACAAATACCAAATTGGTTATCAACATTGGAAATGCAAGTGCATCCAAATTTTATACATTTGGGAAAGGTGATAACATATAAACAACTATTGGATGAGAGGGGAGAATTAAAATCAAGGTTAGAATTATATGAGAAAGGTATAAAACTTGAATGGTGGGCATACCTGCAAATTCAATCAAAATATATGCAAGATAAAAAAGAACCTGGTATAAAAATGGAAGAAACTGAATTGGATAAAATAATATTAGGACCAGAAGAAAAAATGATAGGAAAAATATATCAACATCTTTTAAAACAGACACTAGGGGAAGAACAGGTTAAGGAAACGATGATTAGGTGGTGCAAAGATTTCGGATTTAATATTGACCTTAACATTTGGCAAACTCTATGGGATAGAAATACAAAGATTACTTTAGCTACCTCTTACAAAGAGAACCTTTATAAAATGATTTACAGGTGGCATCTCCCAACCACAAGAATAGCAAAAATGAGTCGGAATGCATCAGCACTATGCTGGAAATGTAAAAGAGCTCCTGGAACATATTACCACATGTGGTGGGAGTGCCAAAAAACACAAGAATACTGGGGAAAAATAAGGCAATGGTTGGAAGAAATTTTGGAAATAGAATTGGAATTAAAACCTGAATTATTTTTTTTAGGAATAACTATGAATGAATTTGGAAAAATATATTATACCTTATGTTACATATCTTGACCGCTGCAAGGATAACATTTGCCCAAAATTGGAAAAATAAAGAAATACCCAAGGAAGGAGAATGTTTAGATAAAATATTAATATGTGCAGAAATGGATATATTAACACTGCAGTTGAAGGACAAATCAGATATGGAATACTATGAAACCTGGAACAAACTATACGAATGGTGGGATAAAAGAAGAGCCAAGATTAAATGATTTTGGGAAAATTGGAGGACTTTAAAAAATTGTAATATTGACTTTTTGGGGGGGTTTTTTCAAAAAGAAAAATATGGATAAAGAAATGACCTTATGTAAATAGTTTAACTGGATAATCCGTTATGTACACAACTTTTACGTATTTAGATCTTTGTTATGTCTTGTTGCTTGTATGTTTGTTTGTTTTTAATTGTTCTTTAAATAAAATATTTTTAAATATAAAAAAGAAAAAAGAAAAAAGAAAAAGAAAAAAGATCTCTCAGTTTGCAGTTAATGTAAAAGGGTATAGAAAAATAGTAAATTATCTAAAGTTCCCAGTAGTTCCAAGGCAGGGTCCATCTTCTAGGACAGTGATGGCGAACCTATGGCATGTGTGCCACAGGTGGCACGTGGAGCCATATCTGCCGGCACACGAGCCTTTCCCCTAACTGAGCTCCAGTGCGCATGTGCGCGCCAGCCAGCTGATTTTCGGCTTGCGCGGAGGCTCTGGGAGGGCGTTTTGGGCCTCGGGGGGGCGGGTGAAGCAGTTTTTGCCCTCCCCAGGCTCCAAGAAAACCTCTGGAGCCTGGGGAGGGCGAAAAATGGGCCTACCGGGCTCACCCGAAGTCGGGAAACGGAGCGGGGGAATCGTGAACGCATGCACAGGGGGCAGGGCAGCACGAAGGGATCAGATGCGCATGGACAGGGGGGCATTGAATTATGGGTGTGGGCACTCGCATGTGCACAATAGCGTGCGTGTGTGTGCTTTTGGCACCTGAGTTAAAAAAGGTTCGCCATCACTGTTCTAGGAGACAATGCTTCATGGTTTGTAGAACCCCTTGTCTTCGTTCTACAACACCGTTGTGTGCAGGCGTGTAAGGAGCTGAAGTTTGATGAAGAATACCATTCTTACGCATCCAGTCCTGGAAACGCTGCGACATGAATTCAGCACCTCGATCACTCTGGATTCTGGCGATGCTCACTCCGTGTTGATTCTTGACGAGAGCTGCAAAGTCTTTAAAGATCTGAAAGGTCTCTGTTTTTTCTTTCATAGGATATACAAATCCATACCTCGAATAATTATCAAGAATTGTCAGAAAATATTTTCTGCCACCAAATGTGGGCACATTGAATGGACCTACAATGTCAGTGTGTACCAAACCAAATATGTGTGTTGACAGGCGTGTAGCGTGTTTGGGAATGGCTGCTGCCTTGGATTTGGCCTTTTTGCACACAGCACAATCCAAAAACACCTTACACCCCTTCAGATCCAAACCTTTTGCGAAATCCGGCATTTTTCTGAGAACACAATAACTGGCATGCCCCAATCTTCTGTGCCACTTATGAATACACCTGTAATGCAAAGGTTTACCAGTTAGTGAATGTTCAACATTTACAACAGTATGAGGAACCTCAGGCTTGCTCTGTGGAACCTGATTCACTACTTTCTTTTTGTTGGCTTTAGGAGCCTTTGGAACCTTTGGAATAGCAACAGGATCTCTCACTGGGACATCTCTCTCTGGGCCTGTGCTCTGCTTTATACTTGCCTGTCCTTTTGGTTTGGACTTCGGCTTCAGGTAATAAACACCACCAATCATCATGGTTTCAGCAACAATATCTCCATCTTTAACTACGTAACTTGCTTTTTCAAGGTGGTGAACCTGGAACTTTAAAATTCTAGTCAAATGAGCTTGACTAAGCAAATTGCTATTTGCTGTTGGTATGTAATACACATCAGGAATGAATGCACCAAGCTCTTCAATGTAGACAGTTCCTTTGCCTTCAACTTTGCATGCATGATTTGAAAAAGAATACAGTTCCCAAAGTTCAGGTTCAGGAGCATGCAATTCTGTGAAAAGTTCTTTTCTAAAGGTGATGTGCAAAGCTGCTCCGCTGTCCAAAGTCCACAGAAGTCATCTGTCGTACTCTGGTTGTGGATCGTTGGTTAATGCCAATGTGATGAGTGGAGCTAGTGGATCTCGCCTGGGACCCCGACGATCTTGCCGTCCGCCTCTGCCTCTGCCGCCTCTGGAATCTGTTCCTCTGGGCTGGTACTGGACAGGAGCTGGATACCGTTGAGGACACTCCCGGGTCACATGTCCTTCACGGTTGCAATTGAAACATCTTGGCATCCTTGGAACGTAGGCTCTTCCTCAGAAGGCGCGCTTCGCTGGAGCTCTTGATGCAGGTGGGCCTCTCAATTGTGGAGTGGCAAGCATGAAAGCTTCTTCTTCTGTCAAAATTCTGCAAACGTGGTCCACTGTGTGTTGAGCAATTGGCACGTGATTAATCTTTGTGATGGCATCTTTCCAATCACGATTTAAGGTATTGATGATAATGCTGATCATTTGAAAATCATCAACAATGTAGCCTCTCACACCCAAGTCCTTCCTCATTCCTTTCATTTTAGTTAAATGCTCTCCAATATATTCACCAGGCTTTAACTCCGAGGCATAAAACTCAGACAAGAGTAAACATGTTGATTCCATCGAAACAGGCCTGTAACATGTTTCCAGCTGAGCCCAAATTTGTTGGGCAGTTGCATCAGGCGGAAATGTGATTTGGAGTTCTGTTTCCATTGACATCAATAACGTGGTGCAAGCTTTCATGTCCAGGTCCCTTGTGGCCTGCTGCCAAGGCTGGGCAGGAGGATTGAAAACAATAGAATGTGTACCTTCTCTGCGAAGTAAAAGTCCAATCTCACTGACCCACGCTCTATAATTCTGGCCTGAACGCTTTAATTTTGAATCACCAGTCAATGGAACAACAGTAAATATCTGCTGAGGAATATGTGCCAGAGGAGCTGGCTGAAATTGTTGATGAGGCTGAGTTTGCTGAACTCGAACCCATGGCTGTTGCACTCATGGTGGAGGCTGAGGTTGCAGCTGGGGTTGTTGAACCCTGTCTGCCATTGGTGCAGAAGCTGCAGGAATTGGTCTCTGCCTGTGCTGCACAAAGCGTGTGTGTAGCTCATCTAAAACAGGAATTTGGCTATAAAAATCATCTGCACCACCACGGGGTGCTTGCGATGGAGCCTGTGAAAACACTTGTGACATGGTAGCTTGCAAGTGTTCCTGTGTTAGTGACAGATTATCAAAATCACGGTACATTTCATTAATATGGTCTTGTAGCTTTGTAGACTGCCATTTTGCTTTCCTGCCAGCAGATGGAGCTGCTGCAGCACCATTAACATCAGGCAGTACATACAGGTCTTCTTCCTCTCTTCTATGTGGCATAAGAAGTGACGTGCTTGCAGCCCTTTCCCGCCACATCTCCTCTTGAGGGTGTGGCTGTTCCCTTGAAGAAGAAGGGAAAATGGCGTCTGGCTCTTTCAACAAAGGACTAGGGCCACGCCCACCTTCCTTGAGCTCAGAATAAAGCATTTTGGCTTTCTGCAGCTGAGATTCAATGAACATGATCTGGGTATGATAGCTTTTAATTGCTGCTTCGCGAGTAGTTATCTCAGGAGTTAATGGGGCATAAGACATCTGTTTTCTTTCCCTTAGTAACTCCTCCCTTTCTCTCCGTCTGAGAATTTCTGCTCTGTCTCTCTCTCGGAGAAAATCAGTTTCTCTTTCTTCATGAGAAAACTGCTCAGACATTTGCTGACCTCTGGGTCTAGCTCCCAATAAATCATATTCTGTATAACATTCCGTGCTTGGCAAGACATTACTAACCTCAGTTGTTTGTCTGCCCTCGAAAGCACGTCCATCTACAGCACCGGCGTCCGATCTGCTCACAGAAATGGGGGGTGTTTGCAGAAGGGTGAATCTGTTTGCTTGCAGTTTCTCATTGTCAGAGAGTGAAGAGAGACTCACAGCAGATCTCATTTCTCTGCTGGGCACCCAGGCTGGCTGTGGCTTTTTCTTTTTCTTTCTTGCCGGCATAATTTAGTAGCTTCCTCAGTGCTAAATAAATCAGCCCTATCTAAACTAATCACATTGGAATGCCTGGGAAGCATCATTAATCATTAAGCCTTGAATTTGAACCATCCTCTGATGCCAATTTGACAAGGCATGCAAAGCTTGCAAAGCCTTGCTTTCCCCGGTGGGGAGAACTGCTACCAAAACAGTCCAGAGGTGAACAGATCTTGCTTCCCATGGCACGAAAATAAACCGAAGCTTAGTTCTAAATATATAACTTTATTATAAAAGGTATAAAATAATGGATCACATCCTACCAGTAAAATACACGTCCGTCCGACCAAGATCAAATGTGAGAAGGGGAGAACAAAAGAATAGAAATCTGCACATGCGTACTAAAAATCAGTCACAAGACACTTTGGAGATAAGAACTACTCAAGTTACACACACATAGAATAGCTGCTCGTGGAAGCTCATCTGACGAAACTAAATAACGTTAGTGACACTGTTCACCTTCTTCGCTCCAGCACCAGTCTTAGATAGTCATTGGTTGTCCCAGCTTTGTAGCGGCCATCTTTAGGCAGCCTCTTCATTCCTGCCGTGGCTGAGAGGGAAAGTAAACCCTGGGTCAGACAGGAGAGCTGTGACTCTCCTTGACCTCTCAGGGTGCCCCTCTTTGCTTCACCACTGCTACAGAGCGGCTTAAGCTCCTCTTGGAGCCCACAAACAGGAGAAGTCAGCGCAGGGGACAGAGAGACCTGTTCCATGTGTCTGTCTCGCAGCGTCATCAACCGGTCTCTCATTTGGTTCTTTATAAAACCCATACTCCTTCCTATCTTTTTCATATCTGGATTGTATCTGTAATTGTGGCCACCATGATAGGTCAATCCCTAATCTATTTAGTTCTTGTTTAGTTTTTAGTTCTCCCCTTTCATTTAGTATGTCCTTGTATCTTATGATTTTTTCCATATTTATGACATTTGGGTGTATCAACCCCTCCATTGTAGATAACCAAACTGGTATTTTCAGATAATGTTGCTCTTTTATTTTGGTCCATACTAACAGTAGTGCCTTCCTAATGTAGTGCCTCTGGAAATAGCTATGAATCTCACCCTTCTTATACCATAAGAAGGCATGCCATCCCAATTGCAAATCGTGACCCTCCAGTGTTACTAATCTTGTATTCCTCAAATTAATCTACTCTTTCACCCACCTAAGTGCCGATGCTTGGTAGTATAGTTCCCAATCCGGAAGACCAAAACCTCCTCTACTCTTAACATCTTGTAGCATTTTTAATTTTATTCTCGCTCTTTTACAAATTTTAATATCATCTTATTTAATTCTTCAAAATATTTTTCCCCAGCTTTATTGGGATTGTCTGAAACAGGTACAATAATCTCGGCAGGATATTCATGTTAATTGTCGCTATTCTACCCAATAGGAATAATTGTAAGTTTTTCCAGTTTATTTTATTTAATTTTATTTATTTTATTTTTATTTTATTTTATTAATGGTTCTTATAGGCCGCCCAACTCCCATAGGACTCAGGGCGGCGTACAGCATAATATAAGAACAATATAAAACCATAAAATGATAAAAAATTACAAAAATTAAAAACACATCAACATTCATACATGGGGGATCGATCTCAATATCACCCCGCCTGCCGGAAGAGCCATGTTTTCATGGCTTTACGGAAGGCCAGCAGGGTGGGAATAGTCTGGATCTCCGGGGGGGTTGGTTCCAGAGAGCCGGAGCTCCCACAGAGAAGACTCTCCCCCGTGGGCCCGCCAGCAGACATTGCTTGGCTGATGGGACCTGGAGGAGACCAACTCTGTGGGACCTAACTGGTCGTAGGGAGGTATGCGGTAGGATGCGGTCCCGTAGGTATCCTGGCCCTGAGCCATGTAGGGCTTTAAAGGTTAAAACCAACACCTTAAATTGCATCCGGAAACTAATGGGCAACCAATGCAGCTGGTGGAGAATAGGTGTTACGTGGGTGTACCTTGGGACACCCACTACGGCTCGCGCAGTTGCATTTTGCACCAATTGCAGTCTCCGGATGCTCTTCAAGGGTAGCCCCATGTAGAGCGCATTACAGTAGTCCAGACGTGAGGTGATGAGGGCATGAGTGACCATGAGTAAGACCTCTCTCTCCAAGTAAGGTCGCAATTGGTGCACCAGGTGAACCTGTGCAAAGGTTTTCAAAGTCCATTTTAATTTGTGCTTTCAGTTTATCGTAATTATCCTCTTTGAGAGATACACATCTTGCTGTTAATTGGACTCCTAGATATTTAACTTTCTTTACAATCTACATGTTCATCATTCTTGTAAATTCTCTCTTCTGTTTATCTGTAAAAATTTTAACCAATATTTTTGTTTTCTCTTTTTTTTTTAGTCCTGCAACTACACCATATTCTTCCGTTTTTGCAATTAATTTGGGTCCTGTTTCCTGTGGATCTTCTAGAATAAACACCAAGTCATCAGCAAATGCCTGTAACTTATACTCCTCCTTTATTCTCATGCCTTTTATTTCACTATCTTGTCTAACGTTTCTAGCTAACACCTCTAAGGTTAATATAAACAACAATGGGGATAAAGGACAGCCTTGCCTTGTACCTTTTGTTATACTAAGGTTCTCAGTCATATCACCATTTATGATCACCTTTGCTGTTTGTTTATGGTATAGTGTCTTAATCATACTAATAAATGTCTCCCCGAAGTCCATTTGTTTTAATTGTAAAAACATAAACTGCCAACTCAAATTGCCAAAAGCTTTCTGTACATCAAGAAAAATCAATGTCACATAAAATAGAATTTTTCTTCATTAAGCAGTCTAACGTATCGTTGTAATTCTATCTCCCTATAGAGGTAAAGAAAAGAAACTAGTTACATTTCATCAACTTCAAATTATTATTTCTAAGTTCCATTAAATACTTTTCTTTCTATTTATATACATAAAGCACCTCTTATTTCGTTGTGTTTTTACTATTCATCCAATCATATAATTTATCCCAAATTTTATAAAAGTCGGTTTCCTCTTTATCTTTTATTTGCGTAGTTAATCTATTCATTTCAGCGCATTCTAAAATTTTATTTATAATCATTAAATTAGTCGGAACTGTTTCTTTTCTCCATAATTGCACGTATGAGATCCTTGCTGCTGTCAGTATATGTATAGCCAAATATTGATTGTTTTTGTTTATCTCTCCGTCCATAATGCCAAGGAGGAACATTTCTGATTTTAACTCTATCTTTTGTGATGTAATTTCGGTTAACCATCTCTGGATTTTTTTCCAATAGATCCTGGCCTCTGGGCACGTCCACCACATATGGAAGTACGTGCCCAGTTCTTTTTTACATTTCCAACACTTTGCTGATAATTTAGGGGAGATTTTTGCCAATCTTGTCGGAGAGAGATGCCAACGATAGAACATTTTATATGCGTTTTCTTTGTATGATGCTGACATGGTTAATTTAAAGTTCCATTCCCAGATTCTTTCCCATTGATCTAAATCGATAGAATATCCAAAGTTTTGGGCCCATGTCACCATCACCTCCTTAACTCTTTCTTCCTCCATCCTGGAACTCAATAAACAGTTATATAATTTTGTAATCATTTTTACATCTGGTCCTAATAATATTTTGTCCAACTCCTGATATTTGCTTTGAAAGCCAAATTGTGTTAAGTCTTTTTTATATTTGGTTTGAATTTGCAGATAAGACCACCACTCTATATTTATTCCACTCGATGCCAAATCCTCTCTTGTTTTTAAATTATTTTGATTATCCAATAATTGATCGTAGGTGGCCTTTTTATCCAAATTAAATAAGTTGGGGTAGGCCATGGCTTCCATCGGAGATATCCATTTTGGAGTTTGGGAATAATATTTTCTAATTTCTTTCCAATCGTCTATTAGCGTCCCTCTGATATGGTGCCTCTGAAAGTAGTTATGTATTTTATTGCCTTCATTCCATAAGTAATTATGCCAGCCCAGTTGTAAATCGTGGCCCTCAATTGTTAAGATTCTTTTATTTGTCAAGGTTACCCATTTTATTTTATGTGATATGTTGAGTTTTTTGAGGTTTGTTAGGTTTGTTTTGTTTGTTTTTAAAGTTTTGTACTTATATTTATGTATATATGTATATATGTATTATGTTTCTTTTTTTGTTTCTGTTTCTGTATGTTATATGTCAATTTTTAAAATTACTTAATAAAAACTATTTTTTAAAAAAAGAAAAGAAAAATCAATGTCATCTGCTTTCCGGAGTGCGTCTCATAATATTCCAATGCATTCAGGATCATCCGCATGTTATTTTTAATTAGCCTCTTGGGTAAAAATCCGTTCTGATCTATATATATGAAGTCATTCAAAAATATTTTGAGTGTTCTTGCAATTATTGAGGCATAAATTTTATAATCTACATTTAACAGTGATATTGGTCTATAGCAGTGATGGCGAACCTTTTTTCCCTTGGGTGCCGAAAGTGCATGTGCGCATGCTATCGCGCATGCGCGAGTGCCCACACCCATAATTCAATGCCTGGGGAGGGCGAAAACGGCCTCCCCCGCTCCCCCGGAGGCCCTCTGGAGGCCAGAAATGGCCCGTTTCCCAACTTCTGGTGGGCCCGGTAGGCCCATTTTTCATCCTCCCCAGGCTCCAGAGGCTTCCCTGGAGCCTGGGGAGGGCAAAAACACCCTCCCCAGTCCCCCCGGAGGCCCTCCGGAAGCTAAAAACGTCCTCCCAGAGCCTCCGTGCGAGCCAAAAATCAGCTGGCCGGCGTTCACATGCGTCCTGGAGCTGAGCTAGGCAATGGCTCGTGTGCCGGCAGATATGGCTCCGCGTGCCACCTGTGGCACCCGTGCCATAGGTTCGCCATCACTGGTCTATAGTTTTTTACTTGTAGTAAATCAGAGTCCTCTTTAGGTATCAGTGTTATAATTGCCTCCATCCATGTTTTGGGGATCTTTGCTTCAAACAATGCTTTGTTGTAGACTTCAAGTATAAATGGACCTAAGGTGTCTTGCAGGTATTTATAAAATTCTGCCGGTAAGCCATCTGGTCCTAGTGTTTTGTCGGGGGGTGGTGGTGTTGGTTAATTGCTTCCGTTAGTTCCATCATTGTTATTCTTTCCTTCAACATTGTTTTCACTGGGGTAAGATGTTTATTTATTTATTTATTTATTTATGGTTTCTTATATGCCGCCCCACTCCCGAGGGACTCAGGGCGGCTTACAACACAGGATGTTCCAAAGGGCTGGCCACCAGCCACAATTCCTTGACTGATGGATCCGCAGCATGCCTCCTCTGCTGGCATGGGTGGGGTGGGCCTGTCCCATAGGGGCAAGACAGTTCCTCAAGTAACCTGGACCCATGCCATACAGGGCTTTATAGGTAATAACCAACACCTTGAATTGCACCAGGAAGCAAACTGGCAGCCAGCGCAGCTCACAGAGCAGTGGTGTAATATGGGCCACTCTATGGGCCCCAAAGACTGCCCTTGCTGCTGCACTCTGCACCAGTTGCAGCTTCCCAGTGCTCTTCAAGGGTAGCCCCATGTAGAGCTGCAATTCTCATCACCCCACCCCACCAGCAGGCTGTGCTGAAATTGGGTGGGTAGTGGTGCCTGGAATTGCATTTCCACACATGTGAAAAGGCTGAAAGGCTGTTCTGCAGCGCAAGAGCAAAACGTAGCTGGCAGTTCGCTGGCTAAAGCCTCCTTAAAGGGGAAGTGGCACCTGCACAGGAGAAGCTCCCGCTAGATTGTGCCTTGAGCCTTTGCTCTTGTGGAAAGTACACCCCAAAAGGACAGTGCCCGAAACCTCAGATCACCAGAAACCTCAGAAAACAGTGCCAAGAGACTCAAGCCAGCCCTTCCCCTTTAAGAAAACCAAGAAGCACCAGCTGAAAGGAAAACTCAGAGCAGCCTGCTAATGGCTGTTACAAAAGTAACAAAAGCTGACCACAGAAACACTTTAGAGCCATTAAGATAAGGGGAATCAGGTTAACTGTTGTGAGCCAGCCAGAGTCTCTGTGGAGTGGGCGGCATACAAATGCAACTAATAAATAAATAAATAAAAAATAAAAATAAACTCTCCAAGGTAAACCGAAACTCCCTTTTTCCTGCCCCTGAAAGGATTAAACCCCAAGGACAGGAAAAACAAAAGACCTGGGACTAAGATTAACCCAGGAAAACAAAACCCAGAGCAATCAGAAACACATCAAAACCCATCAAGCTGCAGGAGCTTCAAAGGGGAATTAAGCATAAAAGGCTCAGATTCACACTCCCAAGGTGCTTGCAAGCCAGGAACACTCGAGCTGTGTCACTTTTCGCTTCTTGCCTTCCTACATTAAAAGAATTCCACTTTCTGGCAACTGGCTCTGTGTCCATTTCTTTCTTTTTTTAAAATAATTTTTATTAGACAGTTTTTTAAAAAACAAAAAAGAAATCTTTTCAACATTTTTGCATCAGTATACATTTCTTACACATCCATTTTTTTCTCTTACATTCAATTTGCCATTTATACATATAATTCTAATATTAATTTATATACATAGAGATAACAATGTACTCGATTTTAGTTATACATTCTATATCTCTTCCTTTTTCATTTACTTATTGCTACCTTTCAACTCCTTTATCTTCCTTCTGTACACTTTCCTTACCCTTTATCCCTCTTCTCTAGCCATTCATACCATTTCTCCCATACTTTATAATATTCTCTCTCCTCTTTTTCTTGTATTTCTTTTGTGAGTTTGTCCATCTCTGCACACTCCAAAACTTTCCTAATCAAATTTTCTTCCGTTGGTATATTATTATTTTTCCAATTCTGTGCACATATTATCCTTGCCGCTGTTATAATCTGTATAATTAAATATTGTATTCTTTTCTCATAGGTCTCGGGGAGTATTCCTAATAAAAATATTTCAGGCTTCATCTCTATATGTTGTTTGGTTATCTCTTCTAATTGTGTTCTGATTTTACTCCAATACTGTTTTGCTCTGAGGCACGTCCACCACATGTGGTAATATGTTCCCTGGTGTTATTTACATTTCCAACAGTGGTTTACTGACAGATAGAGGTGTTCAAGGGGAATTAAAAGTGAAGTCTCGGGTGAATTGGGGCCCCTGTTTGTAATGTTTGTAATGTTTGTAAAGTTTGTAAAGTTTGTTAAGGATCAATATACTAAGAAGTTGAATGATAAAGTGTTAATGATTGAATACTGTACTAGAATGTGGCCAAAGTATGTTTTAATGAAGCCTAGCAATCGAGATTGGATAAATGCTTTGAAAAAAGTGCTTGAGAAGAAACAGTTAACAAAACCCTTGCTTATGTTTCCTGTCCTCACCCCGCTCCGTATGCCCAGAAATGAGCTGTGGGGAGGGCTGCGGGGGGGGGGGGATAAGCTGAGTGATCAGCAGGAAATGGCTGCAGAGACTGTTTTTACAGCAAAATCAGCATTTGAGAATGCTATAAATGTGTATGTGTATGTTTAAATAGTTTCCTTTGGTTGATCCCGGATGGATAGTTCTTGAGGGAATAAAGACAGCAGTACCTCAAGGAACGAACTTAAAGAAAGCTGTTGAGGTAGGACAGCTGAAAGATGAAACACCATCTGTATTTTTACACAGAATAAAAGATTGTTAAAATAAATATTCTGGTCTTACTTCTGAAATACCAACATATGATTCTTTAATGAGGATGGAATTTGTGACAAATGTCTGGCCTGCCATACAAAAGAAAGTGGAAGGCTTTACAGTCGTATACCTAATAATCATTGTTAAGGAATGAAATTGCAGAGTCCAGGGTTTACGTAGCGGAATGGGTGGTTGTGGTTTGATATAGTCAATAAGTGATAACGTGTTGTAGAAAATAAGCTTTACTCAAAATAAACAGCACAATAACATAAACAGTCCGTTCTTTACTTATCTCTAGTAGAATACCTTGAACTTCTTTGTACGTTATATTCAGAAATCTTTAGTCCTTCACACACAGTGAGTAATAAACAATCAATCAAACCTCTCTCTTTCTCTCTGTCAAGCCAAGCTGCGTGCACTCCTCTGCATATGCGCTTTCTTGCTCTCTCTTTATAGTCATTAGCAAACAAACCTGGATTCACTTAAAGCAACATTGACATATTCTACAAACTTGAATTTACAGTTTTACTTTTTATATTAGGAAACCCAATCTGGTTAGTTATAACCTTAACATTCTCCCCTTTGGGTTTTCTAATTTACAAATCAATCATTTACATTTTTACATTTAGTTTGTCACAACTTTCCTTGTGTCGTTCTATGCTTTGAGCTTTGGTAAATTGGTCTGCTATATTAAGTTCACTTTCACAGTATACCAATTTAATCATTCCATTAATTACACTTTGGCGTACATTTAAATACCTTAGATCTGTGTGTTTTGATCTAGTCTTTACCCCTATATTCGTAGCCATATTAATAGCAGCCTGATTATCCTCATAAACAATAATTGGTTCTTTTACATCAATACCAATATCTTTACACACTTGTTTATAACAAATCAACTCTGTACATAATAAAGATAAACTTGAAAATTCTGCCTCCATTGTGGATAGGCTAATATGCTGCTGTCGAATTGATTTCCATCCTATTAATACATTTCCTAGTAACACAACAATACCCGAAGTTGATTTTCTAGTAATATGATCTGTAGCAAAACTTGCATCTGCATATGCTGTGAGATTTAACTCTTCTTTCGGTTCTAAATATAAAGCATAATTACTTGTATGTTTCAAATACCGCAGAATTCTTTTATCAGCTTTCCAATGATGTTCATTGGGTTCCGCATTATGTTTTGCTAGTTGATTAACGCTATAACTAATATCTGGTCTGGACCAGTTAGCTAAATATGAAAGACTTCCTATTAGTCCCTGATACAGTTGTTTATCTACTTTTCCTTCCTGTATCTCGCTAGAGTTAAATTCCGTACTCATCGGTGTATTAGTACCTTTACAATCTTCCATATTGTATCTTTTTAATAAATCATTTATCTTTTTCACTTGAGATATTTTAAATCCCATATCTGTCTTCTTTATATCGAGACCTAAATAATTTTGTATCTCACCTAATTCTCTAATTCTAAATTTCTCTTTCAACTTCCTTATAACTTCTTTAACCTCATCCTGAGTTTTAGCAACAATTGCTATATCATCTGTAAAAAGCAATAACAAAACTATTTTACCATTAATTTCCTTTCTAAATAAACATGGATCTCCTAATCCAGCACTAAATCCCATCTTCAATAATTCTTTTACGATACACTGGTTCCATTCGTATCCAGACTGTTTCAATCCATACAGACTTTTCTTCAATCTCCAATAACCCTTGTTATTTCTACTATTCAATCCATCTGGTTTCTTCATAAAAATCTTATGCTGCAAATCTGCATGTAAATAGGCCGTTTCAACATCAATATGGTGAACAATACATCTATTTTTGCCTGCCCATACTAATGCAGCTCTTAAAGTGCTAGCTTTCAAGCTTGGCGTGAATACTTCATCATAATCATTTGGAGTTTGCCCAAATCCTTGAGCCAATAGCCTAGCTTTATAAGTTACACTACCATCACTGGCCGTTTTTATTTTATACACCCACTTACACCCAATAGCTCTTTCTCCTTTCGGCAAAACAACCTCTTCATACACACCTAACTCTTCTAAAGATTTTAACTCTTTATTCATTGCCTCTTTCCATAATACTTGCTCTTTTTCATTACATTTCTTAATATCAAAATAGCTAGAAGGTGCCAATCCAACTGGACAAACTATATTGGCTTGATACATATCTGGTTCTCTTCTAACGCTACTTCCTCTTCTTGGTAATATTCTGCCACTGGTCGATGGACTATTACTACTATCTAATTCTGTTTTAATCTCCCCTATCGAAGGTTCTTCTTCTTCTAATGAAGATTCCTCCTCCAATATTTCTTCCTCTTTAATAATATTCTTATCTATATATCTCCTAGTGGTATTATCACTAAATAGAGGAGTTTCAATTACAATACTATCTTTCTTCTCTTCCTGCTCTACATTGCTCCAACCTGTATTTTCCAGAAACTTAGCACTAGCACTTCTATAAGTATTCCTAGTGCCTTTATCCCAGAATCTGAACGATCTATGGTTTCTGTCATACCCTACAAAATATAATAATCGGGCTCTATGCTGGCCTTTTCTTCTTAATTCTGATGGTATATGAACCCATGCAGGGGTTCCAAAAGTATGAAGATAACTAAGTTCAGGTTTTCTGTTGTACCATCTAGTGAATGGAATTTTACCTGTAGTAGCATTGACAGCATTGTTAATTATGTGAGTGGCACACATAACAGCTTCACCCCATAACATGTTTGGTAAACCAGAATCATTCAACATCGTTCTCACCATTGCTTGTAACATTTGGCCTCTGTGTTTTGCAATAGAATTGTAATGTGCTGACTTTCTATGTACTATTCCAGCATTTCTTAATAAATTAACAAATCTATGGTTTGTAAATTCGGTACCATTATCAGTGATCACACTTATAACTTTCCTGTTCTGTTTTCTATCAACCATATTTAACCAGCTTGAAAAACAATCATAAGTTTCTGTTTTCGTTTTCATTAAATAACAAAAACCAAATCTGGAATAATGATCTACTATGTTCAAAATATAACGGGCTCCTCCCATACTAGGTGTCTTTGGCCCAATTAAATCAACAAATACAGCTTCTAGAGGTTTTGTAGTCTTGAAACCATTAATTCTATTCGCAGGAGTTACTTTGCTCTTCTCCTGATTACACGCTTTACATTCTACATACTTGGAACATGGCTGTAATTTAATTCCATTAGCCAACTCTGCTGTTCTTTTCACTAATTTATAATTTAAATGTCCCATCCTTCTATGTAATAGATGAACACAATTATCATGTGGTTTCTTATTATCATATACTTTATTGGCTATATTGCCTTGCTTGTTATGTAGCACAAATAAACCACCTTCTGATTTCACTGTAATCACTTTGCCCTGTTTTTCTATTAAACAAGTATTACTTTTAAAAGTTACAGTGTAGCCAGCCTTCACTAACACATTAACAGAAAGTAAATTATAAGTTAGTTTTGGCATATATAACATAGGCAATATTTCATTGATTCCCACACAATGAGCTTTTCCTTCTCCATTAGCTCTCATTCTCCATCCATTAGCCAAAGCTACATATTGTCTGCTTTTAAACATTTTTACAAACAATTTCCTATCGTTAGTGATACATTGGGTAGCTCCACTATCTATTACCCATTTATCATTCCTTGCTGTACTTCTAACTGTATGAATAATAACTCCTAAACTTTGTTTCTTAATTTTTCTACAATAACGAGCTATATGCCCTTTAGCCCCACAATTATAACATTTCTTAACATAATATGCATCTGAAGATCTTCTTTCTTCATCTTTATTCTTCTGCACTCCTGATCTCATTACCCTTCTGTCCTCTTGTCGTCTTGATTCTTCAAGCAATCTCCCTGTTATCCCAGTTAATGTTAGTTCCTCTCTGGGCAACACTTCAAAGGAAGATACGTAATTGTCGGAGCTTTCACTATCACGCACATAAATCTGTTGTAATTTATTCCAACACCTAGCAGCTGATTCTTCTTGCCTAACATGGACAAGTTGCTGATCTTTCAGTGTTAGAATGATTATACTCAAAGCTCTTTCATTGTCGCGATTGAAATCTTCAATCTTCTTTGCATCATCATCGTCAGCAGGATCCAAAGTAGATATATCAGGAGGATTATTAACTACGTTCCACAGTCCTTCATTTCTCAATAGCATTTTGCATTTTGTTGACCAGGATACGTAGTTTGTACCATCAAGCTGTGTTATCATTGATAAATTTGTAGATCTTCCTTGTGCCATTATTAGTGCTTTTTACACGTCACTTCTCTTGAATAATTAGAACTCAATATCTTGCCAACAACACACCACGTATAAATAAGGTTCTGTTCTGGCCCTGACAACTGCTTTGGCACTGGCTACTGCTCTGGCACTGGGCCCATAACCAATGTTAAGGAATGAAATTGCAGAGTCCAGGGTTTACGTAGCGGAATGGGTGGTTGTGGTTTGATATAGTCAATAAGTGATAACGTGTTGTAGAAAATAAGCTTTACTCAAAATAAACAGCACAATAACATAAACAGTCCGTTCTTTACTTATCTCTAGTAGAATACCTTGAACTTCTTTGTACGTTATAATCAGAAATCTTTAGTCCTTCACACACAGTGAGTAATAAACAATCAATCAAACCTCTCTCTTTCTCTCTGTCAAGCCAAGCTGCGTGCACTCCTCTGCATATGCGCTTTCTTGCTCTCTCTTTATAGTCATTAGCAAACAAACCTGGATTCACTTAAAGCAACATTGACATATTCTACAAACTTGAATTTACAGTTTTACTTTTTATATTAGGAAACCCAATCTGGTTAGTTATAACCTTAACAATCATAAATATTTTAGTGTGATAAATCTTAAGATTGCTTGTTGGACCTGTCCGTTGGCAGAGGAATCAAGAGATATCTTTGCTTTTGAATGGGCTGATCCAGATACACACAGGAATCAGCAATATAATGGTGTGTTTTGCCACAAGGGTTTTCAGAGAGTCTTGATTTGCTGGGAAACTTCAGCCCATCTGAAGGTTTGCAGTTGTTGCAGTATGTGAATGATTTGTTGTTGTTAGGAGAGGTAGAGAGAAGTGCCAATGAGTTGTTGAAGTTTTCTCCATTTCCCTTGCAAACGGAGGCAAATATAAATGGAGATATTTGGTTTTCCTGAAAGCAAAAGGAAGCGAGGGGGGAAGAAGGGAGCCTTTTTAAACAACTGATTGCAATCAGACTGTGTGTGAGAGAGAGAGGAGGGGGAGGAAGGAAGGAAGGAAGGAAGGAAAAATCAGGAGGGAGGGAGGAAGGAGTAAGGATGTGAAGGGGGTTCAACTTCTGTTGAAAATGGGTCCAAATGGCTCTTTGAATGTTTAAGGTGATTAGGGGACTGGAGGCTAAAACATATGAACCCAAATCCTCTTGTGGTCAAAACACAATTCTTTTAACTAAACAATCAAGGATTTGAACACATGTTGTTGCTGCCATGAATTATCAGGACTAAGGAGGGGCTTCCCTTGGCAGTGTCAGAAAATGTTAACAGTCTGCATTTTGGTTATCCAAAAGAAACAAGCAGAAAATGTTGGTGGGGGAAAGAGTCTCCTGCAAAACTCTCTTTTGAATTCTATGTCCATTTTCCCCACTCCCCCCCCCCCACAGTGGGGCTTACATGGATGAAATCCCTAGTGGAATGTCTGATGGCAGAACTCATTAGAATGGAGAGGTCATTATTTAATACCAGACATACAAGTAAGAGATAGTAATATTGTTAGAAGGGGGGATCAATCCCCCGTGGAGGTTGATGGATCTTTGCTCCTTTTGAAGTCATTCTCATTAGAAAATAAAACCGAGTTTCAAATCTAATTAACAAAATATTTATTTCAGTAGAAAAGTAATAAAAAGAATCCTTAGTAAACTACATCTTATCGGCTAATGAAAGAGTCACTTCTGCTTTCGGCAGAAATGGCGGAAGAGAAGGAGGGAGTTAACTTCTGGAATGCAGGCATGCGTAATAGAACATATCACACGTCTGCTTGACCATAAATACAAGAAACAGTAGAAAACATAGAGATGCACAAACTGACAATAATTCACATCGTGACACCCCTTCTTTGTCAGTTGGGCTAATATAATGTGTCACTCAACACACAGTAAATATCTGAGGTAATCATGCTGAGCAATAGGTAATGGTTTATTCAGAATGTCAGCTATCTGATATTTTGTTGGCACATATTCTAACTTTATGAGACCTTGTCTTACTGACTCTCTAACATTCTTGTAACGTATGTCAATGTGTCTGGACCTTGAACCTGTGAAGTGAGTCCTGGAAATGTAAACTACTGATTGATTGTCTTCCATCACAGTGATCGGTTTTTCCGGCTTCGTCCAGATATCGGTAACTAAGGCATCGAACCAGGTTAAAAAGTTACACGCATCAGACACACATGCATACTCTGCTTCAGTTGATGAGCAGGAAATAAAACTTTGTTTTCTTACGTTCCAGTAAACTGGACATCCATTCAGGAACACTATGTAACCTGATGTGCTTTTTCTTGACTCCTTATCACTTGCCCAATCTGCATCTGCATAACAATACATGTCAGCAAAATCTGTATGTTCTGGTTCTAGCTTCAATTTGAATTGTTTTGTGTGTATCAAGTATCTCAGTAACTTCTTAATACATGACCAGTGAAACTCTGTTGCTTTGCCTACATGTCTTGAAAGTAAATTAACACTAAGTGCTATGTCTGGTCTAGTCCATCCACTAATGTAAAGTAGTGAACCAATTACTGAACGATAAAGTGTTTGATCCTTGAACTCAGGACTGTATGTATCCTTCAAATTGTGAAAATCAGTTTGCATAGGTGTTTGTGTAGGTGTTGCATCTGTCATGTTGCATTGATGCAAAAGTTGATCTATCTTAGCTTCTTGTGAAAGGCTAAACCCCTTCTGTGTCTTTTCAATGTGAACTCCTAAATATTCATTGATGTGTCCTAATGATTTCAATGTGAAGTATTTCTGCAAACCTTTAACAAAATTCTCACTCATGTGTTTGTTTGGACCAATGTAAACAATGTCATCAACATAAACAAGAACAATTTCATATGCATCCCTAAACCTTTTTGTGAACACGCATTCATCAGTTTCGGACTTAATAAAGCCCATTGAATTTAGTTTGTCTTTGAGACAGTTATACCACATCAAACCTGATTGTTTCAGACCATAAAGACTTTTGTTGAGAATCCACGTGTCCCCTTCTCGGCCACGGAGGTCGTCACGAAATCTGGGGGCGCACTTCACGTAGATTTCTTCATCTAGGTCTGCATGTAGATAAGCAGTTTCAACATCAAATTGGAAAACTTCAAGTCCAAGAATGGAAGCTGTAGTTAAGGCTATTTTCACACTTTCAGTCCCCACTGTAGGTGAGTAAGTGTCTTGCTTTGTATAATAATTCACCATCTGGCTTTTGTTTGATTTTGTAGACCCATCTTGTGCCAATGACTTTTTTGTGTGTTGGAGGTGTTGCAGATGTGTATACTTTGAGTTTCTGCAAACTATCCACCTCAACTTGCATGGCTTCATACCATTTTTGTTGTTCATCTTCAGAAAGATATTTAATTTGTGAAAAGTTCTCCGGTGGGAGTGTAACACTACAGATCAATGGCGATGGTGTGTTTGTCAATTGCATTGTGTATCTCTTTGGTGGAATACCTTTTGTAGTTCTCTTGGAACATCTCAGGACGATTGTCCAGTCATCTTTCTTGTTGTCCACATCTCCATCAGCGTTGCTAGCTTCAGCATCCACGGCGTGGTAGGATAGGATATCAGGTGATGAACGTTTTGTCATCTGGTTGCACTGTATCAATAATTTCAGTTCTAGGGAAATAAACTCCAGGGTCATTAGAATGTATCCAGGACCAATCTGAATCTTCTTCAAAATTAGCTGAATTAGAAATTGTTATCGTATTGTGAGAGTCAATGAATCTTCCCCATTTAGAATTGCTATCAACACCCATATATCTCAGTCTCTTTGCTACTGGGCCACCTTTTCTTCTTTGGGCCAATGGAATGTTGACCATGGCATATGAACCAAAAATGTGTAAGTGTCTAAGATCTGGCTGGCGGCCATATAACATGTAGAAGGGTGTTTGGTCAATGACACTGCTCCATGTGCGATTGACAATGTAATTTGCATACTTAACTGCTTCGCCCCAAAATGAGTGTTTGAGATTGGCATCTTCTAGGAGGCAGCGCATCATGGTTTGAAGGACCCCTTGTCTCCTTTCTGCCACTCTGTTGTGAGCCAGCGTGAAGGGGGCAGATGTTTGGTGTAGGATACCGTTTTGTCGCATCCAATCCTGGAAACGCTGGGACGTGAACTCGGCACCACGATCACTCTGGATTCTCCGGATCCTCACTCCGTGTTGATTGTAGACTTGTACTGCAAAATCTCTAAAGGTCTGAAAGGTTTCAGATTTTTCTTTCATAAGAAAGACATAACCATATCTAGAATGATTATCAACAATAGTTAAGAAATACTTTTTACCGCCAATAGTTGGACCATAAGGACCCACAATATCAGTATGAACCAAATCAAAAATGCATGTTGACTTACATGTAGCATGTTTTGGAACGGCTGCTGCCCTCGATTTTGCCTTTTATTTATTTATTTATTTATTTATTTGGTAGCTTTTCTATGCCACCCTACTCCCTCAGGACTCAGGGCGGCGTACAACATTTTATACAAAAACTCCAAACAAATTATTAAAAGCACTTAAAACAGTTAAAAATATAAATATACACACATCATACATAAATGGGGGAGACATCAGATATAAATCGTCTCAACTCACCCCCGCCTGCAGGAAGAGCCATGTCTTGATGGCTTTTCAGAAGGCCAGCAAGGTGGGGATGGTTCGGATCTCTGGGGGAAGTTGGTTCCAGAGAGCAGGGGCCCCTACAGAGAAGGCCCTCCCCCTAGGCCCCACCAGTCGGCACTGTTTGGCTGACGGGACCTGGAGGAGACCCACTCTGTGGGACCTAACCGGTCAAAGGGAGGAATGCGGCAGAATGCGGTCCCGGAGATAGCCTGGTCCTAAGCCATGTAGGGCTTTAAAGATGATGATCAGCACCTTGAATTGTACCCGGAGACCAATGGGCAGCCAATGCAGCTGGCGGAGTATCGGTGTTACGTGGGTGTATCTTGAGACACCCACCACAGCACGCACAGCCGCATTTTGCACCAGTTGAAGTCTCCGAATACTCTTCAAGGGTAGCCCCATGTAGAGCGCATTGCAGTAGTCCAATCTAGAGGTGACAAGGGCGTGAGTGACCGTGAGTAGAGCCTCCTTCTCCAAGTATGGTCGCAATTGGTGCACCAGGCGAACCTGTGCAAAAGCCCCCCTAGCCACAGCTGTAAGGTGTTGATCTAATTTTAGCTGTGGATCTAGGAGGACTCCCAAATTGCGAACCCGTTCTGAGGGAGTTAATTTTTCTCCCTCAAGAACCAAGGAGGGACAGTTGTCATAGTCCTTAGGAGGCAATATCCAGAGCCACTCAGTCTTGTCGGGGTTGAGTCTAAGTCTGTTCCTCCCCATCCAGATCCTAACGTCGTCCAGGCACTGGCACATCACATCAACCGCCTCCCTGAATTGAGACGGGGTGGTAATGTACAGCTGGGTGTCGTCAGCGTACTGTTGGAAACTCACCCCATGTCTATGGATGATCTCCCCCAGCGGTTTCATGTAAATGTTGAACAGGATGGGTGAGAGGACCGAACCCTGAGGCACCCCATAGGTCAGGGGCCTAGGAGATGACCTCTGCCCACCTGCTAACACCGACTGCATCCTGTCAGCGAGATAAGAGGAGAACCACCGCAAAACGGTGCCTCCCACTCCCAACTTGCCGAGACAATGCAGAAGGATACCATGGTCGATGGTATCGAAAGCCGCTGAGAGGTCAAGTAGCACCAGGATGGAGGAGTTACCCCCATCCCGGGCTCGCCAGAGATCATCCATCAGGGCGACCAAGGCGGTTTCTGTGCTGTAACCGCGCCTGAAACCCAACTGATAGGAATCTAGATGATCAGTTTCCTCCAATAACCGAAGGAGCTGAGAGGCCACCACCTTCTCCACAACTTTACCTATAAAAGGCAAGTTGGAGACTGGACGAAAGTTCTTCAAATCCGCTGGATCCAGCGAAGGCTTCTTGAGGAGGGGTCTCACCACCACTGTTTTTGCAAACAGCACAATCTAGATGTACCTTACATCCTTTGAAATTCAAACCTTGTGTGAAAAATGGCATGCGTTTAAGGATCTCAAAACTGGGATGCCCTAATCTTCTGTGCCATCTATGTATACACCTGTCATGTAAACGAAAACCTGTAAGTGAGGTTGCAGCATTATCATTAACATGAGGAACCTTAGGTTTGATTACCTGTTGCTTTGTGGCTTTAGGAGCCTTTGGAGTATTCACAGGATCTCTCTCTGGGGTATCTCTCTCTGGGCCTGTGATATTATCTATTGAGATTTTTATACTTGCCTGAATTTGAGGTTCTGCCTTTGGCCTCAAATAGTAGACCTGACCAATCACAATTGTGTCAGCAACAATATGACCATCTTTAAAAATATAACTGGCGTTACCTAAATGAAGGACATAAAAATGCAAAACAGCAGATAAATGATTCCGACTAAGCAAATTACAATTAGCTGTAGGAATATAATAAACATCAGGTACCAGGGTACCTAACTCTTCAATAAAAACAGTCCCTTTTCCTTCAACTTTGAAGGGGTGGCCACCAAATGCGTACAGTTCACGATATTCTGGTTCAGGCTCATGTAGCTCTTTGAAAAGTTCTTTTCTATAAGTAATGTGAACAGCCGCTCCACTATCGAGAGTCCACAAAAGAGAGCGGTCATATTGCTTTGGCTGTGTATCATTGGTGATTGCTAGCATGGTGTATGGAGGTGGGAAATCATGCCTGGGACCGGGTCTGCGCTGTCCTCTGCCTCTGCTGCCTCTGGGTGCTGTTCCTCTGGGCTGGTACTGGTCCCTGTAGTCTTTTCCTCTGGGCTGGTACTGGCGTCTGTAGTCTTTTCCTCTGGGCTGGACAGGAACTTGAGTGCGTTGCAATTTAAGACAATCTCTGCTTGTATGACCCACATGGTCGCAATATTGGCATCTTATTACTCTTGGTGCGTAGGTTCGTTCGTAGGATTGTCTAGATGGCAGTTGTAAGTGGGGCGTGGCCTGCATATAAGCTTCATATTCTGTTAAAATTCTACAAACATGATCAACAGTTCTTTGAGCAAGAGGAACTTGATTAATTTGTGTGATGGCCTCCCTCCATGTGTAATTCAAGGAATTGGTAATAATGCTGACCACTTGGTTATCGTCCATTGGGTAACCACGTTCTGCAAGATCTTTCCTCATGCGCTTCATTTTTGTTAAGTGTGCCCCCATATTTTCAGTAGGTTTAAGTTTTGTTCCATGAAATTGTGACAAAAGTAAGTTTGTGAACTCAGCTGAAACTGGGCGAAAACAACGTTCTAATTGAGTCCATATTTCTTGGGCAGTTGCATCAGGAACAAAGGTTTGCTGCATTTCGGTGTCCATTGACATCAGTAAACTCGTGGATGCTTTAATATCGAGGAGGGTTTATGACTGTTCGCCTCCTCCACTCTGCCGCGCCTGTTTTGTCCCCAGCCTTCAGGCGAAAAAGCCAGTTGACCCCGGGCTTTTGGGCGCATGGGACACTTTGCCCCCAGCCAATCAGAGGAGCAAGAATCCCACCCCCTTGGAAGCAGCCTTTTTAGGAGAAGGAAAGGGGGACGAGGCTTCCCTCTCTTGCTTAAAAGAGACACATTTTTCAGATGGTCCCAATGAAAGAAAGTGGAAGGAGGAAGAGTGCTTCTAGCTGGACTCAATGAGATTCCCTCTCTTGCTTAAAAGAGACACATTTTTCAGATGGTCCCAATGAAAGAAAGTGGAAGGGGAAAGAGTGCTTCTAGCTGGACTCATTGAGCTTATAAAATACATACATTACATACATTAAAAGAAAAAAAATTATATATATATATATATATATATATATATATATATATATATATATATATATATATATATATATATATATATATATATATATATATATATATATATATATATATATATAATACAGCTTTGCGTATCGTCGTCACGTTACAGTATCTAAGTTATTATTTTCCTAATTTATCATCAATCCATTCTAGCTTATTATTCTTCTCATCACCCTTAACATGTTAAGTTTGCTATTTTCGTTTGTTTTCCAACCATTTATACCAGTTTTCCCAGATTTTGTAGAATTCTGTATCTTCTTTATCGTGTAATTTCATCGTTAGTTTGCACATTTCTGCACAATCCAATATTTTGGTTATTATCATCGTGTTAGAATGGGTTATGTCCGTTTTCCAATGCTGTGCATATAAGATTCTGGCTGCTGTAATTATATGTAATGTGAGATACTGGACCTGTTTGTAAATCTCCTGAAGTATTGTGACCATCGGACTTGCTTCGGTGACAGCGTCCTCGGGGTTTTCAGAGCTTCGAGGTGTTTATGATCGGTCCATACTTCGAATGGCACTTTGCCCCCTTCTAGGAATTGTCTCCAGGTGAGTAATGCCCAACAAATGGCATAGGCCTGTTTCTCCCAGATGGCCTACCTCCTTTCCGTGGTGGTGAGTTTCTTTGAAATGTAAGCACATGGCAAGAGTTGGCCCTCTTTGTTTTTCTGCAGTAACACCGCTGCTACAGCCACATTGCTAGCATCAGATTGAATTATGAATTGCTGTTCTGGGTCAGGGTGTTGCAGAATGGGCTCTTGGGTGAAGAGCCGCTTCAGCTTTTTGAACACTTTTTGACATTCCATTGTCCACCCAAGGGGCTGGTTCTGCTTTGGTTTTGTTGGTGATTGGCCAGTCTTTAGTAGTTCGGTTAGTGGCAGAGCCACCTCCGCAAAAGATGGGATGAATTGCCGATAAAAGTTTGCAAAGCCCAGGAAACTCTGCAGTTGTTTGCGGATGCATGGGGGTTGCCAGTCTAGCACCGCTTTCACTTTCCCTGGGTCCATCTCTACTCCTTCGCTGGAAATGCAATATCCCAGGTAGTCTAGTGAGGTTTTGTGGAACTCGCACTTTGACAGTTTTGCGTATAGCTTGGCGGCCAGAAGTTTCTCCAGAACAGACTCAGGCTCAACCCAGACAAGACTGAGTGGCTCTGGATATTGCCTCCCAAGGACTATGTCGACTGTCCCTCCTTGGTTCTCAGGGGAGAAAAATTGACTCCCTCAGAACAGGTTCGCAATTTGGGTGTCCTCCTAGATCCACAGCTAAAATTGGAGCAACATCTTTCAGCTGTGGCTAGGGGGACCTTTGCACAAATTCGTCTTGTGCACCAATTGCGACCTTACTTGGAGAGGGAGGCCTTGCTCACAGTCACTCATGCCCTTGTCACCTCACGGCTAGACTACTGTAACGCGCTCTACATGGGGCTACCCTCGAAGAGCATCCGGAGACTCCAACTGGTACAGAATGCAGCTGCGCGAGCGGTAGTGGGTGTGCCGAGATACACCCACGTAACACCTCTCCTTCGCCAGCTGCATTGGTTACCAATTAGTCTCCGGTCGCAATTCAAGGTGTTGGTCGTTACCTTTAAAGCCCTACATGGCTCAGGGCCAGGTTACCTGCGGGACCGCATCCTACCACATACCTCCCTAAGACCGATTAGGTCCCACAGAGAGGGCCTCCTCCGGGTCCCGTCGGCTAAACAATGTCGATTGGCGGGGCCGCGGGGGAGGGCCTTCTCTGTGGGAGCCCCGTCCCTCTGGAACCAACTACCACCAGAGATCCGGACCATCCCCACCCTGCTGGCCTTCCGTAAAGCCTTAAAAACATGGCTCTTCCGGCAGATGGGGTGAATAGGACAATCAGATTCCCCCTGAATGTTGCGCTTACAATGTCTTTTTTTTTAATTATATTTTTAATGTATGACTATTGTTTTTAAATGTACACTTCTTATTTATGCTGTACGCCGCCCTGAGTCCCACGGGATTGGGCGGCCTATAAGAGCGTCTAATAAATAATAAATAAATAGACTTCCCGCACTAGCTTTACATGTTCTTCCAGGGTCTCACTGAAGATGAGAATGTCGTCCAAATAAACGAGCACTCCCTTGTACAGGTGTGGGTGGAGTACTTCATTTATGAATTGCATAAAGACTGCGGGGGGTCCTTGTAGTCCAAATGGCATGACTTTGAATTAGAAGCTTCCCAGCGTTAAATGCGGTTTTCCACTCACCCCCCTCCCTGATGCGTATTTGGTAATACGCCTCTCTTAAGTCCAATTTGGTGAACACCTTGCCTTTGGCTAAGTGGCTCAACAAGTCCTTCATAAGGGGGAGGGGGTACGTGTTTTCGACGCAGACAGCGTTGATCCCCCGGAAGTCCACGCATAGCCTGACACCCCCCCCCCCAATCTTTCTTCTCTTTGAAGAGTACTGGGGTTGCTACTTGTGATTTGGCCGGCTGGATGAATCCCTGCTCCAAATTGGCATTGATGTATTTCCTTAACTCCTCCATCTCTTTAGGGGTCATTGAGTACATCTTTGGTTTTGGGAGCTTTGCTCCCGGCACAAATTCTATTGCGCAGTCAATGGGTCGGTGAGGGGGAAGGTAGTTGCAATCTTCTTCACTGAAAACCCCCTCTAGGTCCCTGTATTCCTTCGGCACCTGCTGGATGCCTGGGAGTTTGGCTTTGACTGCGGGAGCCGCCGGCTCGGGATGGTTTGGCCTGAGGGATTTGGCTTCCTTCAGGTGGTCCTCAGGGCTTTGGGGTTGTAGCGGCCCAATCCCTATGGTTAGCTTTTGACAACCTCCTTCCCATTTTATGGTGGGGGTCCACTTGTTTAGCCATGCAAGTCCAAGTATGATTGTCTCAGGCATTTTTGGGGCAATGATGAACCTGAGGAACTCATGGTGGCGCCCTATTTGCAACTTCACCAATTCGGTGATCTGCGTGGCGGGGGACCCCCCAATTAACGTCCCATCTACTTGTTGGAATCGTATGGGGTTGGCCAGGGGCCTAGTCCGTATCCCCAACTGTTCTACCACGGATTTGCTAATTAAGCATCGCGTGCAGCCTGTGTCCACTATTGCATCTACTTCTCCTTCTTCCCCCGTCTCGGGCACTATAAGTTTGGCTTTGATGGCAAAGGGGCGGATGGCTGCCCTTACCATCGGGTCGTCTTCACCGCTGCTTTCTCCCTCGGAGCGTGGAGGGGGTTCCTTGTCCGGCAGAGTCTTGGTTCATTCAGACTGGGGAGGAGCACCCTCCATTTGTTGGGCAAGCCAACTTCTTTTGGGGGGTTTTGGGGGGCCCTTCTTTGTCCCGGTGGCTGCTTGGGTTCTCGCTTCAGGGACTGGGGCTGGTGCCAAACACTCCGAGGCTCGGTGACCGGACTGACCGCACCAATAGCACTTTATGGCCCTTGCCACCCTAGGGGTAGAAGGCGTGGCTTGTTTTGTTTGGGATCGGCGGCCCAAAGGTCTCCTGGCCGGTCTTTCGGTCGGGGGCTTTCTCACGGGGTGAAGTTCATGGTCCAGGACGATGGCAGTGGTATACCAGTCCTGGATCTGGTCCGGAACCCCTCGAATGCTGCAGGCTTTCCGCAGCTCCGAATCTAGAGCAGCCTTGAACATATGCACCAAAAGCTGCTCGGGCCAGTCTCTCAGCCTCCCGGCAGCCCTTCTGAACTCCCAAACTAACTCTTTTGCTGGGCAGCCCGCTTGCCTCAGCCCTTGGATTTGCTCCTCGGCTTCTACTTGTTGGGCCACATTGTTGAACTGAACCCTCATCAGCCGAATGAATCTGTCAGTGTCTTCAAGCTCCGGAGCCACTTCGTCATGGAGCTCGGCCACCCATTCGGACGCTTCCCCCTCGTTCATTCCTTCAGTTATTGTTGTGATTAACTCTCGGTCTGAAGGTATTGGTTCCCAAACTGATCGATGTGTGCCCAGACTCGGTTTAGGAAGTAGGCTAGCTTCCCGGGGGTCCCATCAAACGTCGCTTGGAACCGGGGAGGTGGTGCAGGGACCAGTAGGGCAGCCGCTGGGATTTGTGCTGCTGGTTGGGCGAGCGCTTGCAGCTGGGGGGGGCTTGCTGCACCCCTCACGGTGGTGGTTGGGCCAGACCTGGCTGGGCTCCAGCGGCTTGTGGCTGCCCTTGCAGAAGCGATTGGGCAAGTACAGCTTGACTGGGCATCACGGGGGGCTGGGCCGGGCCAAACGCCTGCATGGGGTCCCTCTGCTGCAGGGACCCAGGTGCCCATTGACACTGCGCCCATCCCAGGCCCGGGAAGAAGGCCCACCCTGAAGGGGCCTGACTCGTCATTGGTGGGCCAAGCATCGGTGACTGGCCAGTGGCCAGCATCCCCCCTGGGCTTCGCTGCAGAGTTGGCAGGGCCCCAAACCCAGGCTGCCGGGTCATCTGCATCTCCAGGTGGAGGGTGTTGTGGCCCGCCAGCAGCCCGTGCAGCTGGTAGCAGATCCTGCCCGAGAAGAGGCTGATGTGGTGATGCACCAGCGGCCTGTGTAGCTGGCACCCGAGTCGGACAGTGAAGAGGCTGGAGAGGACTCGGTGGCAGAGGCAGAGATTCAGCCAGGGCCTTCAGAACCTCCAGCATCTCCCATCAGTGATGAGGTAGTCGTTAATTGAGTAAACAAAACTTTGGACCAACTTAGTGTGTGCTGTGTTCTTTTTTTTTTAATTCAAAAAGTTTTATTAGTACAAAGTACAAACATTTTTCTCTTTTCTCCCCCCCTTCCCCCCAAACCTCTACCCCCCCTTACCCTCCCCCCTCTCCCCTCCCCCCACCCCCCGGACTTCCCAGAGAAAGTACAGGGCATAATATTCAATAAAATAAGTTTAAATTAAGTTAAAAGAAATTTTTAATTTCCACATTTCTTTGAGTCTTTAACTCCTAATTATTCAAAACTTTTTAAACATAATCGAAAAATCAAGCATATTATTAATCAAACACCATTCAGTATCTCAGGCTGATAATTTACCCCACTAAATATCTTTCCTTTATATAATCTATATATGATCTAATAAAAAGAAGAAAAAAGAGAAAGGAAAAAAAAGGAAAAGAGAAAAAAGAGAAAAAAGAAGAAAAAAGAAAAAAGAGTCTTTCCTCCCCATTTCAATCAGTTGCAACATCACAACATTTCCTCAATATTAAATAAAACTTGAGTAAATATTACATAGATAATGAGTAAATATTAAGTATTTATACCTATTCAAAATACCTAAGTATTTAAAATATTCTATCAAATTGTTAATTCCAGTATTTTAAGATTTCTAACCCCTTATACCTCAAAAACCTTAAACTTGATCATAAAGTCAAACACAATATTAATAACCTAATATTACAATATATCAAATTATTAACTTCACAAAAATTCTGAATCATTAATTATTTTAAAATATATTGATAAAAAAGGGAAGAGAGAAAAGAAAAAAAAACATATTAGTCTCTCCATCCATCCTGTAAATTCCAACACTAACACCAAACTCTGACCATTCCTTCCTCTCGATCAAATTTTGAATCTAGTTCTTGCAGCCTTTTGTACCTTGATGGTTTTAGGTTTGTCAGCTCGCCTCCCATCTGACTTTGATCCTTTGTCTCCTTTTCCACATTATAAACATCTGTCTGGCTCTGTAAATCACCTTGAATCTTCAAAACTCTTTCCGTTTGAACAAATATAGAGGGCTTTTCCTTCTCCTCTTCAGTTACTTTCATGCTTCTTTCCTCTGGAATTTTGGATATATCAGCCTTTAAAACGTTAACATAAAAATCAGTAGCTTTCTTTATCGTATTAAGCCGGTATCTTTTTTCCAAATATCTGACCACTCTCCCTGTTGGGGCATCCCATTTGTACTGTAGGTTCCATCTTTTAAACTCTTCTACCAAAAAAGTATAATCTTTTCTGGCTTTAAGCATTTTAGGAGGAATTTCTTTCAATATCATTACTTCCTGGCCATTTACCTGAAGCTTATTCTTAAAAGTCGCCTGTATGATTCTATTCCGTAGAGCCCTTGTGGTAAAATATATTACAATGTCCCTTGGCAGATGTTTTTGTTTTGCAAACCAAGGGTTGACTCGGTATATCTTATCAATTTGCATAGCCAGTTCCTCTTTAAGCATTCCAGACACCTGCTCCAAAGCCTCCGCCATTCTTCCTTTCAAATCTTCATATTTTTCCTCTTTCAGGCCCCTCACCCTTATAGCAAATTCCATGCTTCTGAATTGAGTCATTAACACCTCTGTTTCAAGATTTGCGATATCACTTTGAGTTTTGTCTATGTATTCCCCCGAGATTATCAAGGATTGTTTAGTTATTTCCACATCGTTCTTCAGAACTTCCATATTTACTGCTAATACATTACAAACATCTAACACATCCTTCCTCACTTGTTGATCCATCATCTCTAAAGCAACCTGCATTTGTTTATTAATTTCATTAATTTTTGAGTTGAATTCCATAACCAGTTCATTTTTCATAACTTTTAGAATATTATATAAATTTTCAGGTGTTAGAGTCTGTGGGGGTGTTAATTCAGAAGTAAGTTGCATTCTTTTTTTTTATTCAAAAAGTTTTATAAGTACAGAGTACAAACATTTTTCATTTTTCTCCCCCCCATCCCCCCTACCCCCAACCCACTCCCCTCCCTTCCCCCCTCCCCCCCGGACTTCCCAGAGAAAGTACAGGGCATGATTTCCCCAATTTTTAAAATCTTTAACTCCAAGTTTTTCTAAACTATTCAAAACATTTATTTATTTATTTTATTTATTAAAATTTCTATGCCGCCCAACTCCCGAGGGACTCTGGGCGGCTCACAGCATGTATAGAAAACATAACAAATAAAAAACAATTTTGTTAAAAAACCATGTTAAAATACTATCCAGATTTAAAATAACTTTCATTCATACCCTGCCTGCCGGAAGAGCCAAGTTTTTATCGCTTTACGGAAGGCCAGCAGGGTGGGGATAGTCCTGATCTCTGGAGGGAGCTGGTTCCAAAGGGAGGGGGCTCCCACAGAGAAGGCTCTCCCCCTCGGCCCCGCCAGCCGGCATTGCTTGGTCGATGGGACCTGGAGGAGACTCGCTCTGTGGGACCTAACCGGTCGTAGGGAGGTATGCGGCAGGATGCGGTCCCGAAGGTAACCTGGCCCTGAGCCATGTAGGGCTTTAAAGGTAACGACCAACACCTTGAATTGGATCCGGAGACTAATGGGCAGCCAATGCAGCTGGCGGAGAATAGGTGTTACGTGGGTGCATCTAGGTACACCCACCACAGCTCGCGCAGCTGCATTTTGCACCAATTGCAGTCGCCGGACACTCTTCAAGGGTAGCCCCATGTAGAGCGCATTGCAGTAATCCAGCCGTGAGGTGATAAGGGCATGAGCGACTGTGAGAAGTGCCTCCTTCTCCAAGTAGGGTCGCAATTGGTGCACAAGACGAACTTGTGCAAAGGTCCCCCTAGCCACAGCTGAAAGATGTTGCTCCAATTTTAGCTGTGGGTCTAGGAGGACACCCAAATTGCGGACCCGTTCTGAGGGAGCTAATTTCTCCCCTCCAAGAACCAAGGAGGGACAATTGGTCAAGTCCTTAGGAGGCAATATCCACAGCCACTCAGTCTTGTCAGGGTTAGGTTTTAGCCGGTTCTTCCCCATCCAGACCCTAACATGGGCCAGGCAGCGGCCCATTACGTCTACGGCTTCCCCAAATTGAGACGGGGTGGAGATGTACAACTGGGTATCATCAGCATATTGCTGATACCTCACCCCGTGTCGTCGGATGATCTCACCCAGCGGTTTCATGTAGATGTTAAACAGGATGGGCGAGAGGACCGAACCCTGTGGCACCCCACATAGTCGGGGCCTAGGGCTCGACCTCTGCCCCCCTGTCAGCACCGACTGCGTCCTGTCAGAGAGGAAGGAGGAGAACCACTGCAAAACAGTGCCGTCCACTCCCACCTCTCCGAGACGACGCAGAAGGTTACCATGGTCAATGGTATCGAAGGCCGCTGAGAGATCAAGTAGCACCAGGATAGAGGAGTGACCCCTATCCCGGGCTCGCCAGAGATCATCCATCAGGGTGACCAAAGCCATTTCCATACTGTAGCCGCGCCTGAAACCAGATTGAAAGGGATCCAGAAAATCAGTATCATCCAACAGTCGTAGGAGTTGGAGTGCCACCACTTTCTCAACAACCTTCCCCGCGAAGGGAAGGTTGGAGACTGGACGGAAGTTCTTTAAATCCGCAGGGTCCAGGGAAGGCTTCTTGAGGAGGGGTCTCACCACCGCAGCTTTTAAAGGCTGCAGGACGGACCCCTCTCTCAGAGAAGCGTTGACCAACGCCTGGAGCCAGCCGCGTGACACCTCCCTGGTGGCCGAAACCAGCCAGGAAGGGCACGGGTCCAATAAACAAGTGGCGGAGCTCATAGCTCCTATGGCCTTGTCCACATCCTCAGGAGTCACCGGTTCAAACCTATCCCATATAACCGGACTAAGACCTACCCCAGTCATCTCGGCCTGTACTGCCCAATCAGAGTCCAGGTCTGTCCGAATCTGAGTGACTTTATCCGCCAGAAACCGAGAAAATTCCTCAGCTCTACCCTGCAAGGGGTCTCCGCCTTCCTCCTTCACAAGAAGGGTGCGGGTCACCCTAAACAGGGCGGCTGGGCGGGAGTCAGCGGACGCAATAAGAGCGGAAAAATGCGAGCATTTTGCCGCCCTTATCGCCACTAAGTAAGACTTAATGAAAGTTCTTAAAAGTGTCCGGTCAGACTCAGCTTTACTAGATCTCCATTGTCGCTCTAGACGTCTCTTGTGGCGCTTCATCTCCCGGAGTTCCTCAGTAAACCAAGGAGCCCTCCTGGATCCACTTCCACGGAGAGGTCGCAAAGGCGCAATCCGATCCAGAGCCCCCGCTGCCGCCTGATTCCAGGCGGCGACCAGGGACTCGGATGAATTGTGTACCAGGGATTCAGGTATTTCCCCAAGTTCCCTCTGGAATCCGTCGGGTTCCATTAGGCGCCTGGGGCGGAACCACTTAATCGGTCCCGCCTCCTTGCGGTGGAGGGGTGGTGCCATAAAATCCAACCTCAGAAGGAAATGATCTGACCACGACAAGGGTACTGTGACTAAACCCCTCAGCCTCAGATCATCTCTCCACTGCCCCGAGAGAAACACAAGGTCAAGTGTGTGACCACCCTCATGAGTCGGACCCTGAACTACTTGGGTTAGGTCCATGGTTGTCATGGAAGCCATGAACTCCTGGACTGCCCCCGAGGCTTCGCCGGGTGATGGCAGATTAAAGTCCCCCAGCACCATCAACCTGGGGAACTCCACCGCCAGCCCTGCAACCGCCTCGAGCAGAACAGGCAGGGCCTTTGCAACGCAGCTAGGAGGCAGGTACGTTAGCAAAAGGCCCACCTGAACCCCTAAGTCCAACTTCAGAAGGAGTGTCTCACACCCAACAATCTCTGGGGCAGGGCTCCTTCGAGGACACAGATTCTGGCGAGCTATAATAGCCACTCCTCCACCCCTTCCCTGGGGTCGCAGCTGATGCTGAACCGAGAACCCGTCCGGGCATATTTCCGAAAGGGGCACCCCCCCTTCCTGGCCCAGCCAGGTCTCGGTAATGCACGCCAGGTCCGCCCCCTCTTCCAGGATTAGATCCCGAATAAGGGGGGCCTTGTTGGTAACCGACCTGGCATTTAACAGCAGCAGCTTGAGCCCAGGGCCCTGACATCCCTGGTTACCAGGCACTCGGGTAGAGCTAGGTGGAACCAAACCAGAGGGGCCAGAACAAGGAATCACTTGCAAACAGCGAATTCTTGTTCCCCGAGAGCGGCCTACCCCTCTGCTCCCGCCATACCTGCCTCTCCCTGTTATGACCGTAATATTCTCGCTCCCTGTCTCCCCAGAGATCCCCCTCCCCCCCCCGCTGGGCCCCCATTCTCCCGGCACGCCATGCATACCATTCATACTGAGCCTGGGGGTGGGCCAAAACCCCCCTCCGCTTCTGTTTCCACACTCAGCAGAGGGGGGCCGGGTCCAACCACCCAGCTCACTCATGCATTCATACTATCAGCCACAGAGCATTTATTCATACCATTCATCCATCCCCATGCTCACAAATACTCTTCCCCGGGGTCGAGGTAAATAAAGTGCAGTAGCGTAATTAATAGGAGGACAAGTAGATCACAATATAAATAGCAATATAAATAACAATAAATAGTAGTCTCTAAACCCGTTAATCATAATCCATTCCTTCAGTCCAATTCCTCCCCATATCTCTCATTCCATGGGGGGGGGCAGTGTCTTTTGATTCTTACAAGGTCTCTCACAGATGAACCGTTCTCAAGCTTGCAGTAATTGATCGTAGTTAATGGTAATAAATAGTTCTCCATGACATAGAGATGAGCCTCAGGGGAAAAAGAAACCAGTCAGGCAGAGACGGATGGTGCCTCCTCCTACATGAATATCCTTGAGGCATCCAACCCCCCTCCCTGAAGCTACATCAATAGTCTCTTAACAGGGTCTTCGGCACACAAAATAACTCCAGCCAGAAATTTGGCCCTTGTGCGCTGTTCCCCTCTGTTGAACCGTCACTTTCTTTATAATGCTGGTAAAAACGCTGGTAAAGACGCTGAAGGGCAATAGAATGACAAAAGCCGCCCTCCACGATGAGGCTAAGACCAGTATAATGAGCCTCTTGATGATGACACGCACACACTCGGCAGCAAAGATAGCAGTCACTCCGGTGGTGACGTCTCCAGCAAGTTCGGCAGTGACAATGGAGTTTGATTTCGCATCTGTAGTGCTTCCACAAGGCGAGACCGGGTTCTCTGGCACGGGTTGTAGGGAAAATTGCCCAGGACGATAGAGTTGATAGCTTACAGGTTGTTTAATCCGCTGTTGTAATCGCGGCATAGCGAGAGTTCTATGAGGAGCCCGTTCACGTCCCACAGCTGCTTATTCTCACCGGGCTCCACTTTGGGTGGAAACTGCAGCAATATCAGTCTCACAGCCGCTGCTCTAATCACCCCCTCAGTCCTCACTCGGTCTCATTCCACGCTCCACTCCCCGCTCCACTCCTCTGCACAACAACTTTTGAAGTTAAAATTTAAAAAGATCTAACATTCACGGCGCTCGCAACGCTGCAGCCGCCACCAAAATGGCGGCCTCCGTCTCCCGCTACGAGCCAGGGCACTTCGGGCTCCACCATTCGCATGTCCGGTAAGCTTCTGCTTACCCCCGATGCTCCTTCGGTGCCTTCTTAGTTCGTACTTGCCCCCATGTTAAGAATGTTTCCTTGGGGGTCCCCAATCGGCTCGAAAACGGCCCGAAAATCTCGGTTGAGGGGGAGCAGCGCGTGCTGACCAGCCATCCGCCGTGGCTCCACCCCGGAGTCACATAATCGGAAGAAGGATAAAAATAATAAAAATTAAAGAAAATAAGTAATTAAAAGGAAAGTAAACAATTAAAAAAACATCATACAACATATCATATTATCATTCATATCTCTAAACCACTATCTTTTACATGATCTATATTAATAATTATAAAAAAGGAAAAGGAAAAAAAGAAAAAAAAAAGAAAAAAGAAACAAAGGTGAACCTCAAGAACTAAACTTAATCATAAAATCAAACAATGTTAATAACATAATATTACAATATATCAAAATATTAACTTCACAATATATAATATACATACTAATAATGATAAGAAAAAGGAATAAAAACTAACCCCTTATACTTCAAAAACCTTAGACTTAAACCTAAAGTCCAACAACTTATTAATAACATAATATAACAATATATCAAATTATTGATTTCAGAACATATAATATATATATTAATAACAAAAGTAATATTTATACCTGGTCACAATACCTCAATATTTAAAATATTCTACCAAATTATTTATTCCCATAGTTTAACTTCACAACATATAATATAAGTAAGTTGCATTCTTGAAGTATAACCAGAGGGATATTCAGTTCTTTTATTTGAAACAGTCTTTACAGGTTTAGAAGCCATTTGAGGTATTAGATTAAAAAAAAATAGCAATGCTCATCAAAATCCAATATTTCCAGAAGAGTACAAAGAGAAAGCCAAGTCTCTAGTTGACAAAATTCTTTCCAAATACAAAACCAGTTAGTCTTTTATTTTTAAAAAGATATAAGTTGTTATTTTAATCCAAAATCAGGAAACAAGAAGAAAAAAGCCAATTCTCAGCATCAAAAGTTTCCATGAAAAGAGCTGCTGGCAAAACGAAACTTAATCACTTTCACTTTCACACCCATGATCTCCGATCGCCATTTTATTGCTTATTAGCGCTACTTTGTTACTTCCCGAAGTGAAATTCAGCAGTGGAGTTAAAGATTAAGATACTTACCCTTCTGGACTCCTGCCTTTCTCTGTCTGCTTTCTTTAGTGCTTCAAGTTATTATAAATCCCATTGTAAAAGCAGCGGTGGTCGCGGCATCTTGCTCCGCATAAGCGGAGGCTTCCGAAGTCCTGGAGCAGGAGACAGGCTACCTGGGGAGCCCTCACCCTTCGCGCCCCTAGTTGGTTCTTAGGGCACTAGGGGGGCTCTACCCCGCCTGTCAGGCTCTCATCTCTCCCCTACGCCCGGGGAGAAGATTTTCAAGCCGCCAGACAGCTGTTCTGGTGGCTTTTACGGGATATCGGAGGAAACGCTCGGCGAGGAGCGTCCACAATGTCTGTGGAGCCAAACCGGAAGTCCTCAGTGTGTGCTGTGTTCTTGGTGGTCCGTAGCTGGAGCAGAACAGAGGGGTGTCCATGTAGGCTTCACCTCAGCGGCGAGGCTTGGGGATGACTCACTTTTTGTGGTATGGAAGGAGACTGAATCTCCACTCCAATGTGCTAAGGCAGTGGTAGCCAACCTTAAGCATACCATGTGCCAAATTTTTTCGCAGATGAGTTCAGATGCGCCATTTATTATTTATTTATTTATTTGGTTGTTTTTGTATGCCGGTCGTTTTTGTATGAGTTATAATTATTATTTCACATATACGTATGCCCATATAAGTAAGCTATTTCTTATGTTCAACATAAGAAAAACTGGAAGATTCCTATCTGTGCCATGAGCGACACATTCCAAGCAAAATCCCATTAAGATGGTTCAAACCTTCCTGAACATCCAAAACATACTTGCCTGTCGAACACGCCGCATTAGCAACCCACAAGATCATCACAAGAACAACAACGAATTAAAAGAAACTCACCAAGTGCAGGTTTCCCAAGATGTCACGCAACCACCACCGCAACAGCCCGACATTAAAGGACAACTATGGTGGCCCTTCTCTGAAGCTTGATCTGCTGCAACGGTTGGCTGGTGTAAATGGATCCCACTCCAGACGCAGTGGATCGAGCGGCACATGAGTGGTGGGGCCGGCGCTTGTGACTGACTACTTCCTCCTCTGCCCTAGGGCGCGTTGCTCGCTTTGTTTCTTCACTACCGGAGTTTGACTTCGAACTGCGCGTGCTCTCCAGAATTATGCAGGAAGAAGGGGATTGGACAATAAGAAGGTTGGAATCACTTTCGCTCTCTAAAACTGTGTCACCTTTTCTGTCCGTTGGATGATTGCAATGTGCCACTTACAATCATCCAATGCGCCATGTTTGGCGCATGCGCCACGGTTTGGCCACCCCTGTGCTAAGGGTTTTCGCCCCAGGAAACAGAACGTTGGCTGGGCCAAGTTCCACCTGGGCACCTCGGAGCTCGAGCAAGGGTTGGTCCAACTCATGCTTAGTCGTCCGAACTGGTCTGGGAGCCCTGCCAGCGAATGGCTGCGCGACGGTGGTTGGAATCCCTCATCTTTGGAGCATCCAATCAACGTCTGCTCTGGTTGCCTCCATCCGTGGGTCGAGGCTGTTCATCCATGTTTGGCTCCAACAGCATTCCCGATGGGAAGGTTAGCCCTCTGGCTTCGCCCTGAGAGGCTCGGTCTAGCTGGGAGGTGCGCTCAGGGGCTGGCTGTTTGCACCGAGCCCCCGAGTGGCGCTCCCTCTCCACGGCCACTTCGACTTCCACCACGGCTTGGGAAGGTGAGTAGATGGTCTCGATGTGAACAGGCGATCCATTATCTGCCGCTTTTCCCAAAGCCTCTTCTTTTTCCTCCATCTTCCCTGAGTCTTTACACCGCCTGGTGCCAGGTCGGTGCTGGGGCTCAGGACCCCGAACAGCGCCCCAAAGTTTCGGGGTAGCTGGGTTCTTTTTTAAGAGAGATTCAGGTTAATGTCAGGGTTCCAAATAGCATCCAAAATTAAATCAGAGCCCAAGGCAAAGTATTCCTCAAAGTTCCAATTTATTTATAGAGCCAAGTTGGCACATCTGGGTGAAACCTGAATCTGAAATCTCCCGGGTTTCACCACCCATTTGAAAGTTCAAGTCCTTGCCCCCACACCCACAAGTCCATCATGTTGTCCAATCTTCTATTGCCATAATGGCAGAATCCACCCATCTCCTTCCGTGCAGGTGCAGAGGTGCAGAGACAAAGGATGACCTTGGCTTTCTAGAAAGAATTTGTTATGGCTACATACTAACAACCTCATACAATCCCCCCTCCCATTTTCCCACAATAGAAAATGTATAGTAGAATAGCATAAAGTGTGGCAGGCCTAAGATCCCAAATAAAATGGCTTCGGCCTGACAAAATCTTTATATCTCTTTATTTTATCAATATTCAATACATTCGGATATATTAATGCCTCCATTGTTGATAACCATTCTGGATATTTACTGTAATGGTTCCTTTTTATTTTTTGCCATATTTGTAGTAGTGCATCCCTAATTAAGTGTCTCTGGAAATAACTATGTTGTCTGTGTTTTCGATCCCATAGGAAGGCATGCCACCCTACCTGTAAGTCATGCCCCTCTAATGTTAAGATTCTTTTATTCCTTAATTCAATCCAATCTTTTATCCAAATGAGTGTTGTTGCCTGGTAGTATGTCTCCCAATCTGGGAGCCCAAAGCCTCCTCTTGCTCTACCATCTTGCAACGATTTTAATTTAATTCTCGCTTTCTTCCCTTGCCAAATATAATTTGCTATTAATTTGTTTAGATCTTTAAAGAAATTCTTCCCTAATTTTATGGGTATTACTTGGAAAAGAAACAATATTCATGGTAAAATGTTCATTTTAATCGATGCTATTCTTCCTATAAAGGATAGTTGTAATTTTTTCCAAATTTCCAAATCTTTCTTTATCTGTAGTATTAATTTGTTATAGTTATCTTCTTTGATCGACGAACATTTAGGTGATAGCCAAATTCCTAGATATTTTACTTTTTTGGTCGTTTGGATGCCCATTTTGTCTTCCAATTACTTTTCTTGCTTCTTAGTGAGATTTTTTGTTAATGCCTTTGTTTTTAATTTATTAATTTTTAATCCCACTACTCTTCCATATTCTTCTATTTGCTGTATTACTTTGGGTCCTGTCTGTATCGGTTGCTCTATGATAAATACCAAGTCATCTGCAAACGCTTGGGCTTTATACTCTTCTTTTTTTTATTTTCAGGCCTTTTATTGCTATGATTAGCAATACCTCTAATGTTAATATAAATAATAAAGGTGTTAAGGGACACCCTTGTCTCACTCCCTTTGCTATAGTAAATTTTTCAGTAATATCTCCATTTATTATTATTATTGCCATTTGTATTGAATATATTTTTTGTATCATCCTTATAAATTTCTCTCCAAATTTCATATTTTCCAATTGCAAAGTAATAAATCTCCAATTTAAATTATCGAAGGCTTTTTGGGCGTCCAGAAATATTAATGCTGCTTGTTTGTCTGAATGTGCTTCATAATATTCTAATATATCTATTACAGTTCTCATGTTGTTTTTTATTTGCCTCTTTGGTAAAAATCCATTTTGGTCTGGGTGTTGTGGTCTGCCAGCGGCCTGCGGAGCTGGTGGCAGAGTCGGACAGTGAGGAGGCTGGGGAGGAACAGGGGGAGCCTGTTCTCAATGCGTGCATTCACAGAGCTGCCAGAAGGCAAGAACAGAGGAGAAGGACTACTCGGTAGTAAGGCTTGGAGATAATTGGCCCCTCCCATAGGCTATATAAGTGGAGCACAAGGGAGGGCTTGTCACAGGAAGCAACTTCATTCAACTCATGTCAGTCTAGCTCGGACTCTGTTTTTTCTGTTTGGCCTTGCTAAGTTTCTTGCTAATTGGTCTTTGGCAGCTTGTCAAGGAAGATCAAGGTTCGTGTGCTTATCTGCCTTTCCCTGAAAGACTGTTGTCGGACTTGTTATCATTGTTTGGGACTTATTACGGCTGGGAATGAAAATAATTACCAGCCAATAAAATAAAAGAGGTTTTTGGGATGCCGTTTGTGCTGTATTATTGATCAGGAAGCCTAGGTCAGAACAGTTTGCTTCCTGCCCCAAACTACAAAACAAACCTCTAATAAGATGGAGCAGCTGCGTGCTGAGAACGCGTTGCTTAATCAACAGCTAACCCACTTGGCTGGCCAGGTGGCTCAACTCCAAGCCCACGCTGCTCCACCTCCTCCTTGGAGGAAATGCCCAGTAGCTGTGCCAGATAAGTTTACTGGCAAACAAGACATGTTCCTGGCTTTTTGGGGACAATGCCAGCTTTTTATCAGCCTGAGATCTGAGGACTTCCCCACTGAATGGGATAAAGCGGGGTTTATGATCAGCCTGCTCTCCGGTTCTGCAGCTCGCTGGGCCACGCCCCTGTTGGTCCAGGATAGTCCTTTGTTGGATGACTTCAGAGGGTTTCATGAACACCTCAGACTCATGTATGAGGACCCCATCAAAACGCAGACAGCTACTAGGCGTCTAAAGACTTTGAAGCAGGGCCGGCAACCCCTGCAGGAATACATCAGTGAATTCCGCCTGCTTAGCCAGGATTCTGCCTGGAACGAGGCTGCCCTCATGGACAGGATGGGTTGTCGGAGGAGTTACAGGACGAGTTGGTCCGTGTGGATATTCGCCGACTCTCAATGAGCTGGTTCATCTGTGCCTCAAGATTGATGCGAGGTTGGACTTCCGGTTGGCTCCGCTGCATTGAGGACGCTCCTCGTCGAGCGCCTAATCCCGGGCTCCGTAAAGCCGCCAGAACAGCTGTCTGGCGGCTTGAAAATCTTCTCCTTGGGAGCAGGGGAGAGATGAGAGCCGACAGGCGAGGGTAGAGCCCCCCTAGTGCCCCAGGAGAAAATCTGGGGCGCGAAGGGTGAGGGCTCCCCAGGTAGCCTGTCATCTGCTCCGGGATCTGGGACGCCTCCGCTTTTGCGGAGCAAGATGCAGCGACCAATTCTGCCTTCAATATGGGATTTTTAACAATTTGACTACAGCAGACAGAAAAAGCCAGGAGACTTGGATGGCAAGTACCTCAACTTAACTCCAATGTTGACTCTTTATTTCGGAAATGACTAATTGAGTTGATGAGTAACAAAATGGCGATTGAAGCTTTAAAGGGCGTGAAAGTGAAAGCTAAAAGGAAAGTTTTGTTTCGCTAGCAGCCCTTTGTTTGAAAATGCCTGACTTTGATGAACTTTCTCTTCTCTTTCTGATTTTGGACTAAAATAAAAAGTCTAATTTTAAATTTTAAATGGCTTTAAAATCTGGAAAGACTGTTTTTAACAAAGGATTTGAGTACCCTCCTGCCTACACTTCAAGAATGCAACCCACTGTCTATTCAACACCCCCACAGACTTTAACGCCTGAAAAGTTATTTGAAGCTTTAAAAGTTATGAAGAATGAACTTGTTACGGAATTTAATCTAAAAATTAATGAAATTAATGAAAAAATACAGTCTGTTTCAGAGGAGATTGCTACTCGACACCAGCAATTAAGGGAAGATATGTTATTTGCATTTAAAAGATTGGTAGGAAATATGGAAATTTTGGAAGAGGAGGTGGAAGAGATTAAACAGTCTGTGATAACTTTGGGTGAAGATATAGGAAAGACTCAAAATAATATTGAAAATTATGAAGCTGATGTGTTAATGATTCAATATAGAAATATGGAGTTTGCTTTAAGAGTAAGAGGTGTAAAAGAGAAAAAACAAGAAGATCTAAAAGAAAGGTTGTTGGAGGCATTTGTGCACACGTTAGGAGTGACAAAAGAGGAATTGGGTATGCAAATTGATAAGATATATCATGTTAATTCTTGGGTTGCTAAACAGAAACATCTGCCAAGAGATATCGTAATATATTTTACCACAAGGACATTACGCAATGAGATTCTACAGGCGACTTTCAAGAACAAGCTCCAGGTAGATGGACAGGAGGTAATGACATTGAAAGAAATTCCTCCTAAAATGTTGAGAGCCAGAAAGGATTATGCCTTTCTGGTGGATGAATTGAAAAAACAGCAAATACAGTATAGATGGGAGGCTCCAACTGGGATAGCGGTGATATATCTGGGAAAGAGATATCGGCTCAATACGATATTGAAAGCAAGTGATTTTTATGTAAAAGTGTTGAAGGCTGACATATTCAAAATACCAGAAGGAAGAAGAATGAAGGAAGCAATGGAAGATGAGAGAGGAGAGTCATCGACAGTTGTCCAAATGGGAGGAGTTTTAATGAGTCAAGGTGATTTACAGAACCAGAGTGATGTTCATAATGTGGAAGAAGAGACAAAGGATCAGAGCCAGACCAGAGCAGCGGTTATATGTAAGGAAGTATCAAGACAATAACAACCTAAGCTGACAACTCAAGAAATTACCAAACCACAAGTGGGTGCAAGAGTCAGATCTAAAGCTCGAATGAGAAGAAGGAATGATTAGAACTTGGTCTCAGTATGGGTAGTCATAGGCCAGATGGAGAGAAGATTAAAAAATTGGTATTTTGCAGTAAGATGTTAATTTGACAATACAAATAAAAGGAAGATTCATTTATTATCGAGGAAATGACGCTGATGGTTGTGCATCTGGCCGAGATGGCAAAAGAAAGATTTCTTTTTTTTCTTTTTTTCTTCTTTTTATTTTCCTCTTTTTATTATTATATTTTAAAGATTATATAAATGAAAGACACATAGAGGAATGGACTAATTTTTTTTCTTTTTGACTACTTTTAAAAGGTTCTGAGTTATATGGAATTAAAGATTTAGAATAATTGTGAAATTAATAATTTGATATATTGGAATGTTAGGTTATTAATAATATGTCTGATTTTTAGATTATGCTTAAAAGGTTTTGAGTAAGGGGTTAAAGAATTAGAGAAATTTTGAAATTAATAATTTGTTAGTATATTTTAATTTTATGTTTATTGAGGAGGTATAGCGTTGGAAGAAGGAAGGTCCATTTATCATTGAGGAAATGACGCTGATGGTTGTGTATCTGGTTGAAATGGCGAAAGAAAGATTTCTTCTTTTTCTTTTTATTATTATATTTTAAAGACTATATAAATGAAAGATACATAGTGGAATGGTTTAGGAAAAAAGAAAAAAAATTTTTTGACTATTTTAAAAAGGTTTTGAATTATATGGAATTAAAGATTTAGAATAATTGTGAAATTAACAATTTGATATATCGGAATGTTAGTTTATTAATAATATGCCTGATTTTTAGACTATGCTTAAAGGTTTTGAGTAACAAGGAGTTAAAGATCTAGAGAAATTTTGAAATTAATAATTTGTTAGTATATTTTAATTTTATCTTTATTGAGTATTATACCCTGTGCTTTTTCTGGGAAGTCGGGGGGGGGGGGGTGAGAGGGGGGGAAGGGGAGGGGGTTGGGGGGAAGGGGGGGAGAAAAAGAGAAAAATGTTTGTAATTTAACAGATTAACAGTGTTGGAAGGGACCTTTCAGGTCATCTAGTCCAACTCCCTGCCCAAGCAGGAGACCCTACATACTTTGTGTTAGGATGGGGTGTGAGATTTGTACCAACGAACCGTGAACCTGTTCACATGCAAACGCGCTAGGGCTGAAATAAAACTGACAGAGGAGTCTTGTAAAAATATATTTTACTAAAAACATTAAAAAAGACTGATGTCTTTAAAACACATCAATTAACAAACACTTTGTCTGGACTAGCTGAAGCCAGTCCGTCTCCCTAAATTCCTCTCCTGCAATACTGAAACCAGTCCTCTTAACCCTTTCCAAAGGGAAAGGAAAACTAACACAATACTAAGTAGGTTCAGGATTGGTACTTCATTGAGGCAGTAGAAAGCGGCAACGTAGGCTTCTCAGCAATGGTGAGTAAGAGAGTCCTAAGTCAGTCACCTGCAGAGATGATCTAACCAGCATCGTGGCTTGAAGCTCCTGGCAGGGCAGTTCTCCAACTCTCCCTCTTGGCTGTAGCTCCAGCAGCAGCAGCAACAGCAGATGCTAGCTTGCAGGCACAAACCAGCTTGCATACTCAGTTCAGCAGAGGCAAGCTTTCTTCTCTCTTCTCTCTGGCTCTGAGCTTCAGCTCTTAGCTCAGGCCTTTCAGTGACTTGTTTCAGCTCATGCTTTCGTCGTAGGGCGGCAGCAGCAACAAGCAACAACAGCAGCAAGAACGTCAGCAACAGCAGGACCTCATAGCAGGCAGCAGGCTCCCACTTATATAGTAAAGTCAATAGGCAATTAACTAGGGCGGGGAAGGCTTATAGTTAATTGCAAGGCAGAGTTTGGCCTGTTTGAATCTATGTGGTTTGTAGTTAATCTGATAGCCACAGCAGCCCTGACAATACCTTGACACTTTGTACTAATAAAACTTTTTGAATAAAAAAAAAGATTGATGTGAGGTTGCAGAAACGGACCAGTCGCTGTGCCTCCCAGGAGACCCGGGCGGTACCAGTCGTGTGTGAGACCCCGGTTCCATGGGAGGAGCCCATGGAAATAGGCGCACCCAGACCCCGCCTGTCAGTAACTGAAAAGGACAGACGGTGCTGAGGGGGGTTGTGTTTGTATTGCGGGGAACCTGGACACATGGCTTCTTGCCCCAAGAAGCGACGAGGGGCGTCGGCTCCTGGGCCTGTCCCACAGCAGCAGACAACCTTTTTGGGAAATGCCCTGAGCCTGATCTAGGGGAGACCCTGGGTCAGGTGCGCACCAACACCAGGTCATGCCCTGTGGACGTGGATCCCGGACCCCCTCGTCACTTGATTCTGGCGGCACGAGTCTTACTTTGCAGTAGCCCACAGGGGATTCCGGCTCACGCCTTGGTGGACTCCAGAGCCACCACAAACTTTATGGACAAGGCATTTGCCACCAAATTTGCTGTTCCTTTGTGTCCGGTGGATCCTCCCATGCTCATGGAGACCATTGATGGTCGGGTGCTTCTGTCTGGCCCTATTACGGCCGCCATGCAACCCGTGCGCCTGACCATCGGTACTCATGAGGAGGCCATCCAGTTCTACATTACTTCTGGCCTGCATTTCTCTGTGGTCTTGGGCTTGGCTTGGCTCCGGACTCATTATCCACAAATCCTTTGGTCCCAGAACTTCATCTCGTTCCCAAGCCTGCAATGTGTGGAACATACCCACCAAGTCTGTGCAGGCCAGGTGCTGGGTCCATCCGAGGTGTCTTTGCCTTCAGACCTTTCAGAATTCATGGATGTCTTCAGCGAACAGGAAGTGGACCAATTGCCCCTGCACCGGCTGTACGACTGCCCCATTTATTTAATTCCGGATGCGCCGCTCCCAGTGGGGTGTTTGTATTCGATTTTGGACCCTGAATTGGCTGCGGTACGGGACTTTGTGGACAAGAACCTGGGTCGAGGTTTTATCCGGCCCTCGTCGTCACCCTTGTCCGCTCCGGTCCTGTTTGTAAAAAAGAAGACCGGAGACTTGCGGCTTTGTTGTGATTACTGGAAATTGAACACAATCATGGTGCACAACCGGTATCCTCTGCCTCTGATTTTATTTTATTTATTTATTTTGTTATTCTTATATGCCTCCCAACTCCCGAAGGACTCAGGGCGGCGTACAACAAAGAGAAATACAAGAATAATCAAAATTTCATAAAATTTAAAAACAGTACAAAATTTAAAAACAATATAAAAGCAACAACATCCATTCAGCAACATACATACTTGGGGGGTAAGCTCGAATGGATTAAGCTGTCCCCCCCACCTGCAGGAAGAGCCATGTCTTAACGGCCTTTCGGAAGGCCAGCAGAGTGGGGATGGTTCGGGTCTCTGGGGGGAGCTGGTTCCAGAGCACGGGGCCAGCCACAGAGAAGGCCCTCCCCCTGGGGCCCGCCAGCCAGCATTGCTTGGCCGACGGGACCCGGAGGAGGCCAACTCTGTGGGCCCTAACCGGTCGGAGGGAAGTATGAGGCAGAATGCGGTCCCAGAGATATCCTGGTCCTAAGCCATGAAGGGCTTTAAAGATGGTGATCAACACCTTGAATTGGACCCGGAGACCGATGGGCAACCAATGCAGCTGGCGGAGTATCGATGTCACGTGGGTGTACCTTGGCACACCCACCACAGCACGCGCAGCCACATTTTGCACCAACTGAAGTCTCCGGATACTCTTCAAGGGTAGCCCCATGTAGAGCGCATTGCAGTAGTCCAAACAGTTCCCGAACTGTTAGAATGGCTCCGGGAGGCTATCGTGTTCACCAAGTTGGACCTGCGTGGAGCTTACAATCTTGTTCGGGTCCGGGCCGGGGATGTATGGAAGATGCCATTCGGCACCAGGTACGGACATTTTGAGTAAACGGTCATGCTGTTTGGGTTGACCAATGCTCCTGCCATCTGTTGTGGCCCCGTCCGCAGTGTGTGCAGCCTGGGCCTTTGGAACCTTCAGTGCCTCTTGGCAGTGCTGAGAAAGGAGGGGCTACTACTCCTTTCCTGAATGCAAGAGCACGCAGGGCGGCCAAGAGGCAGAAAGGTCTAATCGAGAGGAGGTCTACTCGAGAGTAAGACTTGGGGCTAATTGACCACTCCCTAGTCTATTTAAGACGAGTCGATGCAGCTGGGAAGCTGCAGAGAACAACTTGGGAAAAATCTGTCTGAATCATAGTTTGTTTCGTGATACCTGTTTTGTGTTTCTCTGTCGGCGTCTTGTTATCAGAGACTGGACTCTAGGAACTTTGCCAACGCTAAGAAGCTCCGTAGGCTAACTGGACTTAATTAGCTCGTCATTGTTTGATAACTCTTTGAACTAATCCCGGCTACTAATGAAGTAATTAGTACCTGTTGTTAGCCGCCCAGAGTCCCCCGGGAGTTGGGCGGCATAGAAATTTTAATAAATAAATAAATAAATAAATAAAATAAATAAGTAGCTGGTTGTTTGCCAACAAAGACTGTTTGTACTTTGGTGTGTGCATTCTTTACTGATAACAGTTTTATTAGTAAAAGTATTGCTTTAAACCTGTTCGTGTGGCTGTGTGCTTGGTGGGGACAGAACACCGTCTTCCAACACTTCATGAATGACATTTTCCGGGATCTCTTGGACCAGTTTGTCATTGTCTATTTGGACGACATTTTGATTTACTCGGCCTCCCGGGAGAGTCATCAACATCACCTCTGCCTCGTCCTGCAATGGCTTCGAGAGCACCATCTGTATGTGAAGCTGGAAAAGTGCCAGTTTTATCAAACCACCATCGAGTTCCTGGGACGTCGCATTTCTCCCGAGGACATAGCAATGGCACAGCAAGGTCGAGTCTTTGCGTAGTTGGCAACCTCCCCGGCGAGTGAAGGATGTCCAGCTACTCCTCGGGTTCGCCAATTACTATCGGACCTTTATCCCTGGCTTTGCGTTCTTGACCGAGCCCCTCACTTGGTTCCTGCAGAAAAAAGTCCCGTTCCGGTGGGGTACCCCCGAGCAGCAGGCATTTCAGGCCTTGAAGCAGGCCTTCATGAAGGAGCCTATCTTAAAACATCCTGACCCTCACTGTCCATTTGTGGTGGAAGCGGATGCCTAGGATTTTGCTGTTGGAGCAGTGTTACTCCAGGCTCACGCGTCTGGTGGTACCCTCTTCCCTTGTGCGTATTATTCGCAGAAGCTTAACTCTTCCGAGCACAACTATACCATTTGGGAGAAGAAGCTACTGGCCATTAAGACCGCGTTTGAGGCCTGGAGACATCACCTGGAGGGGGCCCGACATCAGATTGAAGTCCAGGCGGACCACAAAAACCTGGAGTTTCTGCAGACCACTCGGAAAGTGAACCTACACCATATCCCGTGGTCCTTCTTTTTTGCCAGGTTCAATTTCCGCATCACCTACATCCCCAGTGGGCACAACCAAAGAGCGGATGCGTTCTCGCAGAAACCCGAGTATTCCCAAATCAAAGACCCGCTTCCGCCCTGGACAATTCTGCCTGTCAAGTCGTTCTCCACAGTTCAGGAACCAGTGGACTTATGGGCTCAGATCCGAGAAGCGCAGCGGCAGGACGCTTACGTGGAGCAACGGAAGGGAGAGGTAGGGCCTGATTCTCCCTGGATGTTTACCGAGGACCTCTTGAGGTACCGAGAGAGACTCTATGTACCAGTGGAGCCGCTCCGGGGTTTCATCATGTTGCAGTGCCATGATAACCCTGTGGCGGGGCACTTCAGCCTCTTTAAGACCTTGAACTTAGTTTCTCGGACCTTCTGGTGGCCCCGACTCCGCCATGATGTCCAGGCCTACGTTACATCCTGTGTACGATGCCGACAGGCCAAGTCGGCCATGGGAGCTCCCCCAGGGCTGCTCCAGCCCTTGCCGACACCGGAGAGACCCTGGGGTGCAATTTCCATGGACTTCTTGATGGATTTGCCTCCGTCTTCTGGATTCACGACTGTGTTTGTGGTGGTATACATGCTGACGAAGATGGCGAATTTTATTCTCGTGCCACCGCCCACATGTTTATCCAACATGTCTTTCGGCTACACAGCCTACCGGATAGGGTCGTTTCAGACAGAGGGGCCCAATTTACAGCCCAGTTTTGGAAAGGGCTGATGACGGCCTTAAATGTGAAAATCTGCCTGTCGTTGGCGCATCATCCGGAAACTGACGGCGGGACTGAGAAAATCATTGGGATCTTGGAGCAATACCTGTGCTGCTTCATGAACCAGCAACAAGACAATTGGTTGGAGTATTTGGCAGTCACAGAGTTTGTGTTTAATGACTCTCAGCATACCTCCACCCAAACGACCCCTTTCGTACCCAATGTGGGATATCATCCTCGGTTCTTTCCTCTCACACAACTCGACTCACTGGTTCCGGCAGCAGATAACTTTCTGGCCGAGTTGCAGGCCGTCCATCAATTGGTGCGATGGTATCTTCAGAAGGCCAAAGAGGACTACAAATGAGTCGTGGACCGCTCTCGGTGGGCAACGCCACCGTTGGCTGTGGGGGGTCGCGTTTGGTTGTCCACCAGGCACCTTCCATCAGACCAGCCGGTCAGGAAACTAGATCACCGGTACCTTGTTGAGGCGGTTATCAACCCGGTCGCCTACCACCTGACATTGCCATGCTCGTTGTGTGTCCATCCCATCTTCCATCGCTCCCTACTCGTTCCAGATGGCCAGCCTGTCCGCTCCACCAACCTGACCGTCCCCAGCCGGTGCCTCATGACGGAGATGGACCGCCTGAGTACGAGGTCGCCAACATTCGGGACTCCCGGTGGCTGAAGGGCCGGTTCCAGTACCTCATTTAGTGGAAGGGTTATGGGCCGGAGGAATTAACCTGGGAGGATGCGACCTCTGTACATGCTCCAGTTTTGGTGCCTTCCATGACCGATTCCCGTCACGACCGCATCCGGATCGTCAGACCCGGGGGAAGGACCCTGCGGTGAGGGATAGTGTTGTGGTCCGCCAGCAGACTGCGGAGCTGGCGGCAGAGTCGGACAGCGAGGAGGCTGGGTAGGAACAGGGGGGGCCTGTTCTCAATGCGTGCATTCGCAGAGCTGCCAGAAGGCAAGAACAGAGGAGAAGGACTACTCGGTAGTAAGGCTTGGAGATAATTGGCCCCTCCCATAGGCTATATAAGTGGAGCACAAGGGAGGGCTTGTCACAGGAAGCAACTTCGTTCAACTCATGTCAGTCTAGCTCGGACTCTGTTTTTTCTGTTTGGCCTTGCCAAGTTTCTTGCTAATTGGTCTTTGGCAGCTTGCCAAGGAAGATCAAGGTTTGTGTGCTTATCTGCCTTTCCCTGAAAGATTGTTGTCGGACTTGTTATCATTGTTTGGGACTTATTACGGCTGGGAATGAAAATAATTAACAGCCGATAAAATAAAAGAGGTTTTTGGGACGCCATTTGTGCTGTATTATTGATCAGGAAGCCTAGGTCAGAACACCGGGTGAATTTATCATTTTTATCACTCATTTATCACTTTTTTGAATATTTCTGAAATTATTGATGTGAATATTTTATAATCTGCATTCAATAATAAAATGGGTCTGCAGTTTTTAATTTGTTGTTGGTCTGAGTCTTCTTTTGGAATTAGGGTGATGAGGGCTTCTGTCCAAGAGTTGGGTATTCTGGCTTCCATAAGTGCTTCATTAAAAATTTCCAACAATACTTTGTCTAATGGTTCTTGAATTGTCTTGTATAATTCTACCGGGATTCCGTCTGGGCCTGGAGTTTTGTTGTTTTTCTGTTTCTTTCTCGCTTCCATTAATTCTCTCATAGTAATTGTCCCATTTAGTGTCTCTCTTTGTGTCTCCCCTAATTTTGCTATATTCATCCTTTCTAAATATTGTTTAATGTCATCTTCTAATATGTTTTCTTGGGAGTATAAGTTTTGGTAAAACTTTTGTGCTATGTTTTTTTTTTCTTCTCTTCTATAATGTATCTCTCCCTCCTTGTCCTGTAGCTGGTGCATTATTCTTTTCTCTTTCTCTTTTTTAAATTTGTATGCTAACCATCGCCCCGGTTTGTTTGCATGTTCGAAGAAATTTTGCTTCACCTTTTTAATATTCCGTGCCATATCAACTTGTGTAGCCAAATTTAATTTATGTCTTATTGAATCTCTTTTTTCTTTAATTTTGTTATTTTGGGCTCCTTCTGTAAATCTAATTCTAATCTTTTAAGTTCTTCTTGCCAATTATCTTGCTCTTGTTATTTTTTCTTATTTCTTTTTGCCATGTATGCAATTGTGAGCCCTCGTATGTACGCTTTTGCAGTATCCCAAAAATTTTGAGGCAAAGTTTCTTCTTTTGTATTTATCCTAAAATATATATATTCATTTCCTTTTCAATCATTTGTATATACTCCTTCTCTCTTAATATTTCTTTATTCATCATTCATCTCTTTCTTTTCTTCTACCCTTTCCATGTCACCCTTAATGGATTGTGGTCCGCCCAAGTATTTGTCATTATTTCTATCTCTTCTGTTTCTTTTCTGAGCTCTGGTGTCATCCATACCATGTCAATCCTTGACCATGATTGATGTGGATTTGAATAGAATGTGTATTGTCTCTTTTCTGTATTTATTTCTCTCCATACATCTTGTAAACATAGTTCTTGTGTCATTTCATGGAATGTGTCTGGTAAAGTCCTTTTCTTCGTTTTATTTTTTTGTTACTTTTATAATATTTTTTAGTATCCATAATTGCATTAAAATTTCCAATTAAACATATGTTTTCATATTCTAATTCCCTTATTATATTGTGTATCTTTCTATAAAATTCACTTTGATTATCGTTTGGTGCATATATTGAAGCCAATAGTATTTTCTTCTGTTTCTATCTCGATCATTAGAATTCGTCCCTCCTCATCTGTATATATTTGTTTTGTTTTTAATCTTTTTTTTATGTATACTGCAAGTCCTCTTTTTTTGTTGTGCTAGTGATAGGTAAAGCTTGCCTAATCTTGGGTATTCTAATAGCTTACTGTGTTGTTTTTTTATGTGTACTTCCTGTAAATTTATAATATCTATATCCAAGTTTTGTAATTTTGTGAGTGTCTGAGTTCTTTTAGCTGGTGAATTAAATCCATTTATGTTTATTGATACCATTTGTATTTCCTCCTCCATTTCCTTATTTATTCTTAATCTTCTTGTATTTCTTGTTTCTCTTTGTATTCTTTCTCTTGCGCCTTCTCTCTCTATTCATTATTTTTCATGTTTTCTCTTGTCTTCTTGTTCCCCCTCATTCTCCTCCGTTTGGTGTTCCTCCTGGCTCCTATTCTCGAGTTCTTCTCTATTCTCTTGTTCTTCTTCTGTTGCAAAGTGGTGTTCTAAGAACTCTTGAGCTTTGTCCAACGTATCTATTTTGACTTTTTTTCTCCTGCCATGAAATCAGGATACCTTCTGGTATTAACCAACAGAACATTAAATTTGTTTAATTGTGAAGTTAGGAATTGATAGTTTCTTCTTTGATCTCTCACTCATCTTGGAATTTGTTTTAGTGTTATTATTTCCTTTCCTTTGAACGATATTGGTTCCTCCTTCATTTTTTAAATATATTTCATCCCTTATTGCCTTTTTGTGAATCTTACGTGGACTTCTTTCGGCAGCTTATGTCTACGTGCATAATTCGTATGCACTCTGTATACCTCATTGATATCCCTCCATATATCCTGTTCATCTCTCTGCAATACCACCACTAGTATTTCCAACATGATCTCCCCTAGGTCTTCCTCTTTATTTTCTATGATATTTTGAAATCTTAGAAAAAAGGACGCTTTCTCCATTTCCAGAAATACTATGGATTCCTCTAAGTCTCTATTAACTGTCATACATTTTTGTTCCATATTTTCCATCTTTTTGTCTACTTACTCTATTTTTGTCTCCACCGTTTTAATTCTCTGTTCATTCTTAAAGATATTTCGCTAGATATTTCCTATTTTGTTGTCCATCTTTTAAAATATCTCCTTTCATTTCTCCCATGTCACTTTTAAGTTCTTCATGATTCTTTTTTGTCTCTTCATGATTGTTAGCTATTGCTTCTTGTGTCTTGGTCATTGCCTCTTATATCATCAACAGCATTGTTTGAATACTTTGAACGTTTGATGTTGAGCCTGCTTTCTCTGTTCAAAACATACTGTCAGGCCTGGAAGCCATCTTTTACCTTTTTGTATTCAGGCCTGCCACATTTTCGACTGTGGGAAAATGGGAAGGGGGATTATATGGAGTAGGTGATATGTAGTAGTCTAAATGACATTCTTTCCAGCAAGTCAAGGCCGTTGTGCCCAGCAGCTACAAGGAAGTGACAGGGAGGCATCTCCCTTTTTGGATGGTGCCTGATTGGATCGTGTGAGGGACATGTGGGTGCTGGGCAGGGACTTGAATTTTTGTTTGGGTGGAGAAAACCTGGAAGTTTTCAGATTCAGGTTTTCCCAGATGTTGCCAACATGGCATCTCTAATAAATTGGAACTTTGAGGAACTTCTAGCCTTGGAGTCTTGTTTTGTTGGGGGTGTTTATTGGAATGCTGACACATACTTTCGATTGAACGTTGTTGCGCTGGTGAAGATGGTGTAGATGCAGGGTTTGGAGCAGTTTTCTTACTTAATTTGGTTATCATTGTTGTGCTCGTCATTTTTCCTATCCTAAGTAAATTTTTCCAGAATAGCATACAATATATTAGCTATTGAATATATTTACTTTGTACAATATTAGTAATAATTTTATATCAATATAAATGCAGCTGTTAATATATAAATATACAAACGTATATATTTTACTCTAACTCCAAAATCCTTAGTTTCTAAACTCTCTATATAAAATAACATAAGTATGACTATAAATATAGCTATAAGTATATTAATATATATTTTTTTTACTGTGGATATAAACTCCTTAATTTCCAAGATCCTTTTATAAATAGATAAATATATGCAAATTTATATAACTTATATTATCTTATTAATTAACAGAGTTGCCAAGTTAATCTCTATATTTACGTAATTTTACTGACTTTGTAAACTTTGTAAACTTATTAGCTTGAGTATCCAACAATCCTATCTTAAATACTTTAAATTAAGCAATCATTTCCTGTTACACAACCAAGTTGAATTCTTAAATTTCTTACACTATTATTATTTATTTATATTATATTTATCTTTTATTTTCCTTTTGTACTTAATTGTCCTCCAGTCCAATATCCTTCAGTAGGTTTACTTGTCTTCTGTTGTTTTAATAGCTCTATGCAATCTTCCCTCAGTCTTGCATCATCTTTGCTCGGCACCACTAGTCCTTTACAGTTCCGATTTTTGAAGTTTGGACAATTTTTCAGTCTCTCCAATTTTAAAGTTTATATCCTTCTCCAAATTATTCAATTGTAGCAACTATAATCACCGCTCCTGTTATTTTCCATTTCTATTCCATCTAAGCAACCTGTGAGTCCACCGCACCACCAAGTCTCAGTTCAATCCACTCAGTTCTCTATTCCGACATTTTAAATCTTTGGAAGTCTTCAGCAAGCTTTAAAGTCTTTAAGTTCTTATCAATAAGTAAATGAAATTAAATGAAATTAAATAGAATTTATATTCACCAATCCACACAGTCTCAGGGTGTATCCAATTGGAGTTTCTTTCCTCTTCTCCTCTGCTGCTTTCACCTCTCTGCACTGTCAATGCTTAACAAATTATTTATTTCACTCCTCTCCATCCTCCCAGTCACCGCTGCTGTTTGGCAGTAGTTCTGCCTCAAACTTTAGAGTCCCAATAATTCAGCTCCACCATTCGACGCTATAGTTGTACCTCCTTTGTGAGATCTCCTTTCGTTCCGATGCAATTATGTTGTTTTCTCGATCTTCGCTTCCTATTCCACGGCTGTCAGCGCGTCGAGCAAGCCAAAATGGCTGGTTTCTTCCCCACCGGAATTAAGGGGGTTCTCCTGAACCTTCGGGGGAATTGCCTTTCGCCCGAGGTCCTCAAAGTTTCCCCTTTTTTTCTATCAATCTCTCCGGGATTGATAGAGCCTTTTAAGGCTTCCTGTCTGGAAAATTCAGGCTTCAGGAATGGAGCCCCGTTCCTTCGCTCCAGTTCACACTGACGTCACCGCTGGAAGTCCTTCTGCGTCCATTTCTTCTCAGCGTCTCTGGTGTGTCCCAGGTGGGAACGAACCAGGGAAATTTCTTCCAACACTCTCTCCCAGCTTTCCTACAGGGGGGTGTTCAGGGTGCTGGTCCCTGTGCCAGTCCATCTTTTGCTGCCTGTTCCAGGGGCGGGTTCCTAATTTTTTTACTACCAATCTGTGGGCGTGGCTTATTTTGTGGGTGTGGCTTGCCAGCCATGTGACCGGGTGGGTGTGGGCCTCGGGAGCTTGGCAGCGGCCGGAGAACGCAGCCCCCCGCAGCGGGAGCAGCAAGACCGCGGCAGCGGTTCTTCTAGGAGGCTCCGTCCGGCCTGAATGCTTCTCCCCATTCGATGATCCTAGGCTCCTGCCGCCCATTCCCCCTCCCCTCAGCAGCTCGAGAAGCCTCGAACGTGCAAAAATGCCTAGGATCATCACTGCACATTCGTGGCTTCTCGGACTGCTGAAGGGCGGGGAATGGAGATAGCTCCTGCCGCCCGTTCTTTCAGCGTCTCACGCGCTCCCTCAGCCATCCTCCCCTGCTTGGACTCACTGTGGGGTAGGAAGGCAGCACATGCACAGTGCCGGAAACTCGGCTTCTGAGCATGCACAGAAGAAAATTTAAAAAAAAAATTGTAAATGTTTTAATGCCGGCGCCCAGGCACTAGCAACCGACTGCACCAGTACTGTGATGTCACCAGCGGGCCGCTACCAGTGCTATAGAGTGGACCGCACCGGTAGGAACCCACCACTGGCCTGTTCCACGTTTAACTTGCGCAACCAATGGAGCATTTTGGTGCAAAACGTGTGCACACTGCAAAATGCTCATTGACATCTGGCATGAAGCGTTGTCTCTACTTTCCCAGCCCTCAAGAAGCTTTTCAAGGCTCCTCACCTCCACATGTATCTCTTAGGAGTTCTGAAGAGCAGGTTAGAATAACCCCTTGGCAAAATATTTTCTTCTGTAAGTGTGATGCGTTCCTAAGGAGTCTCTCCACTGAGACTGGAAGCGCATGAAGAACCAGCCTCTTGATTGTGGCCTGCTCTTTGGCAGGCAATCAGAAGCCGGAAGTGCACCTTTCCTGAATGGGAGGCTTTTGTTCGCTCGTTGCATCCCAAGAGACCCTAACTACTGCGGCGCAATCAAGCTGGTGCATTTCCTGCACAAGCCTCTCTCCTCATGAAGATGGCAATCGGTGTTCTTGTCCTAACCATGCTAACTAGAGGGCTTCTGTCCAGATTGTTCCCTGTTTGCATTTTATTAGGGACGGGTTGCAAAAAATTCTCTTTAAGTTGAAGAAACATGTTTAGTTTGCCTTTTCTCTGAGGCTTCAGGTTATTTGGACTCCGCCCTTTCCCCCACTTCCCCACCCCATGGTTTTAATGAACTTTAGTTTTAAGTAAGTATACGGAGCTTTGAATCTCAGCCCTATTTTTCCCCTCTTCCTACATACCTTTCTTCCAATTCTCACAACATTAAGCCACTGAATATTTCAAATAGGTTTACTCATGGCTTAGTCTTTGTCTAGAATTTTCCAGTGTTAAAAAGTGAATTCGATAGGACTTTAGCGTATAGATTCACCTGCTTTTTAAGGACCTTTTCTTTCCCTCAGTCCTGAAATAGCACAACCTTGCTAGACGTTTTATAACTACCTCTTACATCCCATCCTAAGCCAGGATGTAAACAGTCAGCACTTGAGAGAGACCCCTAACTGTTCCTCTACCTATCTATCTATCTGTGATGACCCAGGGCACGGCACAGAGATAACAAAAACAGCTGGCAGTTCAAACCACCCCTTTATTGCTCCAAATCTCCCCAAACGCTCCCACGTTTCTGGCAAGTCCCACAGCAGAGTGAGAACAAACCCCCACACAAACCTCAAGCAGCCTCTGGGTGCAATTAGTCCAGCCCAGTGCTGTCTGCACCAAGGCTGCACATCAATAACTTCCAAATGTATTTGGCAAAACAAGAGCAAAGCAAGGAGTTCAGGGAGCAAAAGATCCAGATAATTAGTCCAGAACACCAACAAGGAATGCAAGGACTCTTGGCAAGTTCAAACGTCGGTTGGATTACTAAAATGAGCCACCCTGGTTAAAATTCAGGTAAAGGAAGGATCACCTCCTTGCATTCCTCAGTACAAGATCCCAGCCAAGGCAGTCGAACCCATTAGAAAACTAATAAAGGCATACTTAGAACAGGGGGTCCTCCAGAAATGCACTTCCCCCTGCAACACCCCTATTTTTCCGTTTAAGAAATCACAGGTGGACCAGGAGGGAAATCCAGTCTTTAGTTTCATGCATGATTTAAGGTTTATAAATAACCATGTGATACCTCATGCCCTGGTAGTACCAAACCGAGCCACAATAATCACTCAGGTTCGGGGAGAAGGCGTGGCCAATGCCAACACAGAGTTTCCCCGCGCTCCGCGGGGAAGCCCCGATATCCGCGCCATCTGGGGACCTGGTCTGGATAGGACCAGGTCAGAACCACCCTGGAGGGGTGGTGAAGAAGAGGGGCACCTGCTGGCAGACTGGGGGGGCTGCAAACCCCTCAGGGAGCCGGCCCTGTCTCCTCTACCGGAAGACGGCTCTTAAATGCCATCCGTAGTCGCGGCGATCACATCAGCAAGTTTGAAGTGGCGAGTTTGGAGTCATCTGAGAAGAAGAAAGGAAGAAAATTTAAAGTTATGTGTCGGAGAAGTTGAAGAAGACAGAGGTTGGTGAGTGACATTGCCAAGAAAAGTCTAAAAGAAAAATTTTAATATAAAAAGGGGGACAAAAGGGCCAGAAATCAAGGAGCGGCTGCTAATAGGTGGATACAATAGTGTAACAAAATTAAAGGGACTTGTAACTAAAAGCCCAACTATTAAAGACTTGGATTTTTTGCCTTAAAGATTTGGTGAAGGTGTAAGAAGTCTGGAAAATAAATTTGGAGGAAACAATTTGAAGATTGGAACTGATTAAAAACAGAAAAATTAAAACAGGAAAGGTAGAGTGGAGAAATCTGATTGAAGAATGCCATCTGGTGGCTGGAAGAATCACTGTTATGATGGAATTTCTTTATGGATGTTTGGACAGTTGTTGACCTTGAATAAGAAAAACTTCTTCGAAAGTTGAGGAAATCTAAAGCAGTTTGCAAACTTCTTATTGTTTGAAAGAAAGCGTTTGGGTTGACTTGGATAAGAATGAACATGAACAGAAGTTAACAACAAAAGAACAGAAGGAATTGGTTTCTTAATCATTAAAATAAAAACTTGTAGATTGTAACAGGCTGTGAAACACATCTTTGTTAGCAGCTGGATGGACTGTGAAAATAAGTGAATGTACGATTTTGAGACATGGAGACTAGTGACTATTAAGAATTGGTGGCATCTTTGAATGAACTCTGATGACAGATTAAATTTGTTCAAGCTTTGGACTTGAGAATTGTGATTTTAACATGGAGGGAATTGATTATGAAGATTTGGCTGGGTTTTTGAAAGATCTTTTTAAAGATCTTAGAAGATCTCTTGGAATTGGAGCACTTGGAAAAGGAAATAATGAATTGCAAATGGAAAAAACAATAGAAAAAATAACAGATGAAGATAAGAAGATTGATGAAAATATTAGCCAGACCTAATAAAAGAGGAGGTGGAGTTGTACTATATATAAGAAATAACTACATCTCTACAGAAATAGAGCACAACAATAATGAAAATCATCTCAAATGCATTTGGGTCAATATTAAAGGGGGGCGAAATGACATTGCCATAGGTCTATACTACAGGCCACCCAACCAAACAGAGGAAGTAGATGAACTTTTTGCTAGTCAGCTAACTAAGGTATGTAGGAAGCACATCACAATAGTAATGGGGGATTTTAACTACCCTGACATCAACTGGGAGACAAATTCTGCACCAAGTGGAAGAGCCAACAGGTTCTTAACAAACCTAGCAGACAACTTTGTTACCCAAAAAGTAGAGAAGGGAACAAGGGGATCAGCCATATTGGACTTAATTCTCACTAACAGAGATGAAATGATAGAAGGTGTTGAAGCTACAGGAACCTTGGGGGCAAGTGATCATGCAATATTGGAATTCAACATTATGCAAACACAAGCAGTAGAACAAAATCAAACTAGAGTCTTGGACTTTAAGAGAGCTAATTTCAATAAACTTAGAGAGAACTTGGGAAAGATTCCATGGATGAGAATCCTCAAGGGGAAAACAACTCAAGAAGCTTGGGAAATTTTGAAAAGTGAGATTATAAAAGCCCAGACTAGCATAATACCAATGAAGAAGAAAAACAATAGGTCTCAAAAGAAACCAGCATGGCTGCATAAAGAACTCTCTGACAAATTGAAAGACAAAAAGGACAAGTATAAAAAGTGGAAAGAAGGGGAAATAACTAAGGCAGAATACCAGCAAATAGCCCGAGCCTGTAAAGATGAAGTGAGGAAAGCTAAGGCTCACAATGAACAAAGGCTTGCGACAAAAGTAAAAAGTAACAAAAAAAGCTTCTGCCAACGTATTAAAAACAAGAAAAAAGTCAAGGAAACAATTGGTCCACTGCAGGGAGAAAGTGGCAAGAAGGTGACAAGCAACAGGGAGAAAGCAGAGCTGCTTAACACGTTTTTTGCATCTGTCTTTACACAAAGGGAAAAAACAGTCCAACCTATCAAAAACAGCATCACAAAAAACATATTAGGAACACAAGTTAAAATAAGGAAGAAAATGGTAAGTGAACACCTGTCTACCCTAGACGAATTCAAATCACCAGGACTGGATGGATTACACCCCAAGGTTCTGAAGGAACTGGCAGACGAGATCTCAGAACCACTGAACTATATCTTTCAAAGATCCTGGAGCACCGGGGAACTGCCACAGGACTGGAAAAGAGCTGATGTAGTTCCCATCTTCAAAAAAGGGAAAAAAACAGATCCAGGAAACTACAGACCTATCAGCCTGACCTCAATACCAGGGAAGATTTTGGAAAAGATAATCAAGCAACGAAACAATGAACACCTAGAAGCAAACAAAGTAATAACCAAAAGCCAACATGGGTTTGTCAAAAAGAGATCATGCCAGACTAATCTTATTGCATTCTTTGACAAAGTGACAAAATTAGTGGACCAGAGGAATGTTGTCGATGTGGTTTACTTGGACTTCAGTAAGGCATTTGATAAAGTAGACCATAACCTACTACTAGATAAAGTAGAAAAATGTGGGATGGACAGCAACACCACCAGATGGATTCGTAACTGGCTAACCAACCGCACTCAACTTGTAGTGCTCAATGAAGCTTCATCTACATGGAGGGAAGTATGCAGTGGAGTTCCCCAAGGCTCTGTTTTTAGCCCAGTACTCTTCAACATCTTCATCAATGACTTGGACGAGGGAATAGATGGGAAACTCATCAAATTTGCAGATGACACCAAACTGGCAGGAATAGCCAACTCTCCAGAAGATAGGCTCAAGATACAGAAGGTAAGTAAGTAAGGTTCTACATTTAGGCAAGAAAAGCAAAATGCACAGGTACAGTATATGTGGTACCTTGCTCAACAGTAGTAACTGTGAGAGGGATCTTGGAGTCCTAGTGGACAACCATTTAAATATGAGCAAGCAGTGTGCAGCAGCTGCCAAAAAAGCCAACACAGTTCTAGGCTGCATTAACAGAGGGATAGAATCAAGATCACGTGAAGTGTTAATACCACTTTATAATGCCTTGGTAAGGCCACACTTGGAATACTGCATTCCGTTTTGGTCGCCACGATGTAAAAATGATGTCGAGACTCTAGAAAGAGTGCAGAGAAGAGCAACAAAGATGATTAGGGGACTGGAGGCTAAAACATATGAAGAACGGTTGCAGGAACTGGGTATGTCTAGTTTAATGAAAAGAAGGATCAGGGGAGACATGATAGCAGTGTTCCAAGATCTCAGGGGTTGCCACAAAGAAGGAGTCAAACTATTCTCCAAAGCACCTGAGGGTAGAACAAGAAGCAATGGGTGGAAACTAAACAAGGAGAGAAGTAACTTAGAACTAAGGAGAAATTTCCTGACAGTTAGAACAATTAATCCGTGGAACCACCTGCCTCCAGAAGTTGTGAATGCTCCAACACTGGAAGTTTTTAAGATGTTGGATAACCATTTGTCTGAAGTAGTGTAGGGTTTCCTGCCTAGGCAGGGGGTTGGACTAGAAGACTTCCAAGGTCCCCTCAAACTCGGTTGTTGTTGTTGTTGTTGTTGTTGTTGTTGTTGTTGTTGTTGTTGTTATTGTTATTATTATTATTATTATTATTATTATTATTATTATTATTATTATTATTATTATTATTATTATTATTATTATTATTATTATTATTATTATTATTATTATTATTATTATTATACATGATGGTGAAAAGGGGAAGAATATTGAAAATGCAATGCTGATTAATGATTATGTTGAAACTTTTAACGATTCCACTGAGGTTAACAGTGATAATAAAGATAAAGATATTAAAAATGATTATGTTCAGATTGAGGAAGAGGACTTTGTAATGCAAAGGCTGAGGGGATTAGTCACAGTACCCTTGTCGTGGTGAGATCATTTCCTTCTGAGGTTGGATTTCATGGCACCACTCCTCCACCGCAAGGAGGCGGGACCAATTAAGTGGTTCCGCCCCAGGCGCCTAATGGAACCCGAGGGATTCCAGAGGGAACTTGGGGAAATACCTGAATCCCTGGTACACAATTCATCCGAGTCTCTTGTTGCAGCCTGGAATCAGGCGGCACCTGGGGCTTTGGATCGGATTGCGCCTTTGCGGCCTCTCCATGGAAGTGGATCCAGGAGGGCTCCTTGGTTTACCGAGGAACTCCGGGAGATGAAGCGCCATAAGAGACACCTAGAGCGACGATGGAGATCTAGTAAAGCTGAGTCTGACCGGACACTTTTAAGAACTTTCATTAAGTCTTACTTAGTGGCGATACGGGCAGCAAAATGTTCGCATTTTTCCGCCCTTATTGCGTCCGCTGACTACCGCCCAGACGCCCTGTTTAGGGTGACCCGCTCCCTTCTTGCCAAGCAGGGAGGCAAAGATCCCTTGCAGGGCAGAGCTGAGGAATTTTCTCGGTTTCTGGCGGACAAAGTCACTCAGATTCGGACAGACCTGGACTCTGACTGGGCAGTGCAGGCCGAGATGACTGGGGCAGGCCTTAGTCCTGTTATATGGGATAAGTTTGAACCGGTGACTCCTGAGGATGTAGACAAGGCCATAGGAGCGATGAGCTCTGCCACTTGTTTATTGGACCCGTGTCCCTCCTGGCTGGTTTCGGCCACCAGGGAGGTTTCACGCGGCTGGCTCCAGGCATTGGTCAACGCTTCTTTGAGAGAGGGCTCTGTCCCGCAGCCCTTAAAAGTTGCGGTGGTGAGGCCCCTCCTCAAGAAACCTTCCCTGGACCCGGCGGATTTAAAGAACTTCCGTCCGGTCTCCAACCTTCCCTTTGCAGGGAAGGTTGTAGAGAAAGTGGTGGCGCTCCAGCTCCTACGGCTGTTGGATGACACTGATTTTCTGGATCCCTTTCAATCGGGTTTCAGGCGCGGCTACAGTACGGAAACGGCTTTGGTCACCCTGATGGATGATCTCTGGCGAGCCTGGGATGGTGGTTATTTCTCCATCCTGGTGCTACTTGACCTCTCAGCAGCTTTCGATACCATTGACCATGGTATCCTTCTGCGTCGTCTCGGTGAGGTAGGGGTGGGCGGCACTGTTTTGCAGTGGTTCTCCTCCTTCCTCTCCGACAGGACGCAGTTGGTGTTGACAGGGGGGCAGAGGTCAAGCCCTAGGCCCCTACTATGTGGGGTGCCACAGTGCTCGGTCCTCTCGCCCATCCTGTTTAACATCTACATGAAACCGCTGGGTGAGATCATCCGACGACACGGGGTGAGGTACCAGCAGTATGCTGATGATACCCAGTTGTACATCTCCACCCCGTGCCCACGGGGGAGAGCCTTCTCTGTGGGAGCTCCCTCCCTTTGGAACCAACTCCCTCCAGAGATCAGGACTATCCCCACCCTGCTGGCCTTCCGTAAAGCAATAAAAACTTGGCTCTTCCGGCAGGCGGGGGTGAAAGTGAGACCAATCAGACTATATATGGGTCTCCCCCCTGGTTATGAATGCTAGATGTTTTTTTTAACTTTTTTAGTTTTTAACTGTCATGATTTTTATATTGATAAATGGATTTGACATGGTGTGAGCCGCCCAGAGTCCCCTGGGAGTTGGGCGGCATACAAATCTATATAAATAAATAAATAAATAAATAAATAAATAAATAAATAAATAAATAAATAAATAAATAAATAAATAAATAAATAAATAAATAAATAAATAAATAAATAAATAAATAAATAAATGAATGAATGAATAAATGAATGAATGAATGAATGAATGAATAAATAAATAAATAAATAAAGTTTAAAAAGGAATGGGCAAAACTAGATACATACAGATAGTAGATTTAAGAAGGGAAAAATGGAGTGGGAAATGAGAACTTATTGGTATAAAGGTAAACGAAAGAAGGGAAAGAATTTAAGGATATGGGGATGGAGGAAATATACATACAAAATGGAAGTACAGTGAACCCTCGCTATATCGCGGTTCACCTTTCACGGTCTTGCTGCTTCACGGATTTGCATCGTGCATTGTGTTCTGCATTCTGATTGGCTAAACAGTCTCTCCACTTCTTCTCTAACTGTGTGTCAATAACGTTGCGGTTTATACACGTACATAAAACAGCTTGCCAAGAGCAGTGAAATACACGTGAGTCACTATTTGTCCTACTGTACTTTCTATTTTTTTTTTCATAATCATTTTTCATTTTCTCCCGTTCTAATACAATGACTCGGGTCGCGGTGGGGCGGTGCTGATCTCCGCAATTTGAAGCCTTCAGTTCCTATTGATAATTAAAATTATTTTACAGTACAGTAGTTATTTGTAAAAAAACGTTTATACAGTACTTTTATTTGTTAAACAAATGCTTGGGCCTGTAAAAAGGTTTTGTTCTTTGGTTTCAATGTATTATGGAGTATTTCATTGTATAATAATTGTAAAAAAAATAAAGGTTACTACTTCACGGATTTCGCCTATCACGGGTTCTTTTTGGAACGTAACCCCCGTGAAAAACGAGGGTTCACTGTAGTTGGGAAATTAAAAGGGAATGGATGAAGACGTTGAAATATTATAGAAATGGTCCCTTTTTCTTTTTATCTACCCTTTCTTTTTTATAATCATTATATTAGATAATAATTGTGATAAGTATGCTAACTGTTTAGAATTTTGATATATATAATTAATATAACTATCCCGTTAGGTGTTAAGATTTTCTTTTCTTTCTGTTTTTATACAGGTTAATATTATTTAAGAATTAAATGATTTGGATAATATAGATGAAACAATGATAATTAATATGAGAAGCATGAATGATAAATATGATTATTAGAGTTTAAGGGAAATTATCTAAATGTTAAAAATCAAAAAGGCATACTATGTGTTTACTACCTTTAAATTCATTAAGCTGAGAATTGAAAATTAAATGATTTGGATTTTTTCTTTCTTTTTCTTTCTTTTTTATCTTTTTTATTCTTTTTTTAATCTGTTTAAATATAAGATATGGATGAATTGATAATGGTTAGATAAATTTTTTGATTTAATTTAATTAAATATCTGTATTGATGCAGGAAACAGAATTAGAAATAATGGAAATGATTCTAAATGTTAAGGATAAAAAAAGGTATATTATGATTGTGTATTATTCTTTTATATATGAGATTTGTTCAAATGTAAAATTTAAAAATCTTTTATTTCAAGAGTTGAATATTTGAGTGGAAATAACCTAGGAAGAATTTTGATGATTAATATGAGAAATTGGAATGTATAATTGGGCATTTAGTTTTGATAGAATAGAGGATAAAAAACATAAACGATGAATAAAGAGACTAAAAAAGTGGAGGAAGCAATATGGCTTAAAATTAAGAGGCAGGAGAAATAGTAACTATCTTGGAAATTAAATCAATAGCGGTTAATTTGGAGAATATCCCAGATGACAAAATTAGATTCTCTTTTTTTCTTTTTTCTTTTTTTTCTTTTTTCTTTTTGGAGGTAAAATGGAATTAGCAGCATATACCTAGAACAAAGTATTATACATAAAGAATGATATAATAATAATAATAATAATAATAATAATAATAATAATAATAATAATAATAATAATAATAATAATAATAATAATAATAATAATAATAATAATAATAATAATAATAATAATAATAATAATATCTCTTTTTCTTAGAAGAGATATGATGAGTTTAAATTTGAGATTTTATCATCAGTCTGTCAAACATAAGATGAGTTAGTATAAAAGAGTACTCAGGGGAAGGCAAAGAGGGTGAAAGAGGAAGTAGAAGGGGAGGAAGAGAAGGAGTAGAGAGAGATAGAGGAGGAGTGAAGGAGTAAGAAAGTAGGAGGAGACGATGGAGATAGAGGGGAGTGCAATGGGGAAAAAAGTAGAACAGACTGATGATTGATGATGTAAGTGTTGTATAAGATATTGACTTTTTTTAAATTAAAAAGTTTTTTATTTATAAAACAATTAAAAACAAACATACAAACAACAAGACAAAACAAAGACCAAAATACATAAAATTAAGTACATGACAGATTATCCAGTTTGCCTATTTACATTTGGTCATTTCTTTTTGTAACATTTTTCTTATCATATAGAATCTAGTTTTAATACAGTTTCTAAATATTTCCATCCTTTCCACTATTACATAATCTTGGCTTTCCTTTTTTCCCACCATTCATATAGTTTGTCCCAGGTTTCATAGTATTCTGTATCCGATTTGTCCTTCAACTCTAACATTAATCTATCCATCTCTGCACATATTAGTATTTTATCTAAAACTTCTTCCTCTGTAGGTATGTCTTTATTTTTCCATTTTTGAGCAAATATTATCCTTACAGCGGTCAAAATATGTAGCATAAGGCATAATGTGTTTTTTCCATAGTTATCCATAGTTATCCCCAACAAGAAGAGTTTTGGTTTTAAATCTAATTTTATTTCCAATATTTCTTCCAACCATTGCCTTATTTTTTCCCAATATTCATGTGTTTTTTGACACTCCCACCACATATGGTAATATGTTCCAGGTAATCTTTTGCATTTCCAGCATAAAGCTGATGAATTTCGACTCATTTTAGCTATCCTTGTGGGTGGGAGATGCCACCTGTAGAACATTTTATAAAGGTTCTCTTTGTATGAAGTAGCTAACGTGAGTTTTCTATTTCTATGCCATAGGTCTTGCCAAATATTGAGGTCAATATTAAATCCAAAATCTTTACACCATCTAATCATCGTTTCTTTGACCTGTTCTTCCCATAATGTCTGTTCTAAGAGATAGTGGTATATTTTCCTAATCATTTTTTCGTCCGATCCTAATATTATTTTATCCAATTCCGTTGCTTCCATTTTTATACCCGGTTCTCTTTTGTCTTTCATATATTTTGATTGAATTTGCAGGTAGGACCACCATTCTAATTTTATACCTTTTTCATGCAATTCTGACCTTGATTTTAATTCTCCTCTCTCATCCAATAGTTGTTTGTATGTTATAACATTTCCCAAATGTATAAAATTTGGGTGTACCTGCATCTCCAATGTTGATAGCCAATTAGGGATTTGTATGTAATTTTGTCTCTTAATTTTCATCCATACCTCTAACAAAGCTCGCCTAATATAGTGCCTCTGGAAGTACTGGTGGATTTTATGTTTCTCTTCCCATAAAAAGGCGTGCCACCCAATTTGTAGGTCATGGCCTTCCAATCTTAGTAATCTTTCATTTTTTAATTGTATCCAATCTTTAATCCAAATTAAAATTGAAGCTTGGTAATAATTTTCCCAATTTGGAAGTCCAAATCCGCCCCTCTCCTTTGAATCTTGTAATAATTTCATTTTTATCCTTGCTTTTTTCTTTTGCCATACAAATTCAGATATGACTTTATTTAAATTTTGAAAGAAATTTTTCTCCAATTTTATTGGTAAGCATTGAAATAAAAATACTATTCTGGGTAATACATTCATTTTAATAAGAGCTATTCTCCCCATGAAGGAGAGTTGCAGATTTGTCCATCCTTCTAAATAGTTTTTTATTTTTTCAATCAATTTCTCACAGTTATCATTTTTAAGTGTGGCACACCTTGATGTTATCTGTATTCCTAAATATTTTGTTTTATTTGTAATTTGTATACCCAATTTTTCTACTAATTCTAATTCTTGAAATTTAGTCATGTTCTTAACAATCATCTTTGTTTTTTCTTTGTTACCGTATTTTTCGGAGTATAAGACGCACCGAAGTATAAGTTTTGGGGGAGGAAAACAAGGAAAAAAGCCCTCTGCCTCCAAGCAATTTGCCAAACAGCAAACAGCACAGATGTTCCGGGGTGGAGCTACAGCGGAAAGCTGGAGAAAGACAGACCTCCGCCCCCCCCGAACCCGAACTTTTGGAATTCCAGGGGTCCGACCCGAGTTATTTCAGCTGCTTGGTGTCCTGACGATAAAGGAAGATCTGAGACACTTCCCAGGGGCTTCGGAGGGAAGGTATGACCCGAGGCGAGGACTGGGAAGTCCTGGAGGCTCCAGGCTCGGGAAACGCCATGATGGCGGTTTCGGCGCCGTAGGGCTCACCAGACTAGAAACTAAAAATCAAAGAAAACAAAGAAAGCACTGCACCGAGAAAATTGTTGAGTTGCTGGACGGGGCAGTGGGAAGTGAGCAAGCTGCTGGGTGCGGAGACTCTCCGGAATGAGGAGATGCCGGCTGTTTTTGGATGCCTGCCGTAATCTGATGGGGGTTTCCGTTGGCGTTCTCTGCATGGGTTGTTTGCTGCTTGATTTCCGGCTGTGGAAGAACGCTAGCCAGCCGGGTGATAATTGCCATCTCAGCGATCACCAATTACTTTGGAGACAATTACATCTGCAGCTACTTTTGCACACCCTACTCTGATTTGGACTCCCAGCGACCCCCCTCTGCCCTAGATGCGACCTATTTCACACTGACCACGATGGTGGCTCTTGCTGGACGCTTTTACGAGCTTTGCGGCAGCAACGAGCCTTTGTACGAGTAACACAGCGACATCTTCTGTTTAATTTAACGGCTGTTATTATTGCTGATGTGGCCACGAGGCTGTCTTTGGTTAGCACGGCCTCGGCTTTTTGCCAGACGGGTAAGACCTTGTCAAGCTGCTTTTTTCCCCATGTGAGGCCACAGAAATATCCTCTGCTGAACTTAGCAGTTATTAGCATTGCAAACGTGGCTGTGAGACCTTTCTGGGCTGACGTGGCCCTGTCTTCTCGCCAGGCCCTTCGTATGAGATCTCTATTACATCAGCCAGATAACAACTTCAGCGGGGGGATGATTAACGTGACGAACAATGGGGAAAATAAAATAACTCATCCAGATACTTTGGCTCCACTTGGGAAATTACTGGGTCAGTTCACAAAGATAACGTTGCATTCCGGTGCCACTTCTGAGAAGAGCTCTATTATTACCAACATTGGGGGGGGGGAGAATGGTAGATTACTATTGAGAGATCGTGGAACCATCAAGATCTACTTTAGACCTTGGCACAGGTGCCAAGGGTTAAGAACTTACCTTGGCTGGGCTGGAGGCTGCTTGTATATGTTTTGTATGTATACCTATGTTTACAGCATCCATTTTAGCTCTTTTATTGTGATATTTCACCCTGGGGGGGATGGGTATGTGTGATGTGGGCTATGAATGTGTTGTGATTGGAGAACATGAAGGTATGATTATTGGGAAATAGGAGTGTGTAGGTTTTTTATATGATGTATGATTAGACAGAATGAGTGAACCGGAGATTGGGGCTGGTTCCCCTGACGCTGAGTGTGGAAACAGAAGCGAAGGGGGACTGGACTATTTCACCCGGCTCAGTATGAATGGTATGGATGACCTGCAGGGAGGGACGAAGGCCAGCTTGGGGGGGGGGAATCTCTGGGGGGGTGGAGAGCTGGAATATCTCGGTCATGATGGGGAGAGGCAGGTATGGCGGGAGCAGAGGGGTGGGCCGCTCTCGGGGAATAAGACCTCGCTGCTTACAAGCAATCCCTTGTTCCGGCCCCTTCAATGTGGTTCCATCTTGCTCAACCCGAATACCTGGCAACCAGGGTTTTCAGGGCCCTGGGCTCAGGATGCTGCTGCTGAACGCCAGGTCAATTATTAACAAAGCCCCCATGATACGTGATTTAATCACCGAAGAGGGGGCGGACCTGGTGTGTATAACTGAGACCTGGCTGGGCCAGGAGGGGGGAGTAGCCCTCTCCGAGATATGCCCAGACGGGTTCTCAGTGCAGCATCATTCATGACCTCAGGGAAGGGGGGGGAGGAGTGGCTATTATAACGTGCCGAAGTCTGCATCCTCATAGGATCCCTGCCCCGGAGATTGTCGGGTGTGAGACACTCCTTCTGAAGTTGGACTTAGGGGTTCAGGTGGGCCTTTTGTTAGCATACCTGCCTCCCAGCTATGTTACTAAGGCCCTGCCTGAGCTGCTTGAGGCGATAGCCGGCCTGGCGGTGGAGTTCCCCAGGCTTATGGTGCTGGGGGACTTTAACCTGCCTTCGGCTGGCAAAGCCTCTGGTGCAGCTCAGGAGTTCATGGATTCCATGACAACCATGGACCTGACCCAAGTAATCCAGGGTCCGACTCATGAGGGAGGCCACACGCTTGACCTAGTGTTTCTTTCGGGGCAGTGGAGAGATGATCTGAAGACAGGGGATATAGTCACCACCCCGTTGTCATGGTCAGATCATTTCCTACTGAGTTTGGATTTCGCAGCCCCACTCCTCCCCCGCAGGGAGCCGGGACCGACTAGGTGGTTCCGCCCCAGGCGCCTAATGGAGCCGGAAGGATTCCAGAGGGAACTTGGGGAAATACCTGAAACCCTGGTACACAATTCGTCTGATGCCCTGGTGGCTGCCTGGAACACCGCGGCAGCAGGGGCATTAGATCGAATTGCGCCTTTGCGACCTCTCCGCGGCAGTGGATCCCGGAAAGCTCCCTGGTTTACCGAGGAGCTCCGGGAGATGAAATGCCACAAGAGACGTCTGGAGCGACGCTGGAGAGCCAGTAAAATCGAGTCCGATCGAACACTATTAAGAACTTTTATTAAGTCTTATTTAGTGGCGATAAGGGCGGCAAAACGATCTCATTTTTCCGCTCTTATTGCGTCTGCAGATTCTCGTCCAGCCGCCTTGTTTAGGGTGACTCGAGCCCTCCTTGCAAAAGGGGGGAGCGAGGAACACTTGCAAGGTAGAGCTGAGGAATACTCGCAGTTTCTGACGGATAAAGTCGCTCGCATTCGGTCGAACCTGGACTCTAGCTGGGCAGAGTCCATTGAGTTGACAGGGGCAAGTCTTAGTCCAGCATTGTGGGAGGAGTTTGATCCTGTTTCTCCCGAGGACATGGACAAGGCCATGGGGGCGATGAGCTCTGCCACCTGTTTATTGGACCCGTGTCCCTCTTGGTTGGTTTCGGCCAGCAGAGAGGTGACACGTGGCTGGATCCAGGCGGTTGTCAACGCTTCTTTGAGGGAGGGTTCCGTACCGCAACCGCTAAAAGTTGCAGTGGTGAGACCCCTCCTCAAGAAGCCTTCCCTGGACCCAGCGGATTTGAAGAACTTCCGTCCGGTCTCCAACTTGCCTTTTATAAGTAAAGTTGTGGAGAAGGTGGTAGCTTTTCAGCTCCTTCGGTTATTGGAGGAAACTGATCATCTAGATTCCTATCAGTCGGGTTTCAGGTGCGGCTACAGCACAGAAACCGCCTTGGTCGCCCTTATGGATGATCTCTGGCAAGCCCGGGATGGCGGAAATTTCTCCATCCTGGTGCTACTTGACCTCTCAGCGGCTTTCGATACCATCGACCATGGTATCCTTCTGCATCGTCTGGGCGAGTTGGGAGTGGGAGGCACCGTTTTGCAGTGGTTCTCCTCTTATCTCGCCGACAGGATGCAGTCGGTGTTAGCAGGTGGGCAGAGGTCGTCTCCTAGGCCCCTGACCTATGGGGTGCCTCAGGGTTCGGTCCTCTCACCCATCCTGTTTAATATTTACATGAAACCGCTGGGGGAGATCATCTGCAGACATGGGGTGCGTTTCCAACAGTACGCTGATGACACCTAGCTGTACATTACCACCCCATCTAGATTCAGGGAGGCGGTTGATGTGATGTGCCAGTGCCTGGACGACGTTAGGACCTGGATGGGGAGGAACAGACTCAGACTCAACCCCGACAAGACTGAGTGGCTCTGGATATTGCCTCCTAAGGACCATGTCAATTGTCCCTCCTTGGTTCTTGAGGGAGAAAAATTAACTCCCTCAGAACGGGTTCGCAATTTGGGAGTCCTCCTAGATCCACAGCTAAAATTGGACCAACATCTTGCAGCTGTGGCTAGGGGGGCTTTTGCACAGGTTCGCCTGGTGCACCAATTGCGACCATACTTGGAGACGGAGGCTCTACTCATGGTCACTCATGCCCTTGTCACCTCTCGATTGGACTACTGCAATGCGCTCTACATGGGGCTGCCCTTGAAGAGTATTCGGAGACTTCAACTGGTGCAAAATGCAGCTGTGCGCGCTGTGGTGGGTGTTTCAAGGTACACCCACGTAACACCTATACTCCGCCAGCTGCATTGGTTGCCCATTGGTCTCCGGGTACAATTCAAGGTGCTGATCATCATCTTTAAAGCCCTACATGGCTTAGGACCAGGCTATCTCCGGGACCGCATTCTGCCTCATTCTTCCCTCCGACCGGTTAGGTCCCACAGAGTGGGTCTCCTCCAGGTCCCGTCAGCCTAACAGTGTCGACTGGCGGGGCCTAGGGGGGGGGGCTTCTCTGTAGGGGCCCCTGCTCTCTGGAACCAACTTCCCCCGGAGATCCGAATCATCCCCACCTTGCTGGCCTTCCGAAAGGCCATTAAGACATGGCTCTTCCTGCAGGCGGGGTGAGTTTTGAGATGATTTATATCTGATGTCTCCCCCATGTATGTATGGTGTGTATATTTATATATATATTTTATTGAAAAGTTTTATAAGTACAAAGTACAAACATTTTCCCCCTTTTCTCCCCCCCTCACCCCCCTCACCCCTCACCCCCCAATCCCCCTTCCCACCCACCCCCGGACTTCCCAGAAAAATCACAGGGTATAACTCCCCCCAAAAAATAAGCATAAAAATTAAAAAAAATGCTAAAAGAAAAAGAAAAACAAAGAAAAGAAAAAAAATTATTAATTCAAAAATACCTTTCATCCTTAACTCTTTGTTAGTCCAAAAAGCTTGAAAATATAATCTAACATGTCACAAATTTCTAGCATTAATAAGCTATTTGAGTCATCTTAATCTGATACTTTTTTTGAATATATACAGTCCACCTACTCCATTCCAATATATATCTTTCATTTGAGTGGTCCTTTAAGTAGGATGAAATCTTGGCCATTTCAGCCAAATGTGTCATTTTTGCTGTCCATTCTTCAATTGTAGGTATATCTTCCTTCTTCCAATATTGTGCCACCAGTAATCTGGCAGCAGATATACAATTCAAAACCAACTTAGTCTCTATAACAGAACAATCCGTTATTATACCCAACAAAAAAAATTGTGGTGTGAACTTAATCTTTTTCTTTAAAATATTTTGTATAATCCACCAAATTTTTATCCAGAATGCCTTAATCTTTTTACAAGTCCACCATATATGAAAATATGTAGCATCTTCACATTCGCATCTCCAACATTTAGGGTCTGAATTTGGGTACATACAAGCTAGGTTTTTTGGGTCTAAATGCCATCTATAAAGCATCTTATAAAAATTTTCTCTCAAATTTTGTGCCTGTGTAAATTTAACATTTCTAACCCATATCTTTTCCCATGTATCCATGATTATAGGTTCACCAATATTCTGAGCCCATTTTATCATGCAATCCTTAACTAGTTCTGTTTCTGAATCTAATTCCAATAAAATATTATATAATCTCTTTATATGCATTGGGCCCTTATCTTTTATTTGTACAATCAAATTGTCCTCTTTTTCCAAATACCAATTTTTTGATCGTCTCTCCATCTAGCCTGTAATTGTATATATTGAAACCATGTTCTGATTATACCTTCTTCTTTTAATTTCTCAAACGGTTTTAATTGAAATAAAATTCCCTCTATGAAAGAAGTTCCTTATATGTAATTTTGTCAAATTTTTGTTCCAAATTTATATTTTCTATCGCGTGTCTGGGTACTGTCCATAAAGGTAACTTATCATTTAATTTACATTGGTACTTTTTCCAGACACGCAATAAAGCATTTCTTAATATATGGCTCTTGAAAGTTTTATCTACTTTTTTATCATATACTAAATAAGCATGCCACCCAAAAACCAAACCATATCCCTCAATGTTTAATACACTCTCTTCCGTTAAGTTTATCCAATCCGTAATTGCTGAGAGAACCGCTGCTTCATAATACAATTTTAAATTAGGCATTTTTAAACCACCTCTTTCACGAATATCCTGCATAATCTTCTGGTTTACCCTTGGCTTCTTCCCCGCCCAAATAAATTTATTTATACCCTTCTGCCATTGCTTTAAAACTTCATCTTTTTTAAGTATTGGTATCATTTGAAAGAGGAATAAAAACCTTGGTAAAACATTCATTTTAACAGCAGCTATCCTACCCAACAAAGACAATTGTAATTTTTCCCAACTTTCCATATCCTTCTGTACTTTTAACCAAAGTGGTTCATAATTATATTGATATAGTTTTGTATTTGTGGACATAATATAAACCCCTAAATATTTAATCTTTTGGACTATCTCAAAACCTGATACCTTTTCCATTTCTTCTTTTAGGTTTCTTGTCACATTTTTAACTATTATTTTTGTTTTAGCTATATTTATTTTAAAACCAGATACTTCTCCATATGAGTTAATTGTATCCATCAGAATTCTAATAGATTGTAATGGTTGAGTTAAAGTAACAACCAGGTCGTCAGCAAACGCTCGAAGCTTATATTCTTCCTGTCTAATTTTTATTCCTTTTATTGTGTCAAGATCTCTTATTTTATTAAGTACTATTTCCAAACTCAAAATAAACAGCAGAGGAGACAGAGGACATCCTTGTCTAGTTCCCTTTTCTATATTAAAAGTATCTGTCACTCCACCATTGATTATTATTTGCGCTGTTTGTTTTTGATATATTGCCCCAATGGATTGTACAAAATGATCTCCAAATTGTAACTTATCTAATAACTTTAATAAAAACCACCAATTCAACCTAACAAAAGCTTTCTCAGCATCCAAAAATACTAGTGCTGTGGGGACCTGGTTGTTACTTCTCAAATACTCTAATAAATTAACAATTTGTCTGACATTAGTTTTCATTTGTCTACCAGTTAAAAACCCTGTTTGATCATGATGTATCATTTCTTGCATAACTATCATTAATCTGTTCGCTAAAATTTTAGTAAAAATTTTGTAGTCTATATTTAAAAGTGAGATCGGCCTATAATTCTTGGCATCTGTATAATCTAAACCCTCTTTTGGGATCAGAGAGATAAAAGATGTCTTCCATGTTGGAGGTACATTACCTCCCTTTTGAAATATTATTAAATAATTCTTTAAGTGGTTCCACCATTTCTTCCTGTAATTTTTTATAATAGACAGCAGTTAAACCATCTGTCCCTGGGGCTTTACACACTTTTAACTGTTTAATTACCATTAAGATCTCTTCTGAAGTTATCAATTGATTTAAAATATCCCTCTGGGCCTTGGAAGTTATATAAATATTCTGTTTCTGCAAATAGCTATCCATATCCTCTTCTTTAACTTTATCCCCACTATATAAATCTGAATAAAATTCTAAAAATGACTTTTTAATAAGTTCATGTTCATAAACTTCTTTGCCCTTATATCTTATTTTTTCAATAGTTCTTGATTTTTGCTTCTTTCTTAAAATGTATGCCAACCATCTTCCTGGTTTATTAGCATTGCTAAAGGTATTAAATTTGGCATATTGTAAATTTGTTGCTACTTGATCTTCCATTAACATATTAAATTGTCCCTTTAATAAATTAATCATCTCTTTAATTTTTTTATCCGTTGGATTAGAAATTAAAGCCCTTTCCTGTCTCTTAATCTCCTCCTCTAGTTCTTTCCTTTCCCCCCCCCTTTTTCCTTCTATATTTATTATTCAAATATATCAAAATACCTCTCATGTAGGCTTTACTTGCATCCCAAACCATTTCTAAAGACGTGCCCTTCTGCATATTGTTAACAAAAAATTCTTTCATTAATTTTTTACACTCCTTCACATTTTCCTCATATCTAAATAGATTGTCATTTAACCTCCATGATCTTCTAAGTCCATTTCGATCTTCTAAATCCATCCAAACTGGACTATGATCTGTCAGTACTCTTGAGCATATCTTCATCTTCTTTACCCTAGAAAAGAGATTATTAGTAATCAAAATAAAGTCAATCCTTGAAAAGGATTGATGTCTATCAGAAAAAAAAGTAAAATCCTTTTCTTCTGTATTTCTTTCTTGCCAAATATCTCTCAACTCCCAATCCTCCATCATCTCAAAAAACGGTTTGGGCAATTTTGCTCTTGAAAAAATATTTTGCTTAGGGCCCTTCTTGTCTTTTATAACATCTGGTACTCCATTCCAATCACCGAGAAGGATGCAGGTGCTGTAATCCCATTGTACCAACTTTGTATGTAAAAGATCATAAAATTTTTCCTGTTGTTGATTCGGGGCATATACACCAATTACCAATAGACTCTCTCCTTTAATTAAAAGTTCAACCGCTAAATATCTTCCTTGATCATCTGCTTCAATTAACTTAGCAATCAAATGTCTCTTCACATATATAACAATTCCATTTTTTTTATCTGGTGCTGCTGAAATAAAATGTATTCCTAATCTTGAATTTATTAAGTATTTTTGATCTTGTGTTCTAATATGTGTTTCTTGTAGGCAGGTCACATCATTGTTAAATTGTTTAAGATAATGAAATATTTTCCTTCTTTTCTGTGGTGAATTTAATCCATTGACGTTCCACGTTAAAAATCTACTTCCCATCTGGGAACTTCTCAAGCGACTGGAACATTGCCTGAACATCTAGCTTCTTTATTTCTTTTGGTCTTGTTCCTCCCACTGCTTGATTGGTAACTTCTTTGGCTAGCAGCTGAGATTGTTGCTGAGACATTTCCTGTATGCGCTTAGTTGTAGCTCTGGTCTGTCTTTGTTCTTTTATCCGTTCCTCTCCAAATAAATCCACACTTTGATCAGCCTGAATTATGGCTAATTCACTTTGCCCGGCTGTAGCTCCCTCCAGCTGCAGTTCATGTCTTTGTGCTCTCTCCTCCTTTCTCCTCCCTTCTGGAGATCTTGGTGTCCCAGCCTTTAAGATATATGTAAAAAAATCTCTTGCTTTCTGCACCGTGTTCAATCTGTGTCTTTCTCCTTCATAAATCAAAGAAATTCCGGCTGGAACCTCCCACCTAAATGGGAAATGTTGCCTTTTAAGTTCTTCCACTAGGAAGGAAAATTCCTTTCTAGCTCTCAGCATTTTTGGAGGAATTTCTTTCATTGTCATCACTTCTTGTCCTCCCACCTGTAGCTTATTTTGATAAGTTGCTTGTAGGATATCATTTCGCAATGTTCTGTTGTTAAAATATATCACAATATCTCTTGGAAGGTTTCTCAATCTGGCCACATGGGAATTCACTCGATATATCTTATCAATTTGCCACACAAACTCTTCTTTCCTCATGCCCACCGCTTGGGCAAGGGCCTCCACCATCAAATCTCTCAGATTTTCTTGTTTATCGTCCTTCACCTCCCTAACTCTGATCACAAATTCCATATTCCTGTAATGAATTAATGTAATTTCATCAGCATCTCTTTCTCTTTTCTCCTCAACCTCTTGTATTTCACCTCTCAGGTCTGCTGTAATTTCTCTGATTCGATCAATCTGTTGTTCCAAATATTCCACATTATTTGCCAAACCTTTAAGTGCAACCAAAATATCTGCTCTGATTTCACTGTTGCTGATTTCTATTTTTTTTTCAATTTTCTCAGAAACATCTTGTATTTTGTCATTAATCATATCATTAATTTTTTCATTGGATTCATCAATTTTTTTATTAAAGTTTTTCATCATTTCAGCCTGCATGGCCTTAAGGCTATCTTGTATCATCGCCAGAGTTAGAGGCTGTGGTTGTGCTGAGAGAGATTGCAGTTTAGAAGGGAGAGTGGGTGAGCTCTCAGCGCTTCCAGCCCCTTTAGAAGGAACCGTCTTCACAGATTTAGAAGCCATTTGAATTTAATCAGGTCTTTATTGTATTCCAACTTGTATATTAATCTTATACCAAAAAGAAGAATCTCCAAATCTCAATACCAGTCCAAAATCCACTGAATTAGACTCTTCTGTATGAGCCTGTCAGTAAAACGAAACTTTCTCTCTCTTCACTTTCACTTCCACACCCATTCAAGCTTTCATCGCCATTTTAGAACTTGCTACTTTGTAACTTCTATAGTGAGAGTCAATAAGAGTTAAGCAGTGGTTACTTGCCCAATTTGTCTCCTGGATTTTCCTGCTGCAAATAGTCCTCAATTAGATTCAATCTTTTAATGCAGTGTTGGACGCGATCTTCTTGCTCCGCAAAAAACGCAGAGGTGTCCCAGGTCCAGAGCACAGCAGATTGCCAGGGAGCCTTCACCCTTCGCGCCCCAGGAATCCTCCTAGGGCACTTGGGGGGCTCTACCTGTGTCCGCCAACTCTTCACCCTTCCCTTTGCCTGGGAAGGGGGTTTCCAGCTGCCAGTCAGCTGTTTGTCGGCTTTCTGGTGGCTTTACGGAACCGGGGACCGGCGCTCCTGAAAGAGGAGCGTCTTCGCCGAGCGCGGAGCCAACCGGAAGTCCTATATTTATATTTTTAACTGTTTAAACTGTCTTTTTAAATTGTTTGGAGTTTTTTTTTTACAAAAATGTTGTACGCCGCCCTGAGTCCTGAGGGAGTAGGGCGGCATAGAAAAACTACCAAATAATAAATAAATAAATAGATGATATACACTGTTTGCTGTGTATTTCTGTGCATGTGTGCCTGACCCATAGAAATAGCAAAGAATTGGAGAAATGTACATTATGCCAGAAAGTTTTCTTAAATGTAGTCACACTAACTCCTCCCAATTATTTAAATAGATCTACTCCAAGGTAAGTCAGGATTTAACTCTAATACTAAACAGGACACTGTTACATTTCAGACTATACTTGTACAGAGCTGTTAAAATTAATTAAAATTTATAAGATGCACCCAAGTTTTCACCCTCTTTTTGGGGGTAAAAAGGTGTGTCTTATACTCCGAAAAATATGGTAATTTTTTGTCCAGCCAATTCTCCATATTCCACCAGTACTTCCATCAGCCTACTACCTGAGTCCAATGGTTCTTCAATAATAAAAACTAGATCATCCGCAAAAGCTTGAGTTTTAAAATTTTCTTTCTTAATTTCCAGTCCTTTGATCTGATTTTCTATCCTAATTATCCTTGTTAGCACTTCCAATGACAATATAAATAGCAGTGGAGATAGAGGACAGCCCTGTGTTGTACATTTTCTAATTTGAAAGCTTTCTGTTGTATCTTCATTAATAATTACTTTAGCTTTTTGTTTTGAGTATATTGTATTAAACATTTTTATAAAGTTGTCCCCAAAGTCCATTTAAACTAATTGATTGTATAGAAAGTCCCACTTAACGTTATCAAACACCTTCTGTGCATCAAGGAAGATTAGTCCCATTTGTTTCTCATTATGTGATTCATAGTATTCCAGTATGACAAGTATTATCCTAATATTATTTTTTATGTGCCTTTTTGGCAAAAAGCCGTTCTGATCTGTATGTATGAATTCTACCATATACCCTTTTAATCTCTCTGCCATTATAGTTGCAAATATTTTATAATCAGAATTTAAGAGAGATATTGGTCTATAGTTTTTATATGAGTCAGATCTGTATTTTCCTTTGGAACTAAAGTTATAATTGCCTTCTCCCAAGATGTTGGCATCTTCGCTTTTGTTAGGACCTCATTATATACGTCTAATAACTTTGGGCCTATTTTTTCTTGTATATTTTTATATAGTTCTACCGGTATGCCATCAGGGCCTGGCGCTTTATTATTTTTTTGTTTCTGTATTGCTTTAGTTAGCTATAGGGATGTTATTTCTTTATTCAACATTATTTGAGTTTCTGATGGTATTTTCGGAAGTTTCGCCTTTTGTAAATATTTCAAAATATCACTGCCATTGTTCCTTTCACTGTCATCATATACATTTTTATAGAATTCCAATGCTACTCTTTTTTTTCCTTCATTATCGTGGAGTATTTCTCCCTTTTCATCATATAGTTTTCCAATCCTCCTTTCTTCCCTCTGTTTTTTAATTCTGTAAGCCAACCATCTCCCAGGCTTGTTGGCGTTTTCAAAAAAGTTTTGTTTAGTACGTTTTATGTGTTGCGCCAATTCTGCCTTTCCAATGTTATTCAATTTATGTTTAATAAAATTCATTTGTTGTTTTATTTCTTGCCTATTTGGTTCGCTTTGCAATTTATTCTCAATTTCTCTCAATTCCTCTTCTAATTTTTTTTGCTGTTGTATTCTGAGCTTATTTTCTCTAGCCATATAAGAGATTGCAACCCTCTCATATAGGCTTTAGCAATGTCCCACCAATTTTGGCAACTAGTATCTTCTTTCTTATTTGTTTTAAAGTATAAGTCCAATTGTGTTTCCATTTTTATTTTGAATTCTTTTTGGTTCAAAATTGACCTTTTAAATGCCCACCTTCCAATTTTCTTTTGACCTTTTAGTTTAATTCTTATAGGGTTGTGATCAGCCCATGAATTTATATCTATTGAAATTTCCTCTATTTCTGAATTTAGTTCAGGTGTAAACCATGCCATGTCAATGCGTGACCATGATGCATGCCGATTTGAATAAAATGTATATTGTTTTTCCCTATGTTACGTTCGCGCCAGCTATCTTTAATATTTATATCTTCTATCATTTTTGTGAATGTATTTGGCAAAATTTTCCTAATTCCTTTCCTAATTGTGTTACTTTTATAATCCAATTGTCTATCAACTATCGCATTAAAATCCCCTATTATCCCAATATTTTCATAGTCAAGTTCACCAATAATCTTATGCAGTTGTTGATAAAAGGCTTTCTGACCTTCGTTTGGGGCGTATAGTCCAACAATTGCAATTTTTGTCTTATTCAAAATTATTTCTAATATAATTATCCTGCCCTCATTGTCTTCATAAATTTGTTTGGCTTTGATATCTTTATTAACATATACAGCAACTCCTCCTTGTTTTTTATTTGATAAAGATGTAAATACATTTCCCAATTTGGGATAATTTAGTAAATATTCATGTTGTTTTTTTACATGCGTTTCTTGTATTATTATAATATCCAATCCCATTTTACTCATTTTATGTAAATATCTTTTCCTTTTCTGTGGGGAGTTTAGGCCATTTACATTCACCGACATTATCTCTATTCCTTCTTTTATTCCTTTATCTGTATTTGGATCTTGTGACCCTTTGTGATCTATTATCTGTATGTTCTTTAGGCCTGTTTTCATCCTTTCTTCTATTATCTATCTCTTCCTTCCTAGTATCTTTATTTTCAGTATACACCTCTTCCTTCTCCATCGGTTGTATTGCCATATCTGTTTCTTCCTGTCAAGATGAGAATAAATCTCATTAGAGGCGAAAATAGATCTTTTCCTGGAACTCTGACATCAGAAATGAAACCGCAGTTTAAAGTTCTGAATAGAAATATTTATTTCAGTACAAAAACAATAAATCTCATTAATCACATCTTTGCTATAAAAACACGTCTTGCTTCCACAGAAGCTGGAACAGAAGGACTGATCAAAGAAAGGAATGTACACATGCGTACTAGGAACATATTAATCACGTGCTCAGGAATAAACCATTATATTAGATAGGGATGCAGCTCCCTGCATATACATGTAACAGGCAATATAAAATCACTGCCTGACACCCCTTCTTTGTCTGTTGGATGGATATGCTTATATCACTCTACACACATTAAATATGTTAAAGATTCATGTCTTGCTGCAGGCAATGGCTTGTTCAGGATGTCAGCTATCTGATATTCTGTTGGCACATATTCTAACTTAATGAAACCTTGTCTTACTAAATCTCTAACATTTTTATAACGAATGTCAATGTGTCTGGACCTGGAACCTGTGAAATGTGTTTCTGAAATGTAAACAACAGATTGATTATCTTCCATCATGGTGATTGGCTTCTTCGGTTTGGTCCAGATATCTGTAACTAAAGAATAAAACCAAGTTAACTGATTACTAGCATCAGAAATGCACGCATATTCTGCCTCGGTTGAAGAACAGGAAACGAAACTCTGTTTTCTCACGTTCCAATGAACGGGGCATCCATTCAGGTACATTATGAAACCTGATGTGCTTTTTCTTGATTCCTTATCGCTTGCCCAGTCAGCATCTGCATAACAATACAAGTCAGCAAAATCAGAATGTGTAGGTTCTAACTTTAATTTCATGTGTTGAATGTATTTTAGGTATCTCAGTAACTTCTTAATGCATGACCAGTGGAATTCTGTGGCTTTGCTTACGTGTCGTGACAACAAATTGACACTAAGTGCTATGTCTGGTCTAGTCCAGCCACTAATGTATAGTAGTGAACCAATTACTGAGCGATAAAGTGTTTGATCCTTGAACTCAGGACTTTGTTCATCTTTCAGATTACAAAAATCTGTTTGCATAGGAGTGTATGTTGGTGTAGCATCTTGCATGTTGCAATAGTGTAGGAGTTGTTCTATCTTGGCCTGTTGTGAGAGGCTAAACCCCTTCTGTGTCTTTTCAATCTGTACACCTAAATAATCATTGATGTGACTTCAATGTGAAGAATCTCTTCAAACCTGAAACAAAAATTTCACTCATGTGTTTGTTAGGACCAATGTAAACAATATCATCTACATAAACAAGAACAATTTCATATGCATTCCCAAACCTTTTTGTGAACACGCATTCATCAGTTTCGGACTTAATAAAGCCCATTGAATTTAGTTTGTCTTTGAGACAGTTATACCACATCAAACCTGATTGTTTCAGACCATAAAGACTTTTGTTGAGAATCCACGTGTCCCCTTCTCGGCCACGGAGGTCGTCACGGAATCCGGGGGCGCACTTCACGTAGATTTCTTCATCTAGGTCTGCATGTAGATAGGCAGTTTCAACATCAAATTGGAAAACTTCAAGTCCAAGAATGGAAGCTGTTGTTAAAGCTATTTTCACACTTTCAGTTCGCACTGTAGGTGAGTAAGTGTTTGTGTAATCTTCAGGATAATTTTGTGCGAAACCTTGTGCTACTAGTCTTGCCTTGTATAATGGCTCACCATCTGGTTTTTGTTTGATTTTGTACACCCATCGTGTGCCAATGACTTTCTTGTTGTTAGGAGGTGCTGCAGGTGTAAATACGTTAAGATTCTGGAGACTGTCCATCTCAACTTGCATGGCGGTGTGCCATTTATCTTGTTCATATTGTGAAAGATATTTGATTTGAGCATAAGTCTCCGGTGGAAGTGTAACATTACAGACCAATGGTGGTGGTCTGTTTGTGCAATGCAGTGTGTATTTCTTTGGAGGAATACCTTTAGTAGTTCTCTTGGAACGTCTTGGAGCGGTTGTCCAATCTTCTTTATCTTCCTCATCTCCATCGTTGTCGCTAGCATGAGCGTCCGCGGCAAGTGAAGATGGAATGTTAGATGTGTCATCTCTGGGAAAATAAACTCCAGGATCATTAGAATGTACTCTGGACCAATCTGAATCTTCTTCAAAGTTAGCAGAATTAGAAAATGTAATCATATTGTTAGAGTCAATGAATTTTCCCCACTTCGAATTGTCATCAACGCCCATATATCTCAGTCTCTTAGCAATTTGGCCACCTTTTCTTCTGAGCGCTAATGGAATATTCACCATTGCATATGAACCAAAGATGTGTAGATTAGAAAGATCTGGCTGGTAGCCATGCAGCATATAGAAAGGTGTTTGGTCAATCACACTACTCCAAGTGCGATTAACAAGGTAGTTTGCATATTTAACTGCTTCGCCCCAAAATGAGTGTTTCAGGTTAGCATCTTCTAGGAGGCAGCGCACCATGGTTTGGAGAACCCCTTGTCGTCTCTCTGTCATTCCATTATGTTGGGGAGTGGAAGGGGCGGATGTTTGGTGTATGATACCGCTGCTGCGCATCCAATCCTGGAAACGTTGTGACATGAACTCGGAACCACGATCACACTGGATTCTGCGGATCGTCACCCCATGTTGATTGTAGGCTTGGACTGCAAAGTCTTTAAAGATCTGAAAGGTTTCAGATTTTTCTCTCAGAGGAAAAACATAACCATATCTAGAATGATTATCAACAATAGTTAAGAAATATTTTTTACCGCCAATAGTTGGGCCATAAGGACCCACAATATCAGTATGAACCAAATCAAAAATGCGTCTTGACTTACGTATAGCATGTTTTGGAACGGCTGCTGCCTTTGATTTTGCCTTTTTGCAAACAGCACAATCCAAATGTACCTTACATCCTTTGAAATTCAAACCTTGGGCGAACAATGGCATTCATTTAAGGACGTCAAAACTGGGATGTCCCATCCTCTGGTGCCATTTATGTATGTATTTGTAATGTAAGGGTTGGCCTGTGAGAGAATTAACAAAGTTAACATTTGAATTAGGAACCTTAGGTTTGTTTTTAGGAGTCTGTGTGGCAATCACAGGATCTCTCTCTTGGACAGCTCTCTCTGGGCCTGCATTGCCATTAATGGAAGGTTTTATACTTGCTTGTTTTTGAGGCTCAGGTTTTGGCCTTAAGTAGTACACTGCACCAATCACAATTGTGTCTGCAACAATCATACTATTCTTAGCAATGTAGCTTGCGTTCTTAAAATGATGAACCTGAAAATCTAAAATAGTGATTAAATGGGTATAACTAAGCAAATTAAAAGCTGCAGCAGGAACATAATAAACATCTGGAACCAGTGTATCTAACTCCTCAATGTAAACAGTCCCTTTTCCTTCGACTTTGCAAGGTCGCTCGGTGAATGTATAAAGTTCACGAAATTCTGGTTCTGGTGCATGCATTTCTTTGAAAAGGTGCTTTTGGTAAGTAATGCTAATTGAGGCACCTGAGTCCAAAGTCCATAATAAGTGTCTATCATATTGCTGACAGGGTTGGACAGCTTGTGTGATGGCAAGAGTGGCATATGGGCCAAATGAGTCGCGCCTTGGACCTGGGCGACGTTGGCTGCCACTTCTGCTTCTGCTGCCTCTAAAGACTGTTCCTCTGGGCAGGGATGCACTTCTCCTGTAGGCTGTGCCTCTGGGTTGGTACTGGTCCCTGTAGTCTGTTCCTCTGGGCTGGACAGGAACTTGAGTGTGTTGCAATTGAATACAATCTCTGCTGGCAACATAGCAATCTTGGAGTGTATTCCCTCTCTGGGGGTCTTCTGGTTGGAAGACGTGTTGCAGCTAGAGGGCGCTGCAAGTGAGGTGATGCAAGTGCAATATCTTCATATTCTGTTAAAATTCTACAAACATTATCAACAGTTCTTTGTGGAAAAGGTACTTGATTGATTTGTGTGATGGCCTCTCTCCATGTGTAATTTAAGGAATTGGTAATAATACTGACCATTTGGTTATCGTCCATTGAATAGCCACGTTCTGCGAGGTCTTTCCTCATGCATTTCATCTTTGTTAAATGTGCCCCCATGCTGTCTGTAGATTTAATTCTAGTTCCATGAAATTGTGACAGAAGCAGGTTAGTAGATTCAGCTGAAACTGGCTGAAAACAACGTTCTAATTGAGCCCATATCTCTTGGGCAATTGCATTTGGAACAAAGGTTTGCTGCATTTCGATCTCCATTGACATCAGTATACTTGTAGATGCTTTTATATCTAATAATCTGACAGCATCTGGCCACGGGTGGTCAGGTGGGTTAAATACCATATCGTGTGTGCCCTCACAACGAAGCAAAATAGTCATTTCACTGACCCAGGCTTTATAATTCTGTCCTGATGGCCTTAATTTTGAGTGTCCAGTTAATGGGGCAACTGGTGCCTGGTAAGGTGGAGCAACAGGCTGTAAAGGCGGGGTGCCTAATGGGGCCTGTGCAGGTGCGGCCTGAGGAATTGCCTGTGGACCCACTTGGGGTTGGAGAGGAGGCGGCAAAGGAGCCTGGACTGGAGCAGGTGGTGGTGCCTGGACTGGCTGTTGTACAGCAGCTGATGCAGCAGCAGGGGCTGGCTGCATAGGAGCAGGCGGTGGAGAAATTGGCACTAGCTGGGCCACCGTTGGGGCAGGCGTATGAGCTTGCACTGGAATAAGTAGTTGTCCCATTTGAGGTTGCTGTTGGGTAATTGCAACAGCAGGAGTTGGAGTAGTTCCAGCTTGAGACGCAGCATGGGTTTGCTGCATAATTTGTGCTGCCATAGGAACAGGCGGTGCAATTTTTGCCTGTATTGTTTGGGCAGGTTGAAGGAATTGTTGTTGAACTATAGGTGGAGGTGACAAAAGTTGTCTTTTGCAAGACATTAATATCTCTAGTCTGTCTAATACGGATTGGAACATGATTTCTGTTCTATTTTGTTCTCCACTAGATGGCACTGCAACATTACTTTTAGGAAAGTCTCTCTGTTCATGAAATCTCTGATCAAAACCAGCCCCTATTGACGTATAGTCATATGTCCCTTCCGGCAAGTGAAAAGTAACGCCCATTTTGGGGCGGGACTCAAATGTAGAAGAGACCGGAAAAGATGGCCCAGGAAAATTTTCTGGAATGTAAGAAGGCTGGCAGACATCTTGTTTTTCATATAGGCGTTGGCTTTCTAATAATTGCCTCCTTAAGTATTTAATTTCTCTGTCTTTACTCTCAAGAAGGTCTTTGTGACGTGCATCAATATATCTTTCTGAGGCTGATACGTTACTTGACTGCGCTTCCTCAGAAAAACTTTCAAGTGATTGGGGCTGAAGTGGCTCATAATGAGGGATTTTTGGAATCGCGCCCGTTTGAACAGCCCCCATTTGAGTAGAACTGGCACCCAGGAGAAAGGGAGTGCTTTTGACTTCCACTGACCTGCGGAAATCTTGTTCCTGTTGTAAAGCCTCCGCCGCTGTAATTGAGTGCGTGGGCGAAGATGGTGCTGGAGAAGTTTGCAGAGATGCGAGAGGAGTCTGTCTCGGAGTAGTGATTAAAAGCGGAGATGAGACAGGCGAATAAGTTACTTCTTGAGGTTTCTCTGCTTCTTGAATCGGCTGGTCAAGAAGAAGTGGAATTTCTTTCTCTGGAGAAGACATTTTAGTAGATTTATGGAGTTTTCACTTCAAAAAGAGCCAAAACATTCTTATCTATCTTACTAAGCTAAACGCAATAAACCTGTCAGAATTAATTAAGATCCAGGACCTGATCCTCTGCATACCATGTCAAGATGAGAATAAATCTCATTAGAGGCGAAAATAGATCTTTTCCTGGAACTCTGACATCAGAAATGAAACCACAGTTTAAAGTTCTAAATAGAAATATTTATTTCGGTACAAAAACAATAAATCTCATTAATCACATCTTTGCTATAAAAATACGTCTTGCTTCCACAGAAGCTGGAACAGAAGGACTGATCAAAGAAAGGAATGTACACATGCGTACTAGGAACATATTAATCACGTGCTCAGGAATAAACCATTATATTAGATAGGGATGCAGCTCCCTGCATATACATGTAACAGGCAATATAAAATCACTGCCTGACACTTCCCTTATATCTCTTGTCTCTCTTTCTACAGTCCCGTTCTCACTGCCAAAATTTTGTAAATAAAAGTTCTCTGCTTGCTCAACCGAGTCTAGTTTATATCTTTTATCCTGCCAGGTTACCATAATACCTTCAGGTGTCAACCATCTAAAATTGATATTTCTCTTTGTGAGCTTCGATGTTATTAACTGGTAAGGTCTTCTCAATTCTCGTACCCTTCTAGGAATCTGCTTTAACACAATCAGCTGTCTATCCATATACTCCAACGGATCATCTCTTACTCTAAATAATATTTCATCTCTTATAGATTTTTTTACAAATCTAATATGCACTTCTCTTGGGAAGTTATTCCTTCTAGCAAAGTTCGTATGAATTCTAAATATTTCATTGATTTCATTAATCATTTCCTCTTTCCCAATCCCTAGTGCTTTCGCTAAGATGTCAGCCATCATTTCCGGAAGATCTTCTCCTTTTTCTTCCCTAACATTCTGTATTCGTAAAAAAAATGCTGCCTTCTCTAATTCTAACGAGATTACCTTGGATTCTAATTCCTTATTAGCTTTTGTCAGTCTTTCATTTATCTCATCTACCCTTTCCTCCTCTTTCACCATTTTGTCTTCCATTTCTAATAGTTTTTGTTCATTCTTAACCAACTGTTGCTGAAATATTTCAAACTTTCCATCCATAGATTCCATTTTTCCCTTTAATTCCCCAGTATCGTTTCTGACTTCCCCAATTTCTTTTTTTATGTCCTCATGGTTCTTATTCATGGACTCCTGCATCGCTAGCAACATTAATTGAAGTTCTCTAAAGGAACCTGTTTTTTCCCTCTGCGATTGAGTCACTTCCTCTAAGGATCTTTGTCTTGCAGGGCTAGGATCCATAACTGTTGTTTGCGTAACCTGTCTCCTTCTCGCTCCAACTTTTGTTAAATTGGGGTTACTTGCCATTTTTTTCAACTTCCCAAACAAGTTATTCAATCTATATACAAAACTCAGACTTTCCTCCAGTATAGCAAATACAATACTTGTACTATATTATAATTTTCTGTCTAGTAATTTTCTATCTATCTATTAATTATATTATATATTACCACAAATCAACTTCTAGAAGTATATCATTCAACACTCAAAAGTATCTAAAGGCAAAAAAGAAAATTACTAAATTACAATATTACTTGATTAAATACTTGAATATATGCTTAGCTTAAGTTAAATAGTAGTTCATCAAAGTTTACCAGTTTACCAATGTTTTTTAGTCCAATAAATAGTACAATAATCTCTTTACCATCACTCAAGTCACAACAGCTCTTATCATATATCAAAGTCAATCAAATAGTCCTTCAACTCCTTTGCTAGCAGTATTTTGTCTTTTTCATCAAAGTCTAAATATCATCCAAACACCTGTTTTCTTCTGATTGATTTTCAAATTGTCACCTTCTACTTTTTATTTTCCAATAGTTAATATCTTCCTGATCTTTCTCTCAAATGGCTTCCAATTGTAGTTTAACGTCTTAATTACTGTCTGAGTTCAAAATGGCTTTTCTGCCTCTCTGCCGATATTTCCACCTTGTCGTCTGCTCTTCAAACTTTAAATCATTATATATCTCCAAAAGGCAAATGTTGAAAAAGCAACCCTCCAAAAGATTTTATTTTTGTGCTTCCGATATTCAAAGTTCCACAATGTCAACGTTTCCTATTTCGCCCAAACTTGTTCTCGCCGCTATTTCTGAGGGGGAAAGGGAAAGTAAAATTCCACCCTCTTACTTTTGGGCAACTTTCTTTCTCTTTTCTAGAAACCTTCGGGTAGCTCTTTCTCCCCCGACTCGCTCTTCCCTGGATCACCAAGATGTATTTTAACTGGATAAAATCCGCACTCGTACAGCTATCTCACCGCTTCCTATGGCCAGCTGTCTGCTGTTACTTAGCTCCGGTCGCCATTACAGTCGCCATCCTTCTCCGCTCAATTTTCCAGCTCTCCGAGGTTTTCCTTAGTACGCTAATCTTGGCCGCCGCCACAGATTGCTTCTCCGGGCACCTCCTATCTTCCAATCCCCCTCCAGGGAATCTGGGGATCCCAACGGATCCGTCGAGCGGTAGAATATTGGGGAGAAGCGAGACTCCTTAACGGAGAAGCTCTCCTCACACCCATCCTCTTTAACAGCTGGCCCCGCCTCCCAAAGATATTGACTTTTGAATGATGGATTATAATATAAAACTATGTATTTTATTGTAATATTTTAAGGTATATGTGTATTGAATTGTATATGAAGTGGTGGAGAAAAAAAATTTGGAAAAAAAATCACTCAGGTTACAGCATCGGCCACATAGACCTCTGTTCAGCTTTTTTTAGTATCCCGGTAGACCAGTCCTCTCAGTACTTGCTCGCTTTCATCTGGGAGGACCAACAATACATGTGGACCCGCCTGCCACAAGGCTATACTGAGTCCCCCACTCTCTTCTCACAGATCCTACGGGCAGACCTCTCCTCCATCTCCCTCCCAGGGGGGTCGACTTTGATCCAATATGTGGATGCTCTCTTATTGGCATCAGACACTGAACAAACTTGTAAGGCTGATACATACCACCTGCTCCTATCCTTAGCACAGAGGGGGCATAAGGCATCCCCTTCTAAATTATAATACCTGCAACAAGAGGTCACATATCTAGGTTACGTTATTGCTCCCGGGATACAGAAATTGGCCCCAGGGAGAATTAAAACCATTCTGTGAATGAAGCCCCCGTGCACAAAAAGGCAAGTGCGTGCCCTACTGGGCATTCTGGGTTTCTGCCGTCCATGGATTCCCTCCTTTGGGGAATTAGCCAAACCCCTGATCCAGCTGACCACTAAGGATATGCCAGACTTTATCACCTGGACCAGGCCACTGACTCTAACTTTGGAGAAAATAAAGCAAACACTACCGTGTTTCACCGAAAATAAGACCGGGTCTTATTTTCTTTTTTTTTTTTAAATAATTTTTATTCAGTTTTTTAAAATAACAAAAAAGACAAACAAACAAAACAAGACATACAGTATATACGTAGTCACATTTACATTTCTGTATCATCGGACTAAGATCTCTAAGCATTTATATAGATCTATTTGATTATTATTTTACAATACTGTTAATATTTACAATTTTTATGACATAACTTGTTTTTTCTGAATTCTAGCCAATTATAGAATTTTTCCCACACTGTAAAGTATTCTTTCTCTTGATGATTCTGTAACTCTAATGTAAGTCTTGTCATTTCTGCGCAATCCATCATTTTTTTTATCATCATATCCTCTGTCGGGGGGTTTCCGTCCTTCCAATTCTTGGTGAATGTTAGTCTAGCTGCTGTTAAGATATGTATAAGATATTTACTTGGTTTATTATATTGCCCTCTGATCATCCCTGATAAATCTGTCTCTGGTTTGAGTTCAGTTTCACAGCCTGTCATTTCTTTTAACCATATCCTAATCGTATTCCAATATCTTCTTGCTACTGGGCAGGACCACCATAAATGATAATATGTACCATGTGCTTCTTTACATTTCCAACACGTTGGACTTATATTTGGGTATATTTTAGCAAGCCTGGCCGGGGCGAGATGCCAGCGGTAATACATTTTATACAAATTTTCTTTATATGATGTCGATAATGTCAATTTATAATTTTCTGTTCTGTCCCCACGGGTATGCCCCCAAAATAAGATGCACGAGAAGGAATTGGGAACAATACACTTTTACTTCTAATAAAGTCTTAGCCAGAGTTGAGTCTTTTCAAAAGAATATCAGGTAATTAATTGAGTTATTTACAAAGTATTCTCAGTAGTTGGCTAGAGTCCCAGAAAGCAATTAATTAGCGTTATCTCAACTCACGGAAGTTTTGGCGGAAATCCAACTCTCATTAACACAGGAAAAATGTTCACTTTTGATAATCCGAGCCGTAGATGCAAGAGCAAAATGCTGAAACCACAGAATGGAGTTGTTCTCTGCAGCGAAGCCCCTCGTGACAGACCCTTAAATACCCTCAGGGCATGGTCAAGCCCTGCATTACTACTCACGAGGAAGCCTCCTCCTGATTAGCCACTCATGTCTCTTTGAGAACCTGCATGCTCTGGCATCCAGAAGAGGCTCCTCCTCTTCTCCTGAGTCACTAATCTCAGGAGATGCATCAGGCCCTAATTGTTCGCCAGCCTCTGACCCCACGTCCTCTTCACTCTCTGTCTCTGGTCCCAGGAACACCGGTCTTCTGTACTGCACCCTCACTACCTCCGAATCCTCGGGATCGGCTGCTAATTGCACTAGACTCGACCTGGCCACAACATTTTCCTTCCATAGTCTCTCCCAGTCGTCTAGTTGGATAGCATATCCACAGTTTTTCATCCAAGCAATCATATTTTCTTTTACTGTTTCCTCAAATTTATCAAATTGTAATAAATAATTATACATTTTGGTTATAAATTTACTTTTGGGTACTAATAGGATTTTATCTATCAAATTTTGTTTTTTATTTATGCCAAATACTTCCATATCTTTTTTGTATCTATTCTGAAGTTGGAGATATGGCCACCAATTGATATGTTTCCCTTCTTCCTCTAATTTTTGTCTGGTCTTCAAATTCCCTTTTTCATCTAATATCTCTTTATGTTTTTTATTTTTTATTTTTTTTTAACTTTTATAATTTTTAACTGCTATGTGATTTTATATTTCAATAATGGATTTGACATGTTGTTAACCGCCCAGAGTCCCCTGGGAGTTGGGTGGTATACAAATCTATTTAAATAAATAAATAAATAAATAAATAAATAAATAAATAAATAAATAAATAAATAAATAAATAAATAAATAAATAAATAAATAAATTATAAGTCCTCATTTTTGATCTTGCTAGGGTGTTTGGATGGATCATAGCCTCCATTGTAGATAACCATCGGGGTATCTCCATGAAATGTTTACTTCTAATTTTCCTCCATGTGTATAGTAAAGTTCCTCTTATTGCATGTGTTTGGAAAAGTGTATGGCGTTCTTCTTTTCCCATAAATGGGCATGCCAACCTTCCTAAATGTTATGTCCCTCCAATGTTAATATTCGTTCATTACTAAGAACTGTTAAGGAGTTATTGTGCTGTTAAGCACATACACAGCGAAATGTGTTGTAGTAATGGTGTTGCAGTTTGATAGGAATGCTATTCAGTCAATAAACAGAATATCTTTAATATGTACAAAATAGTTTTTACTTGAATAGTAGCAACGTTAAATAGGAAGTCCAAGTCATACAGTTATTCAGTCAATGCGAAGTTTCTTCTTCTTGCCTATCTTTGTTTTAACTCACAAACAAAGATTACAGCTATCACTTAATTCTATACTATCACAGATAATAATAATAATAATAATAATAATAATAATAATAATAATAATAATAATAATAATAATAATAATAATAATAATAATAATAATAATAATAATAATAATAATAATAATAACAACAACAACAGAGTTGGAAGGGACCTTGGAGGTCTTCTAATCCAACCCCCTGCTTACGCAGGAAACCCTACACTACTTCAGACAGATGGTTATCCAACATCTTCTTAAAAATGTCTAGTGTTGGAGCATTCACAACTTCTGGAGGTAAGCTGTTCCACTGATTAATTGTTCTAACTGTCAGGAAATTTCTCCTTAGTTCTAAGTTGCTTCTCTCCTTGATTAGTTTCCACCCATTGCTTCTTGTTCTACCCCCAGGTGCCTTGGAGAATAGTTTGACTCCCTCTTCTTTGTGGCGACCCCTGAGATATTGGAACACTGCTATCATGTCACCCCTGGTCCTTCTTTTCATTAAACTAGACATACCCAGTTCCTGCAACCGTTCTTCATATGTTTTAGCCTCCAGTCCCCTAATCATTTTTGTTGCTCTTCTCTGCACTCTTTCTAGAGTCTCAACATCCTTTTTACATCGTGGCGACCAAAACTGTATGCAGTATTCCAAGTGTGGCCTTACCAAGGCATTATAAAGTGGTATTAACACTTCGCGTGATCTTGATTCTATCCCTCTGTTAATGCAGCCTAGAACTGTGTTGGCTTTTTTGGCAGCTGCTGCACACTGCTGGCTCATGTGTGTTACTCTTCTTCTTCACAGAAATTCATAAAGTAATCTACTCAGCAGTAAAGCAGCACAGAGAGTCTTCAATCCGGAACACACCGTCAAACACCACTCACCACACTAAACCACACTAAACCACCAACCACATTGAGCATGCTCTCTTGCTTGCTTATATAGTAATCATCCACAATGCATTTAAAGCAATATACACATAACAATGATTCGTGGCTTAATCATATATTAACACACCCAATCATTTAAACAGGGTTCTAACATTCCCAAAGTTATCACAGACTGTTTAATTTCTTCCACCTCCTCTTCCAAAATTTCAATATTTTCTACCAGTCCTTTAAATACCAATAATATATCTTCCCTTAATTGCTGGTTCCGAGTTACGATCTCCTCTGAAACAGCCTGTATTTTTTCATTAATTTCCTTAATTTTTTCATTAATTTCATTAGTTTTTAGATTAAACTCCATCACAAGTTCACCCTTCATAACTTTTAAGGCTTCTTGTAACTTTCCAAACGTTAAAGTCTGTGGGGGTGTTGAATAAACAATAGGTTGCATTCTTGAAATATAAGCAGGAGGACTATCAGATCCTTTGTTAAAAACAGTCTTTCCAGATTTTGAAGCCATTTAGAATTTAAAATTAGACTTCTTATTTTACTCCAAAGTCAGAGAGAAAAGAGAAAGTTCATCAAAGTCAGGCGTTTTCATACAGAGGGCTGCTAGCGAAACAAAACTTTCCTTTTAACTTTCACTTTTCACGCCCTTTGAAACTTCAATCGCCATTTTGTTGCTCGTTAACTCAATTAGTTTGTCACTTCCAAAAGGAGAATCAACATTGGGGTTAAGTTTGAATACTTGCCATCCGAGTCTCCTGGCTTTTTCTGTCTGCTGTAAATCTAGATGTTAAAAATCACATGTTGAAAGCAGAGTTGGTCGCGGCTTCTTGCTCCGCTTAAGCGGAGGCGTCCCAGGTCCTGGAGCAGATGACAGGCTGCTAGGGAGCCCTCACCTTTTGCACCCCAGATTTTTTCCTGGGGCACTAGGGGGGCTCTATCCTCGCCTGTCTGCTCTCATCTCTCCCCTATGCCCAGGGAGAGGATTTTCAAGCCAACAGACAGCTGTTCTGGCGGCTTAACGGAACCCGAGATCAGGCGCACGACGCTGAGGATCTTCGAGGCTCGCGGTGCCAACCGGAAGTCCAGGAGTTTTTGCTTCTTTACAACTATCCATATTGTAGTGGTTCAATAAACTATTTATTTTCTGAACCTGTGAAATTTTAAATCCTTTACTGGTTCTAGTAACATCTAGACCTAAATAATGCTTTATTTCACCCAAATATCTGATCCTAAATTTATCTTTCAGTTTATCTACAATATCCTTTACTATATCTTCTGATTTAGCAATAATTGCAATATCATCAGTAAACAATAATAATAAAGTAATATCACCATCTTGTTCTTTCTTAAATAGACATGGATCAGCCAAACCTGCATTAAACCCTAATCTTCCTAATTCTCTGGTAATGCATTGGTTCCATTCAAAACCAGCCTGCTTCAAATCATACAAGCTTTTATTTAATTTCCAATAACCTTTACCATTACTATTTAATCCTTGTGGTTTTCTCATATATATCTCATGCTGTAACTTAGCATGTAAATATGCCATCTCAACATCAATATGATGTACCACACTATTATTTTTAGCTGCCCACACCAATGCTGCCCTCAACGTGCTCGCCTTCAGACTAGGAGCGAAAACTTCATCGTAGTCTGTTGTACTCTGACCAAATCCCTGAGCAACCAATCTTGCCTTGTGGGTTATAGTGCCATCACTGGCTGTCTTTAACTTAAAAACCCATCTGCAGCCTATAGCTTTCTTTCCTTGTGGCAAACTAACATCCTCATAAACATTAAGATCCTTCAAAGACTTCAATTCCTTATTTATTGCTTCTTTCCAAGCAATTTGTTCCTTCTCGGAATATAACTTAATCTCATCATAGCTAGAAGGTTCTAGGCTTATTTCACAAACAACATTTGCCTGATACCTATCAGGTGACCTTCTAACTCTAGTCCCTTGTCTAGGCAAAGGAATACTATTAGTATCAATATCCTCATCTTTAACTTCTAACTTTACCTCCCCTATCGGAGATCTCTCTTCATCTACTAAATCCTCCTCTTCTGGTGATTCTATCTCTTCTATATTACTCTCCAAATACTTGGACTTCCGGTTCCGGTTCGCTGCATCACGGACGCTCCCCGTTGAGCGCCTTTCCATTTCCCCGTTAAAGCCACCAGAACAGCTGTCTGGCAGCTTGAAAGTCTCTGCCCCGGGCAAAGGGGAGAGATGAGAGCCGGACAGGTGGGGTAGAGCCCTTCCTAGTGCCCCAGGTGTCAGCCAGGGGCGCGAAAGGTGAGGGCTCCCCAGCCAGCCTGTCTCTTGCTCCGGGGACTTGGAAACCTCCGCTTTTGCGGAGCAAGATGCCGTGACCACCGCTGCTTCGTGAATGGGATTACAACTACTTAATTGATTAAACAAGCAGACAGAGAGAGACAGGATTTTAAAAGGGCAAGTACAGAATTTTTTTTTCTTTCAACTCCACTGCTGACTTTCACTTCAGAAGAAACTAAGTAACAGTTAATAGGCTACAACATGGCGATCGGAGAAAGTGGGAGAAGTGAAAGTAATTTTCGTTTCCCTAGCGGTTTTTTTTCTTATGGAAATTTTTGACTTTGAAAGTTGGCTTTACTCTCTCTGTCTCCCGATTTTGGATTAAATAATAACTGACAATTTTTTAAAAAATAAAAGTCTATCTGGATTTGGAATTTAAAATAAATTTAAAATAAATTTAAAAGAATTTTAACTAGAGGCTTGGCTTTTTCTTTGTTCTCTACTGGAAATACTAAAATGGCTTCAAAATTTGGAAAGACTGTTTTGAATAAAAGAATGGACTATTCATCTGGTTATATTTCTAAAATGCAACTTACCACTGAGTTAACACCCCCAAAGTCTTTAACACCTGAAAATTTAATAAGTACCTTAAAGATCATGAAAGATGAACTTACTGCTGAATTTAACCAAAAAATCAATGAAATAGATAATAAAATGCAGGCTGCTTTAAAGAATATTGACCAACAAATTAGAAATGATGTGTTGGAGGTATGCAAAGGTCTAGCAACAAATATTGAAGTTTTGGCAAACCGTATTGAAGAAAATAAACAAGTTTTGACAACTTCAGTAGAATACATAGATAAAATACAAAATGACATTGCAAATTTTGAAACAGAGGTGTTAATGACGCAATTCAGATCCATGGAATTTGCCATAAGGGTCAGGGGGTTGAAAGAGGGATTATATGAAGATTTGAAAGGAAGGATGGTGGAAGCTTTGGAGCAGGTGTCTGGACTGTCTAAAGAAGAATTAGCCAGGCAAATTGATAAAATATATAGAATCAACTCCTGGCATGCAAAACAAAAACACCTACCAAGGGATATTGTAATATACTTTACTACAAGAGCCTTACGGAATAGGATTATACAGGCGACGTTTAAGAATAACCTTCAGGTGAATGGCCAGGAACTAATGATATGGAAAGAAATTCCCTCTAAAATGCTCAAAGCCAGAAAAGATTATACCTTTCTGATTGATGAATTTAAAAGGTTAAACTTACAATACAAATGGGAAGCACCAACAGGAGTCGCAGTGAAATTTCTGGGAAAAAGATATCGGCTTAATACAACAAAGAAAGCTACTGAATTTTATGCCAACGTCTTAAAGGCTGATATATCCAAGATTCCAGAGGAAAGATGTATGAAAACAAAAGAGGAGGAGGAGGAGGGAAAGCCATCCCTTCCTGTTCAAATCGAAACAGATTTACAGAATTCAAGTGATTGGCAGAGCCAGACAGATGTCCACAGTGTGGAAAAGGAGATGGAAGATCGGGGTCAGATGAGAGGCGAGCTGACAACTACAAAATTATCAAGTTACAAAAAGATGCAACCATCATCAAGATACAACAAGATGCAGCGTTGAAGTTTATTGGACAGATGGTTGCTAATATGACTGTACTTTTCTTTTTCCCTTCTTTCCTTAATTTTCTTTCTTTACTTCTTGCATTCTTTTTTTCCTTTTGTTTTTTTGTTTTTAACCTATTATTATTACTTTTTAAAGATTTAGAATCTTTTTTGAAGCTAATAATTTGATATATAGTATTATTATGCTATTAATATAGTGGTTGATTTCATGATGAAGTTTAAGATTTTTGTATTTTATATTTAGTTATTATTGGTGTAATATTTATTTAAGTTTTATTTAATTTTGAGAAAGAGCTGGAATTTTTATCTAAAATTATTAAGTTATAAAATATCATAATTTGTTTGAAAAGAAGGCTTATTCAAAGTTTGGAGTTAGTGCTGAATTTACAGGATAGATTGTATTCCCTTTTTTTTAGCCTTTTATATATATATATATATATATATATATATATATATATATATATATATATATATATATATATATATATATATATATAACACGACAGAAAAACATATATAACCCTTTCCTGGTGAAAGAGCTGATTGGGAACAGAGCCTATGGCCTAATGGATAAGTTGCTGCACTGCAAGGCAGCCGGCCTGGGTTCAAATCCCAGTAAGGGGTATGGCTATCTGACGAGAGCAAAATAAGCTCGAAATAGATCTATAATAGTCTCCCTTTATTTTCATTTATCAGCAAAAAAATCCTACATATATATATATATATATATATATATATATATATATATATATATATATATATATATATATATATATATATATATATATATATATATATATATATATATATATATATATATATATATATTATCATTATTAATAATATTTTTTAGAGATTTAGAATCTCTCTGAAGTTAATAATCTGATATATAGTAATGTTATGCTATTTATATAGTGGTTGACTTTATGATGAAGTTTAAGGGTTTTGTATTTAACACTTGATTATTGCCTATGTAATATTCATTTAAGTTCTATTTAATAGTGAAGAAATGCTTTGCAGGATAGATGACGGAAAGGAGGAGGAAGGAATTTTTATGTGTACAATTCGGAGTTGAAATTTTTAAACAATAAGGTGGAAAAAAAATTTAAACTTAATTTACATTTATCTTATTGATATTATGCCCTGTACTCTCTCTGGGAAGTCCGGGGGGGTAGGGGGTAGGTGGGTTAGGGTTAGGGGGGTAGGGGGGAGAAAAATAAAAAATGTTTGTACTTTGTACTAATAAAACTTTTTGAATAAAAAACAAACAAACAAACAAATACTTCTTAGGAGTAATATCTTGTTGGAACAATGGAGTTTCTACCACAATACTATCTTCCTGCTCCAATTTCTTCCATCCCACATGTTCCATGAATTGGGCACTTGCACTTTTATAAGTATTTCTGGTGCCTTTATCCCAGAATCTAAAACTTTTATGATTTTATCATAACCTACAAAATACATTAGCTTTGCCCTATGTTGTCCTTTCTTTCTAACTTGTGTTGGAATATGCACCCAAGCCGGTGCTCCAAATACATGCAAATAATCCAATTCAGGTTTCCTACCAAACCATCTTGTAAAAGGTATCTCGCCTGTCGTAGCATTTACAGCGTTGTTAAGTATATGGTTAGCACACATAAGAGCCTCTCCCCACAAATTATCAGGCAAACCAGAATCATTAATCATTGTCCATTGTGCCTGCAATGTTTGTCCTGGCCAAAAAGGAGCTGAACGTCTGTGTTCTATCCCTGCTCTTGCTAACAAATTAACAAACCTACTGTTATAAGGAAATATCCTTTTAGGTTCAGTTCCAAGTGGGGAAAAAGACACTGGATTCATGAAGGTTGCTTGGAAGGAAGGTTTAATGGTGGACAGGAGCACATGGCAGGAGCCCCTGTACAGAAAAGGTAACTTACATGGTTCCAGGTGTGATGAAGAGAAAAAGAGAAAGAGGAATGCTGAGTTCCTGGTTTTTATAGTCTAAGTTGGGTCCCACCTCTTAGATTTCCTTTTCCTGTATAGAAATGTATCCCATTGGCTCTCAGACCCCCCAGGGGCATGCTGGGGTGGCTCTTGGCTTTTGTCTAATCCAGCTTTGGCTGAAATGAAAGGGCCTTGGGCAAATCCTATTATGGTTTTGTTATGCAGAAGACTTTCAGCCAGGTGAGAGGAATGTGTGTGCTGGGCCCAGTCCTTAATGACCCATTTGCAAGGCGTGGGGGTTTTCCAAGAGGAGTCTTTTGTTTGTTTAAAAGCATGTTTCCAGATGTGTTCCACAGAATATTTCCTACATTTTAATATCTCCTAGGATATCTCATTTCCTAGGAGAGGGGTGGGTGCTAACTTCCTACACTACTATTAGTGAATTCCATGCCGTTATCTGTTACTACACATACTAACTTATTCTTCTGTTTTCTCTCTACAAACTTTATCCAATTAGAGAAATGTTGATAAGTTTCTGTTTTGCTTTTCATTAAATAGCAAAAACCGTAGCGAGAATAATGATCAACAATACTAAGAATAGTTAGCACCACCTAAACTTGGTTTCTTAGGTCCTATTAGATCAACAAACACTACATCTAATGGTGCTGTTGTTTTGAAACCATTATACCTATTTGCAGGAGTAACCTTGCTTTTTTCTTGATTACAGGCATTGCAATTCAGATACTTAGAACATGGTTTTATTTTAATTCCTTTAGCCAATTCTACAGTTTTCTGTAACAATTTAAAATTCAAATGCCCCATTCTTCTGTGGAGTAAATGTATGCAATTGTTATGAGGTTGTTTGTTCTCAAAAACCGAATTAGCTTTTTCTACTGGGTTTTCATGCAGTATATATAGACCATTTTCTAATCTAGCTATAACATTGTTACTTTCTTTCTGAATTGTACATTTATCATTCATAAATGTTATACTGTATCCTGCTTTGACCAACACTTGCACAGATAATAAATTATAAACCAATCTTGGCATATATAACATTGGCAGTTTATCATTGATTCCTGAACAATATGCATTTCCTTCACCATTTGCTTTCATCTTCCAACCGTTTGCTAACACAACATATTGACTACTTTTCTGCATCTTTACAAACTTTTCCTTATTGTTTGTTATACAGCTAGTAGCCCCACTATCTATAACCCATAAATCATGGTTTTGTTACGTTATGCATAATCAAACTAACATTTTTGTGTTCTCTCTGATCATTTCTGATATTCTGCTTTCTATTCTTTCTACAAAACTTGGCTATATGTCCTCTAGCCCCACAAGTAAAACATTTTCTAACAAAATAAACATTAGGAACATTAGAAGATGTCTTCTCTTCATCTTGTGGATGTTTTGTTCTCATCAATTTTCTGTCTTCTCGTCTTCTGGACTCCTCAAGTAGTCTTCCAGTGATGCCAGGTAGAGTCAGTTCATCCCTAGTCAAAACCTCGAAGGAAGAAACATAGCCATCATAGCTATCGTCCAATGAAGACAGAATTATGTACACCTGCTGTAACTCTGTATAAATCAGTTCTTTTTCATGCAGTTCCTGAAGAATCTTCTTCATATTCTCCAAATGAATGAGCATATCGCCTCCTGTCATTAAACGAGTTCGAAAAAGTTTTCTTGTTATATGAATGTGTGCACCAACACTATCCCTTACATAAATATTTTTCAATATGTCCCAACACTTTGCAGCTTGTTCTTCTCCACGAATATGGACAAGTTGCTGGTCATTTAGTGTTAGTCCAATTATGGTTAATGCTCTATCATTGTCTCATTTAAATTCAGATAGCTTCTTCGCGTCTTCATCTTCTGTTGGATCCCAACCTGTTGTATCCGGTGGATTTGTTATCAAAGACCATAAGCCTTCATTTCTCAAAAGTAGGCTATATTTTGTAGACCAAGTAGCATAGTTAGTGCCATCCAGCCGGGTTATCATCGATAGATATGTTGACTTTGCTTGAGCCATTTTTGCTGTAATACTTCTTAAACTTTCTGTTAATATTGAAACTGAATTTTCACATTCAATATCTTTTTACTTGCAACAAACCACTATCTCTACTCCTTAGAAACTCACTGGGCCCATAACCAATGTTAAGGAGTTATTGTGCTGTTAAGCACATACACAGCGAAATGTGTTGTAGTAATGGTGTTGCAGTTTGATATGAATGCTATTCAGTCAATAAACAGAATATCTTTAATATGTACAAAATAGTTTTTACTTGAATAGTAGCAACGTTAAATAGGAAGTCCAAGTCATACAGTTATTCAGTCAATGCGAAGTTTCTTCTTCTTGCCTATCTTTGTTTTAACTCACAAACAAAGATTACAGCTATCACTTAATTCTATACTATCACAGATAGTTACTCTTCTTCTTCACAAAAATTCATAAAGTAATCTACTCAGCAGTAAAGCAGCACAGAGAGTCTTCAATCCGGAACACACCGTCAAACACCACTCACCACACTAAACCACACTAAACCACCAACCACATTGAGCATGCTCTCATGCTTGCTTATATAGTAATAATCCACAATGCATTTAAAGCAATATACATATAACAATGATTTGTGGCTTAAGCATATATTAACACACCCAATCGTTTGAACAGGGTTCTAACAAGAACTATCCATTCTTTTACCCAAAGTAGAATTGCCGACTGGTAATATAACTCTAAATCAGGGAGCCCAAACCCGCCTCTGGTTCTATTATCCTGTAGTACCTTGAATTTTATTCTTGGTTATTTGCCGACCCAAATGAATTTAGATATTAATTTATTTATTTCTCCAAAAAAAATTTCTGTCTAGTTTTATGGGTGCTGTCTGAAAAAGGTAGAGCCATCTAGGTAGTATATTAGTTTTTATGACTGCGATTCTCCCGATTAATGATAACTGCATCTTCTCCCATCTTTCTAAATCTTGTTTTGTTTTCTGGAACATCTTTGTATAGTTGTCTTCCTTCAATGAAGAGTACCTGGTTGTAAGCCAGATCCCTATGTGTTTGATTTTTTTTGGATGCCTGTAGACCTGTTTTCTTCACTAATTCTGCTATTTGTGTTTGGGTACAGTTTTTTGTTAATATTTTTGTTTTGTCTTTATTTATTTTGAGTCCTGCCACTTTTCCAAATAATTCCATATCATTTATTAATTTTATTGCTGTTTTTATCGGGTCTTCTAAGAAGAACACCAGATCATCTGCAAATGCCTGGGTTTTATAGGTTTCCTTTTTAATTTTAGTTCCCCTTATTTCATCATTGATTTTAATTTGATTTAATAGTACTTCAATTGAGAGAATAAATAATAAAGGTGATAACGGACAGCCTTGTCTTACCCCTTTACTAATGTTAAACTCTTCCGTCATATCACCATTTAACATTACCCTTGCCTTTTGTTTTGTGTAAATAGCATTTATCATGTTTTCAAATTTAGATCCAAATTTCATAATTTTTATTTGATGTTTAAAGAAGTCCCAATTTAAATTGTCGAAGGCCTTTTGTGCATCCAAAAAGATCATGGCCATTTGTATGTCACTGTGGCTTTCGTAATATTCTAGTATATCCAGGACTATCCTCGTATTATGCCTAATTTGTCTGGCTGGCAGAAAACCATTTTGATCAGTATGAATAATTTTGTTTAGTATTTTTTTCATTCACTCTGCTATTATTGTCATAAATATTTTATAATCTACGTTTAGTAATGATATGGGTCTGTAATTTTTGGTTTGTTTGGGGTCTGTTTCCTCTTTGTGTATCAATACAATATGAGCTTCCTACCACGTTTTTCGATATTTTGCCTTTTGCAGTGTATCATTGCAAACCTCTAATAGTAAGTCTCCTATTATTTCAAAAGTTGCTTTATAGTAATCTCCTGGGAATCCATCCGGCCCTGGCGTCTTATTATTCTTCTGTTTGGTTATTGCCTGTTTTAGTTCTTCTTGCGTTATTTCTCTGTTTAGCATTTCTCTATCGTCTTCATCTATTGAATTTAGGCTTTTTCCTTCCAAGAAATTTATTATTTCTTCCTTATCTATTTTGTCTTTTTCATAGAGTTCTTTAAAGTAATCTAGTACTATCTCTTTTTTCTTTTCTAGCTGGTGTTGTATCTTTTTATCTTTACCTTCTAATTGTTGTATCATTTCCTTCTCTCTAATTTTTTTCAATCTATGAGATAGCCACCTACCGGGCTTGTTGGCATTTTCAAAAAAATCTTGTTTCGCTAATCTTATTTTCCTTATAATTTCTTCTTGTTCCAGGAGATTTAATTTATGTTTTATCAAAGCTCTTTCTTCTGAAGTTTTTGAGTTTTGTGGATCATTTTGCAAATCTCTTTCCAATTGTTTTAAAGTATCTAACAGCTGTTTTTGCTGCTTCCCTCTCTCTTTGTTCCTCCTTGCCAAATATGCAATTGTCAGACCCCTTTGGTAGGCTTTTGCCGTGTCCCATAAGTTTTGTATTGTTGAATCTTGAATCTTATTTTCTTTAATAAACATTTCCATTTCTTTTTTAATATAGTTTAAATATTCCTTTTCCTTTAACACTTGTGTATTTAACATCCATCTCCTACTTATTTTCTTTCTCCTTTCCAAATTATTTTAAGGGATTATGGTCAGCCCATTCATTTACCCCTATTTCTATTGAATCCATCAAATTTTCCATCTTTTTATTTGCCCAGACCATGTCTATTCTAGACCACGATCTATGTGGGTTCAAATAAAAGGTGTAATTTCTATTTTCCCAATTTCGTTCTCTCCAACAATCTCTTAAGTTTAATTCATAGCACATTTCATGGAATGATTTCAGCAAAGTCTTGCTCTTTTTTTGCATTTTTTTTATTGTCAATTTTATAATCTCTATCCTTGTCAACAATACCATTAAAATCTCCCACTAAACATACATTTTCAATGCCTACTTCCACAATTTTTTGATGTAAGTTTGTGAAAAAAAAATTCTGCTCTTTGTTCGGGGCATAAATTACTACTATTAGGGCCTGTGTATATTGAATGGTATTAGATATCATTAAAATCCTTCCTTTATCATCTGCATATATCTTTTTTGCTTCCAAATCCTTCTGAATGTATGTTGCTATTCCTCTCTTTTTCTTTTTAGACAGTGCTGTAAATAATTGACCTAATTTTTCTTGTTCTAAATCTTTTTCATTTTGTTATGGGATATGAACTTGGCAAATTGGTAATTTGGCAAAAGTTTTCTTCCGTTTTATATATGAGTTTAAACCATTGATGTTTATTGAGATTAGGCTTATAGGTTTTTCCATTATTCTTTATTTATGTCTCTGTCTCCTATTTGTTCTATTTTCCCTCTGTGCTCTTGTTCTTATTCCTTCTATTTCTTGCTCTTTTTCTTCAGTGTTTCCTTCTTTTTCTGTCTCAATTTCTTCTGAAATCTGTTCTTCCTGGCTTCTGCTATCTAAGTCCTCCCCCTCCACTATCATAAATTGCTCATAAAACTCTTGAGCCATATCTTCATTCTCTATTTTAATTCTCTTCCCTTGCCAAGAGATGAGCATTCCTTCGGGGACTAACCATCTGAAAAGGACCCTCCGTTTGTTTAATTGTGCCGCCAGAGTGCGGTACCCTCTCCTGTGGTCTCTAAGTCTTTTTGGAATTTGTTTTAAAATCTGAATTTCCTTGCCTTTGTATATTATATTTTCATCTTTTGTTGCTTTAAGTATTTTGTTTCTGAATTCTTTCCTAGTGAATCTAATGTGGACCTCCCTAGGCAAGTTGTTACAACTTGCATAGTTGGTATGCACGCTGTAAATTTCGTCTAACCCATTTAGAACTTCTTGTTTGTCTTTTTGGAGGATTCCTGAAATTATCTCTATCATTGTCTCTCCTAAGTTCTCTTCTTTGTTTTCAGTTATGTTTTGAAAGCGTAAATAAAAGGCTGCTCTATCGATTTCAAGATTTATTATTGATTCCTCTAATTTCCTATTTATGATTATTAATTTTTGATCGACAGCTTCTACTTTTTTTTCTGTTTGATCGGTTCTCTTTTCAACTATTGTTATTCGTTGTTCATTTTTTTCTAGTGTTTGTTGAATAATGCCTATTTTATTATCAACCTTTTGTATATCTTCTCTCATTGTTTCGTGGTTTCTGTCCATTTTTTCCTGCATTTTTAGCATTGTCTCTTGTATGGCTAGTAAAGTTGTTTGCATTGTTTGCATGGAGGTTTGATTGCTAGCCTTATCGACACTCAACATGCTTTCAATAGATCTCTGGCTCAAAGGGGATGCCGTCGGCAAAGTCGGGTTTGATGATGGTTTTTTTGCCAACTTTTGGATTGTTGTTGTTGTTGACATCTTAATTAGCTTAACTAAATTTCTCAGTTCTACCATTCACCATAAGGTAATTACCTCTAATTTATCTTTTATATATATATATATATATATATATATATATATATATATATATATATATATATATATATATATATATATATATATATATATATATATATATATATATATATATATATATATATATATATATATATATATATATATATATATATATATATATATATATATATATATTTGTCTATTAAAGTATTTGCTATCTATCACATCAATTTTCAAAATTTTCAGAAAGTTAGTTTCACACTATATGTAATATATATAAAATTTCTATATCTCTTTGTAACTCTTTTTTCTAATAATTGATTAGTAATGGTTAGTAATTAATAATTAATATTAAGCTTATATAGAATAACAGATAAAGTTGTAATCACTAATTTTCTTTATACAATTCTAAATTCAACAGTTCCTTATGATCATATGCTAAATATCCTTATAATTTCTAAATCCCTTCTAAAAAAATATCTCCTATAATTTATTTATACATACATTTACTAACTTAATTTATCAAATTTTTATGCTTAATTTCACCTATATTTGCAATTTCAGATTAACATATATAATATTTATAATGAGTATATATATATATATATATATATGTGTGTGTGTGTGTGTGTGTGTGTGTGTGTGTGTGTGTGTGTGTGTCTGTGTGTGTGTGTCTGTGTGTGTGTGTGTGTGTCTGTGTGTGTGTGTGTGTGTGTATTTTAGCAATCAAGTCTTAATAATTCATTCCTCAAAGAGAACAAGAAAAAAGGAAAAATATTTATCTGTATCTTCTTGAGACAGTTGCTGTTTAAACAATCTCTCAACTTCAAGATAATGTCTATAATGTTATTTATCAAGTATACTTATTTCCTCCAACCACAACTGTTCCTCTCTGGTTTAAATGTCAATCTTCTTGCTTATATTTAATGCAAATTAAAGTCCTCCCAAAAAGTTCCACATTCAGAGTTATTTCACATTCAGTTCATTATTCTGCTTTGTTTCCAGGTTGCTTAGAGTTTTCGCACGGTTCCACTTTCGTAATTGTTTCCAGATTGGAGTGACTTTCCCTTTTCCTTTCTGATGCAATCTTTCCAACTTGTTACTGTTACTTGTTGCTATCACTGCAGCTGCCAATCTCCGATATCCTCTAGGACCGTGATGGCGAACCTATGGCACGGGTGCCACAAGTGGCACGCGGAGCCATATCGGTGGGCACGCGAGCTCAGGTCCGGCGTGCATGTGTGCACCAGCCGGCTGATTTTCGGGCCTTCTGGGCCCACTGGGAGTCAGGAAACAGGCTGTTTCCAGCCTCCAGAGGGGGTGGGGAAGGCCGTTTTGGAGGCTCTGGAGCCTGGGGAGAGCGAAAAATGGGCGTGCCATTGCATGCTGGGAGCAGGGGGGTCATGCGTGCATGTGCGGGGGTGCATGGAATTATGAGTGTGGGCACGCACACACGTGATCCCCGCATTCCCCCCCACTTTTGGCACGCAAACCAAAAAAGGTTCGCCATCACTGCTCTAGGAAGTTTGTATCAGTCCATATGTATCGCTTTGCCTTGAGTTTCTTCCACAATGTATCAAAGTCCTCTTTTTCTTTCCCTACTGTTTCTTTGCTCGTGATTCCTTCTTCGCACTGTTATAAATAATTCCTTTCGTCAACATCCCCCTTCCACATATTTTTCAGTCACCCTTCTGCGGTGCCCTCCTATCGCTGTTTCTCACACCGCCGGGTAGCCGCTGCTTTTAGGGGTTATTTCCCTCTTTCTTGAGTCTTGTTTCGTACACCTTATGATATCTTTATATTTAATTCTTTTCTCAGTCAATTAAGTCCATATACAATGCAAGTTTTCTGCTTACCGATGTCTCAGAAAATGATTAAATCTTTCATCTTCCTCTGTTTCTTGGGCTGTCACCACACTTGGGCCGCCATCATAATGATGACAGCACTTCCCGCTTCGGAGTTGTAAAGTTTTCCCTTCTTCGCATCGGGCAATTTCTTTTTGCCTTGATGCTCGCCGGGTTCTTTACCCATTCATCGACCTCTTCAGGGTTGATGTGCCCCGGTACGGGCCTCCGATCTCCGGTAATTTCGGGTTCGGGGAGCAGAGCGCTGCTCTCCTTCACCCGCTCGCCGTGGCTCCACCCCGGAAGTCTTATTTTCTTTTAGGCTTGAAAATAAGCACTTGGGCTTATTTTCGGGGAGGTCTTTTTTTTTAGGTGCAGGAGGCGGCGAGCGCGGTCACCTCATGGCTGCTGGGCCCCTTAACTGCAGCCCTCAGATCAGCTGATCCAGCGAGGGCCGGGAGTTCTGTCTCTCCGGGTGCCTGGAGATATTTCCAGTGCACTCTTGTTGGCCCCAGCCCTGCCCACCGCGTCAGGCAACCTTGCAGCCAAGGACCCCTCTGTTCCGCAGCTCACCTTGTGCCTATGGAGCAGGCGGCGAGCACGGTTTGCGCTCTGCCAGGCCTGGAGCTTGGGTGTTGCTTAGGCTGCTGCTACGATGAGGCAGAAAGCCATGCAGCCCATCGGAATTGGCTCCCCCCAGCCTCTACCCGGCTGCTGCTTGAGAAAAGGATAGGCAATTGTGGAAGATTGTGGGAAGCGTGTGCTTACGATAGAAGCAAAGCCCAGTCTGTCCCTTTCAAGTGATCAAATGTCTGTGTGTGTGAGAGAGAGAATGAGAGAGAGAGAGAGAGAACAATGACAGAGGGGAGTAAGAGGAATTGCAGGCAACACTGTTTGAAAGTGTTTCCTCTCTGCCATTTCTTTTCTCCGCTCCACCCACCTGCCCGCACACCGCACCTGGGCCTGCCGGGCACTGTCTGCCCCAAACCAAGAGGTGGGGAGGCTTTGGGACAGCGCCCTTCTAGCGCCTGCCGCCCTGGCAAAAGTGAAGCTGAAGCAGGCGGGGGCCATGCGGGACTCCTCCGATGGACTCCCCACCCCCGCCCCGCTTGGGAGCGGCCCATACACGAGGTGTGAGTACGGGTTGAGTTTGGCATGTCACCTTCCTGCCTTTTGCAAACTTTTGGCTGCATGCAATGAAAGCAGCAGAAGCAGCAGAAGTCTTTCTTTCTCTCCGCCAAACTCTGTGAGAAATGAGTCTTTGTGAGACTCAATGCGCCGCTGCAGCCTCTTGGAGCAGGATGCTGCAAGGCTTGTTGTAGCATCGTGTGCGTAAACGGCAGCACTGCTGCGAGCTTCATCATACCGGCGCAGCTGGCGTCCTGCCGTCCGCAGCTGCACTGGTATGTCAAAACTTGCGGCGGTGCTGCTGTTCATGTGCACAATGGCACAACAAGCCTTGCAGGGTCCTGCTCCAAGAGGCTGTGATGGCGGAGCGACAAGTCTCACAAAGACTCATTTCTGCCGGAGTTTGGCGGAGAGAAAGAAAGCAGAGACCCTGGTCTTTCTTTCTCTCCCCCAAACTCCACCAGAAATGAGTCTTTGTGAGACTTGTTGCTCCGCCACCACAGCCTCTTGGAGCAGGACCCTGCAAGGCTTGTTGTGCCATTGTGCACATGAACAGCAGCACCGCCGCGAGCTTCATCACACCGAACCTCGAAACTTGTGCTGTGAGGCTTGATGTGCCATTGCACGTGCGAGCAGTAGCACTGCCGTGAAGTTTGACATACCGGCGCAGCCATGAGGGGCGGGACGCCAGCTGCGCCAGTATGATGAAGCTTGCAGTGGTGCTGCTGTTCATGCACAAAACACCACAGCAAGCCTTGCACGGTCCTGCTCCAAGAGGCTGCGGGGGTGGCGCGCCAAGTCTCACAAACACTCATTTCTGGCAGAGTTTGGGGGAGAGAAAGAAAGACTTCTGCTGCTTCTGCTGCTTTCGTTGCGTACAGCCAAAAGTTCGCAAAAGGCAGGAAGGTGAAATGCCAAACTCAACCCATACTCGCACCTCGTGTATGGGCCGCCCCCGAGAGGGGCGGGGGCGGGGAGTCCATCGGAGGAGTCCTGCCCAGCCCCCGCCTGCTTCAGCTTTGCCTTTGCCAGGGTGGCAGGCACTAGAAGGGCGCTGTCCCAAAGCCTTCCCACCTCTTGGTTTGGGGCAGACTGTGCCTGGCAGGCCCAGGTGTGGTGGGCAGGCAGGTGGGTGGAGCAGAGAAAAGAAATGGCAGAGAGGAAACCCTTTCAAACAGCGTTGCCTGCAATTCTTGTTACTCCCCTGTTGGTTCTCTCTCTCTCTCTCTCTCTCTCTCTCTCTCTCTCTCTCTCTCTCTCTCTCTCTCTCTCTCTCTCTCTCTCTCTCATTCTCTCTCTCACACACACAGACATTTGAACACTTGAAAGGGACAGGCAGGGCTTTCTGCCTCATCGTAGCAGCAGTCTAAGCAACCCAAGGTCCAGACCTGGTGGATGTAAAGCTTTCAAGTTGCCAGTGGAGCACAAACCGTGCTCGCCGCCTGCTCCATAGGCACAAGGTGAGCTGTGGAAAAGAGGGGCCCTCGGCTGCAAGGTTGCCTGGTGCTGTGGGTAGGGCTGGGGCTAGCAAGAGTGTGCTGGAAATATCTCCTGGCACCCAGAGAGACAGAACTTCCGGCCCTCACTGGATCAGTTGATCTGCGGTTAAGGTGCCCAGCAGCCATGATGTGACCGGGGAAGGGAATGGCTGCCTCCTGTGCTTCCCACGCCCACCCCCTTCACAATGGCTTTTTTTTGTGGTAGGGCATATATTAGGCCCACCCAAAAAAAAATCAGGCTAGGGCTTATTTTTGGGGTAGGTCGTATTTTCGGGGAAACACGGTAGTTTCAGTGCCAGCCCTTGGTCTGCTTAATTACCAGAAACCCTTTTTCTTATTTATCCATGAGAAACAGGGAGTAGGGTCAGGCATCTTAGCACAGCAATTTGGCCCCTCACTCCGCCCAGTGGCATATTATTCGGTTCAATTGGACCCAGTGGCTAGAGGGACAATCTCCTGCCTGAGAGCTGTACCCGCCATGGTAGAAATTGTAAAATGATCAAGGGATTTAGTTTTGGGGTAACCCCTTGTCCTGAACATCCCCCCATGATGTGTTTGCAATCCTCTTAAAGTCACAAACTCAAGCCTTTACGCAACAATGCTTAGCACAGTATGAGGCAGAACTCCTTACCTCGGACCACATTTCCTTTGAGAGATGTATGACCTTAAACCCAGCCACCTTATTGCCAGCAGAGCCATCAGGGGATAACCTACACGACTGTCTACACCTCATCCAAGACACTGAACTACCCCGACCCGACCTGACCAATGTCCCATTACAAAACCCTGATCTTGAACTCTTTACGGATGGGTCCTCCTACGTACATGAAGGGAGGAGGGTAACAGGAGCAGCTGTCGTCTCTCTCCACAAGATCGTATGGGCAGCACCGCTTCCCTCTTCCTATAGCGCTCAGGCAGCTGAATTTGCAGCTCTAATCCAAGCTTGCAAGACAGCGGGGGACCGATCTACCAATGTTTACACAGACTCCAGATACACGTTTGGAATTTGCCATGCTACTGGAGCCTTGTGGAAACAACGGGGATTTTGAACCTCAGCGGGACAGCCCATCGCCCATGCAAAATTAGTTTCTGAATTACTGTTAGCTATTCAGCTACCCTCAGAAGTAGCCATCATTCATTTTTTTTCATTTTTCATTTTTTATTTTTATAAAAATGTCAAATCAATGCGTGAATAGTGTGGCACCTGGGCGCCATGCATTCCCATACAAATAAAACTAATCATATTAAACATTATTACATTCAATCAACTTATGTATTTCTAATAACAATACACATCCATATTAGGTTACAATCTGTCATTATTCAAATACGAGGGTGAGTCAAAAACTAATTCCATTTTCTTTAGGACAGGTATAATTACCAACACAGGAACATGCAGCATACATCAAAATGAAGCTGGTCCTCTGTGGATCACATCCCTACTTCTCAACATAGTCACCGTTTTTCTCAAAAACAATGTTCCACCTTCGAATGAGAGCATGTATCCCTGCCTTGTAAAATTTTGTTGACTGTTCTTTGAGCCACTTCTTCTCTGCAGTTTTCACTTCCTCGTCACTGGAATAATGTTTGCCTCTCAAACCCTCTTTCATGAGGCCGAAGAGATGATAGTCTGAAGGCGCTAAATCTCATGCCTTTCCAGGTAGTATATGGAATGGAATTCCCTGCCATTCCAGAGTTAGCTATGAACCCCCAATGCGCCAAAACCCCAAAGGAATGGGCTGACAAGATTCGAGAAGGGTGGGCACAAGTGAAAGTAGCTTTAAGACAAGCGGCCGAGGAATACAAAAAGTATGCGGATAAAAGCCGAAGGGATCATAAACCATTCCAGATCGGGGATAGGGTGTATTTATCAACTAAATATCTAAAACTTCGAATACCTAGTAAAAAATTAGGTCCTAAGTATCTCGGCCCATTCCCAATCACTCAGGTGATTAACCCTGTAATGGTAGCATTGAAATCACCACCCTTATTAGGGAAGGTGCATCCCGTTTTTCATGTTAGTCTCCTTAAACCTGTGGAAGTAACTCGAGACCTACCAACAACCCCTGGTCCCATATATAGGGACCATTACGAGGTAGCTGAAATCCTTGACTCCAGACTATTTCGAGGCAACCTCCAATATCTGGTGTATTGGAAAGGATATCCGATTACGGAGGCTACCTGGGTGGCTGCGCATGACATACAAGCTGGACGATTATTAAGGCAGTTCCATCGACAATATCCACACAAACCAGGTCCCAATCAGGATTATTCGAATGTTGCTAACCCTTCTGATTTGTCTCCTGCAGGTGGACCCCTGGTAGAGGGGAGCCGCCTGTGGTGCCAAGGCTCGACATATGCACCTTGGTGGGAGGGAGAGACACTGAGACCGGGGATCCTGGCTTCCGGGACCAAGAAGGGGATACCTGGTTCCTAAACAAGAGTCTCTATGGTCTGAAACAATCAGGTCTGATGTGGTACACATGTCTAAAAGACAAACTAAATTTAATGGGCTTTATTAAGTCCGACACTGATGAATGCGTGTTCACAAAAAGGTATGGAAATATTAATGAAATTGTTCTTGTTTATGTTGATGACATTGTTTACATTGGTCCAAACAAACACATGAGTGAGAATTTTGTTAAAGGTTTGCAGAAATACTTCACATTGAAATCATTAGGACACATCAATGAATATTTAGGAGTTCACATTGAAAAGACACAGAAGGGGTTTAGCCTTTCACAAGAAGCTAAGATAGATCAACTTTTGCATCTTTGCAACATGACAGATGCAACGCCTACACAAACACCTATGCAAACTGATTTTCACAATTTGAAGGATGCATACAGTCCTGAGTTCAAGGATCAAACACTTTATCGCTCAGTAATTGGTTCACTACTTTACATTAGTGGATGGACTAGACCAGACATAGCACTTAGTGTTAATTTACTTTCAAGACATGTAGGCAAAGCAACAGAGTTTCACTGGTCATGTATTAAGAAGTTATTGAGATACTTGATACACACAAAACACTTCAAATTGAAGCTAGAACCAGAACATACAGATTTTGCTGACATGTATTGTTATGCAGATGCAGATTGGGCAAGTGATAAGGAGTCAAGAAAAAGCACATCAGGTTACATAATGTTCCTGAATGGATGTCCAGTTTACTGGAACGTAAGAAAACAAAGTTTTATTTCCTGCTCATCAACTGAAGCAGAGTATGCATGTTTGTCTGATGCGTGTAACTTTTTAACTTGGTTCGATTCCTTAGGTACAGATATCTGGACGAAGCCGGAAAAACCGATCACTGTGATGGAAGACAATCAATCAGTAGTTTACATTTCCAGGACTCACTTCACAGGTTCAAGGTCCAGACACATTGACATTCGTTACAAGAACGTTAGAGAGTCAGTAAGACAAGGTCTCATAAAGTTAGAATATGTGCCAACAAAATATCAGATAGCTGACATTCTGAACAAACCATTACCTATTGCTCAGCATAATTACCTCAGATATTTACTGTGTGTTGAGTGACATATTATATTAGCCCAACTGACAAAGAAGGGGTGTCACGATGTGAATATTGCCAGTTTGTGCATCTCTATGTTTCCTAAGGTTTCTTGTATCAAGCAGACATGTGATATGTTTCACTACACATGCGTGCATTCCAGGAGTCAACTCCTTCCTTCTTTCTCCATTTCTGCTGAAGGCAGACGTGACTTCATTAGTTGGAAAGATGTAGCTTATTAAGGGTCTATCTTTTATTACTTTTGTACTGAAATAAATATTTTGTTAATTAGATTTGAATCTCAGTTTTATTTTCTAATGAGAATGACTTCAAAGGGAACAAGATCCATCACCTCTAATACGGGGGAATGCCCCCCTTAACAGAGCCTATGCCACACACCTGACCGACCCAGTGAGGCTAGAGCTAGCGGACCACTGGGAAGCAATTCAATTCATAATAGCCCCCAGAATGACAGACACGGTCATACTAGGGCTCTCTTGGCTAGACAAGTGGGGCCCAACAATCTGGTGGCAAGGGGGCACCCGGAGGCTGAGGATAGCAAGAGGACCCCAACCCCTTTCGCACGAGCAAATAGAAGCATCACCCACGCAGGAACCCACCCACCCCCGAAGGCCCTACCAGAACAATTGGCAGTCACCTCTGACAAAACCCGAGAGGTCGAACAGATCCCCAAAGAATATCAGGATCTTGCAGAAGTGTTCAGCAAGGCCAAGTGCAACATCCTACCCCCACACACACCACGAGACGGACTGCGCCATCGAAATCATGCCCGGGGCAAAACTACCCAAACCCAAACTGTATGCCATGACGCCCCGGGAAATGCAAGAAATGTGCAAATACATAGACAAAGACCTAGCAAGGGGGTTCATCGAGCCAGCCATGGGTAGCAGCCCCAATCCTATTTAAAGAAAAAAAAGATGGAACTATGAGATTATGCATGGATTTTAGGGGTATAAACTGTGTGCGTGTACACAACCTATGCCTCCTCCCTCTCATGAAGGACATGCTGTCTTACCTAGCCAAGGGAAAAGTCTTTACTAAATTAGACATCAGAGAAGCATACTACCAAGTCCACATCAGGGAAGGACATGAATGGAAAACAGCATTCAACTGCCCCCTAGGGAGCTTCCAATTCAAAGTAATGCCTTTCGGACTGCAGGGCCCCCCGGCGGTGTTCATGCAGTTAATAAACAAAAAAAATTATTAGAGATGAAATATACAATTCTGCAAGAGAAAATACCCACATCTTTAAAGGGAAGGAAATTATTATACTTAGACAGGTTCCCAGAAGAATAAGGGATAAAAGAAAGGGGTACAATTTCCTAACAACACAACTAATAAGACAAAAAATATTATTTAGATTGCTAGTTCCTGAGGGGTTACTGATTTCAATGGGAGATAAAAGATTTAAGATAATCTCGGTGGAAGAAGCTAGAGATTTCTATGAAGAGTACATTAAGGAAGAAGAAGAATCAAGGACTACAGAGGAGAGAGAAAAAACAAATAGGGAGGAGCAGAGTGTAGAGGACAATACAATAGAGCAGGAGAGAAAGGAGAGGAAAAGGATAGATAATTGTGAAAGGAATGGCGCAAGGACAAGAGCCCAGACGGAGTATAGGAGAGGAGGACAGAAGGAAACAGCGAAATGAAGGATTGAAGGGAGGAGAAATAAATCTCATTTCTATGAATATAAACGGATTAAATGCACCAGCTAAACGAAAAAAAAATACTATTTAGATTAGAGAAATTAAATTTGGATATAACCTGTCTCCAGGAAGTTCACATAAAGAGTGACCAAAATATTATCTTGGAAAAACCTAATCTGGGTAAATTATATTCGGCCCTATCCAAAGGAAAAAAAAAGAGGAGTGATTGTGTACATTAAAAAGTGGTTAAATCCAGAACTGATATACAGAGATGAAGACGGGAGAATTTTGATTGTGGAAATAAAAGTGGGATATAAGAAAATACTGTTGGTAATGATTTATGCACCAAATACAAAACAAAAAACTTTTTTTTCTAAAATACACAAAAAAACTATTAGAAATTCAATGGGAACATCTTTGTTTAATTGGAGACTTCAATGCTGTAGCAGACCAAAAGATAGACTATAAAGGTAACAATAGAAAAAAAAGGAGGAAAAAACTGCCAAACTCTTTTGAGGAAATTAAACAAGAATTTGAATTGATTGATGGTTGGTGTTACTTAAATCCAGAGAGTAGACAGTTTACTTTTTTTCCTACCCACATAAAACATGGTCAAGGATTGACATGGCATGGATGACCCCAAAATTGATAGATGAAACAATGGAATTAGATATACTCCCCAATGCCTGGGGAGACCATAACCCACTAACAATAAAATGGAAAGGACTAGACAAGAGGAAGAAAACGAGATGGTCATTAGACCAAAGAGTAGTTCAGGAAAAAAATTACAGGCAAAAGATAGAGAAAGAATTGGAATGCTTTTTTAAAATTAATACCAAGGAACAAACTTCAATACAAAATTTATGGGACACAACCAAAGCATATATTAGAGGGCTAACTAAAGCATATGTAGCCAACCGAAATAAAGAAAAAAGTAAGAACCAAAATCTACTAAATTCAAAGCTTAAAGAATTAGAGAATAAATTACAAAAGGACCCACAGGATAATCAAACTAAGGAGGAACTGAATATAACCAAACATAATTTCTCTCGGGGCAGTGGAGAGAAGATCTGAGACTGAGGGGTTTAGTCATTTCACCCTTGTCGTGGTCAGCTCATTTCCTTCTGAGGTTAGATTTCATGGCACCACTCCTTCATCGCAAGGAGGCAGGACCGATTAGGTGGTTCTGCCCCAGGCGCCTAATGGAACCAGTAGGATTCCAGAGGGAACTTGGGAAGATACCTGAATCTTTGGTACACAATTCGTCTGAGTCTCTGGTAGCTGCCTGGAACAGGGCGGCATCAGGGGCGTTAGATCGGATTGCACCTTTGCGACCTCTCCGTGGTAGTGGATCCAGGAGGGCTCCTTGGTTTACTGAGGAGCTCCGGGAGATGAAATGCCACAAGAGACGTCTAGAGCGATGGTGGAGGGCCAGTAAAGCTGAATCTGACCGATGTTGTGGCTTGCCCGCGTCCTGTGCAGCTGGTCGAGGATCCAGAGGACCTAGAGCCGCCCGTGGCATGGCACTATCACCCTGTGTACCTGGCACCTGAGTCTGACAGCGATGAGGACTCAGTGCCAGAGGAGCAAGACCAGCCAGGGCCTTTTGCACCTTCTCAGCTGGTGCAGAGTGAGTCCTCAGAGGATGCTAGGGCTTGCAGAGCAGCCAGCAGAAGGGATCGGCTTTACAGCCGGAGGTCTCCTCGCAGGTAAAGCTGAGGGCTAATGGGCCACGCCCTCAGGCTATTTAGGACTGGTGCACTCAGCACTTGGTGCTGGAAGCAACACCTGTGTTCTGCAAGCACTTCAGAGTCCTTTTGCATCGGAGTTCCTGTTTTGAGTCCTGTGTTTGGAAATAGCAGCTTCTGGAATGCTTTTCTGGGATTTCAGCCAACTCGAGTGAGTGAGAGAGATAAGAAAAGACTTAATTGGTATTTTTTTTGGACATTTGAACTTTGGCTAATAACTCACGAAGAGACAAAGAAACTTTATTCCCCGAGACTCTCTTTATGTTTGTTTCTGGACTTTAAACCCCTCCCTTTTACTAAGCATCTTCATTAGTAAAAGGACCCCTTTTGCTTTTGTAGCAAACAGTTGTGTGTGTGTTTTTCTGTGGGTTGCGGTGCTGGGACACAACAACCGAACACTATTAAGAACTAGCATGTATTAAAAGTCCTCCTCTGGCGTGTGGGGGAACGTGCATGCAGATCCAACAATCTGTCCTATTTACTAAGAGAGATATATTTTGCACATCCCATGTATATGAATTTTGTTCCCAGAGTCCTTGTTCTGGAATTCCATCTTGCAAAGTCAGTGTAGCCATGCCAGGAGGAAAGATACACATAAAAAGAATACACATAAAAATAGTTATAGAATTAACATTTAAACAAGCGAATGCTGCTACCAAAAAGTTCTCCAAAAAGTTCTCTAGTGACTGAGGCATGTCTTTTTCCTCTAACAATTTTGTAGATTGAGCAGAGAGGGCTTTAATCTGCCCCCAGGTCACTTGATGTTTCTGATGAGGTGCTCGAACCCGATCCTGTTGAGGGCTTTGCAGGTTGAGGGAGAAGTTCAGGATTGGGTTTTTCAGTCCTTGGTGCCACGCCATCCTTCCACGGCTTCACACACCTAGCAGGAATCCACACCAGACCTGTAGGAGCAAGCACAGCAGCATATCCCCTTCCCCACGTCAATAAGGGAACAGGTCCATGCCATTCGGGATTAGGCAATAATCTATACATTACCTGTGGCTGGAGATGACTCATTCTACTTCCAAAATGATCATCTACTGGAGTTGATAAATTTGTGATATTAAGATGATTCAAAGTAAACAGTACTTTATTCAACCATTCCTGTTTACCAAGGAGACCTATGGGATCCCTCCTTTTTGTTTATGTTTAGCCAAAGCAGATTTCAATGTAAAATATGCATGCTCCACTATGCAACTCCTGTCCTTTAGAGTTGTAAGAAATGCCAAAAAGATGTTTAATTTGCCATTTGCCACAAAATTCAGCAAAGGAGTGGCTACAATATGCAGGGCCATTGTCTGTTTTTAACATAGAAGGTAGACCCATAACAGCAAATGTTCAAATACAATGATTAACCACATGTTTGGTGGCTTCTCCTTTCTGAGGAGTAGCCCAAATAAAATGAGAAAAAGTATCAATGGTTACATGAAGGTATTTCCAAGGGGCAAAAGAGGGATATTGAGTTACATCCATCTGCCAAAGTTCATTTGCTGTAAAACCTCTTGGGTTCACCCCAATGGAGGGAGATGGGGTGATTTGAGAACATTGAGGGCATTGTTATTCTGATCAGATCTGTCTTTGCCCAGAACTTGGTTTATTATTTACAACAAGTTTCTTGTGTGTACAAGTAAAAAGATTAACTCTACTAACATAGTTATAATGAATAAATTGGTTAATATGTGACACATAGCATACAGACAAAATCCTATCAAGGTAGAATGACTTCCTGAAGAAGTTGTTGAAGAGAGAGGAAAAGAGCCATAAGATTAGCATTAATCCTAGATGCTAAGTAAACTTCCAGGGAGATTATGAACTAATTTACAGACATAATGAAAAACAGAAATAATATTTAACAGCACTAGAAGAATATCGCTAAAAACTAAAATGACAAAATTTGAGAAAGAGTGCATTGAATTCTCCATTCCAGGAAAAAATCATCCTGAAAAGCAATTGCTCCTTGAGTCTTTCCTTCATCTGTGAAAATGGCAGGAGCATTTTTCAAATACATAAATGATTAATCAATTGCAAAGGTGCAGAAATAGTTAAAGTAAGACAAGAATCTTTGGGAAAAGTAAAAGTAAATTTCCCTACAAAATCTAAGGTTTTCTAATCAAAATAAAATTCAATAGTGAAAAAAGGTAAGGTTCTACATTTAGGCAAGAAAAACAAAATGCACAGGTACAGTATATGTGGTATCTTGCTCAACAGTAGTAACTGTGAGATGGATCTTGGAGTTCTAGTGGACAACCATTTAAATATGAGCCAGCTGTGTGTAGCAGCTGCCAAGAAATTAACACAGTTCTAGGCTGCATTAACAGAGAGATAGAACCAAGATCACGTGAAGTATCAATACCACTCTATAATGCATTAGTAAGGCCACACCTGAAACACTGCATTCAGTTTTGATTGCTACGATGCAAAAAGAATGTTGAGACTCTAGAACAGTGATGGCGAACCTATGGCACGGGTGCCACAGGTGGCACGCGGAGCCATATCTGCCGGCACGCAAGCCATTGCCCTAGCTCAGCTGCAGCGCGCATGTGTGTGCCCGCCAGCTGATTTTTGGCTCATGCGGAGGCTCTGGGAGGGCAATTTTGGCCTCCGGAGGGCCTCCAGGGTGACCGGGTGAGCGTTTTTGCCCTCCCCAATCTCCAAGAAAGCCTCTGGAGCCTGGGGAGGGCAAAAAATGGGCCTACAGGGCCCACTGGAAGTTGGGAGATGGGTGAGTGGGGGGGTCATGCACGCATGTGCAGGGGGGTGGGGTGAATGGGGGGCTTTGAATTATGGGTGTGGGGACGCACGCGCGTGCAATAGCGCACACGCACACTATTTCGGCACCCGAGGAAAAAAAGGTTTGCCATCACTGCTCTAGAAAGAGTGCAGAGAAGAGCAACAAAGATAATTAGGGAACTGGAGGCTAAAACATATGAAGAATGGTTGCAGGAACTGGGCATATCCAGTTCAATGAAAAGAAGGACTAGGGGAGACATGATAGCAGTTTACCAACATCTCTGGAGTTGCTATAAAAAAGAGGGAGACAAACCATTCTCCAAAGCATCTGAGGGTAGAACAAAAGCAATGGGTGGAAACTAATCAAGGAGAGAAGCAACTTAAAACTAAGGAGAAATTTCCTCACAGTTAAAACAATCAATCAGTGAAACAGTTTGTCTTCAGAAGGTGTGAATGCTCCTACACTGAAAATTTTTAAGAAGACAACCATTTGTCTGAATGGATAACCATTTGTTTGAATGGATAACCATTTGCCTGAAGTGATTTAGGCTTTCCTGTCTAGGCAGGGGGTTGGACTAGAAGACCTTTAAGGTTCCTTCCAACTCTGTTATTCTACTCCACTCTAAGGCTATTTGAAAAGACAAAACTGTCTGAAATTCACATTCAAATTCAAATATAAATTTAGAAATAGGAAAAATGATTTTAAAAATATCCTGGCAAACTCTAGCAAGTGCTCATCTATGACAAGTTGCACAGAGCTCAGCTAAAGCCTGAATATAATGATAAATATTTTGATGAAAAGCATAGGATAAATATAACCATCCTGCAAGATAAATTTGTTGCAAGGACAACACAGCCAATACTTCCCGTAGGAATTTGAGCTGTTAGCAAAAGCAATTAAACCTTGCATTTTAGAAAATATCTATGAAAATATTTATGAGGAAAAATAAAGGAACAGAATTTCATGGAAAAAATCACAAAATATTAAAATCTGCAAACAGAAGTAAACTTACTGTGACAAAATAAAGCAAAGTTAATAAGTATTTTAAATGCAATCCCATAAGCTGCAATATCACTTTAAACTGCTTGATTAGCTTCCTGATTGAAATAAGATCACTAGGATGTTTAACTTTAGTTAATAATGTAAATAATGAACTTAACAAAAGTAAATAATTTAAAGAAAGGACATACCCAATTAATAGTTCCCAACAACTGTAACTGAATTAAAATAATAATTGTGGGATAACTGATGCAGCATACGATTGAGACATCTTATGTCCTAGGTACAAAAAATTTCTTGTAGCTAAATTTTCTCTCTGTGGTGCAACATTTAATCCATAGGGGAGAAGACTATACCAGATAAGACATCCAATTTAAGTTACTCCAAACATGGAACTTTTCTGAGAATAATTACCTCTGCCAGAAGCTCTGCACTTTTCCTTAAGACATTCCTGCTTACCACAGTTGTAACAATTTCCTTGGGCTTTGTTACTTTGTCTCATGACTGCAGCTAACAAATTATTTTTATGACTAGAACGTATAGCTTGCCAAATTTTAACCATTTCAGCCAATTCAGGATCCTTTCCTAACGTTATGATGTTCCTGCATTCAGAAGCAGCTTTTTCTTTAATGCAATCAGTGTATGCTTCATTAGGTTTCTGTTGAATGCTTGAAAAGGTGTGTGCCGGCTTATCAGCTTTCTGAAAATCCTCAAAGGCACATTCAGAAGAAACTTGCAAAGTTGGTGCAGGAAGGACAATTTTAACATCTACATTAACTGGACAAACAGCAAGTATTTGAACAATTTCATGAGAAACACCTTGATCTTTTTCTAATTCTCCTTGCATTTTTTGAACCAGACCAGTATTTTTTACTACTGGAAAAGACTCATGAGATGAAACTTGGAGACCCTTTGCAAGTTTTATTCCTTTTTGCTGTTCTTCCTTAAATTCTGCCCTGACCACGCTGAATGACTCCTGTGAAGGAACAATAGATAAAGGAACAGCAGGGGGGCTAGGATCTAATAGCTTCAGCTCCATCGGAGCAGGCAGCGTTAGCTGCAGATTTGAAAAAGGGAGAATAAACCCTTTTTCAGGGAGCAATGATAGAAATGGTGACTGTGCCTTGAGTTTTTGAGTCCCCATAATCTCAATTGCTGACTTACATTTTTGCCACAGCAATATATATTGTGTTGAAGCTCTTGGTGGCGAATGCAAACTTATTCCAATTTTTATCCAGTCCCGTAACTCCAAAGTACCAGCCTCAGGATACCAGGGACACTGACAGCCTATCTCATACACTAACTGTTCTAACTCATTTAGGCTAATTCCTGTGGTTCCATTATCTTTAAGAATTTTGTCCAGCTCTCGTGCATGTAACAACTGCTGAGCTGACAATTCCCCACCCATACTCACGAATTGGGAGCGAAATTCGCTGAGGTGCACCTGGGGCTCGTCCGGCCTGAATGAGTATAGGGGTGATCACGTCGAGGTCCACCAGATGTTGCGATGAGAAGAAACGACGCTCACACAGGATGAAGTCAATGGGAAGGCACTCACTCCCGATTGCTTCCTTTTATTGACATACAAACAAAAGACCTCATGGCAGAGACTAATCCATTCATCAAGGGTTACCTTGTTACTGATAGGCTAAGAAGGCTCATGATCAGCTCATGATCAGCTCATGGACAATGCATTGCTTCCTGCTTGCAGACAGCGTGATTCTTGCCTACGTGAGGTTTGCCTAGTATTTGCTACGTGCCAAAGCTCATGCCTTAAGGAGGGGGCATTGTGTGGAATCTGCATTCCTTAAGAGTGGTTTGCCAGCAATCAAGGAATAAACATTCCCCACACTTTTGATACCATTAACCATGGTATCCTTCTGCGCCGTCTCGGCGAGTTGTGTCACGGTGTGATTATTGTCTGTTGTATGTATATGCAGGGAGCTGCATCCCTATCTAATATAATGGTTCATTCCTGAGCACGTGATTGATATGTTCTTGTGCGCATGTGTGCATTCCTAAAACTCCATTCTATCCTTCTTCTTCTGACTTTCGACTGAGGAAGTCGCATTTTATAGCAGAGATGTAAACAAATGAGATTTTATTGTTTTTGTACCGAAATAAATATTTTAATTAGACTTTTAAACTCCGGCTTTTTTTCTAATGTCTGAATTCCAGGAGAACGATCTATTTTGCCTCTGTGAGATTTATTTTCACTCCATCATGGTAGCAGAGGATGGTTCCCGGACTTTTAATTAATTTTGACAGTTTTATTGCGTTTAGCTTAGCCAGCTAGATAAGAAAGTTTTTACTACTTTTGAAGTGAACCAGTCCATTAGTCGTCCGAAATGCCTTTCCCGGACGAAAAAGAAAAATATATTTTTGCTCTGCCGGACAAAGAGGAACAATTAATTCCTCTTGAAGAAAGTTTTCAATCTGCTTCGACTCCTTCGAGGCAAACCCCCACGCCTTCTCTGCAAATTTCGCCCCCGCACTCAATCACGGCTGAAAAACCTACAGAAGCCGATGTCTTACAGCAAGAAGAAAATTTTCAGAGGTTAGTGCAAGATGTTAAAAGCACGCCCTTTAACCCTGGGGCAAATTCTACCTGGATGGGGGCAATTCCAAAAGTTCCTCAAATAGAGCAAATTCAGCCCCAACCACTTGAAAGTTTCTCTGAGGGAGCTTCCTCCCATAATATATCAACTACAGAAAAATTCATTGATGCACGATATAGAGAAACTCTTGAAAGTCAACATAGTGAAATAATACATTTAAGGAGGGCTTTATTAGAAAGCAGACTGCAAAATGAAAAACAAAATGTCTGCCAACTTTCTTACATTCCAGAGGAGATTTATGGGCCATCATTTCCGGCTTCTTCCTCACTCCATGAGTCACGCCCAGGAAAGGGTGTCACCTTAAACTTGTTAGAACAAAAATATGTGTCCACGTCATTAGGGGCTGAACAGAGAAGGGAATATGAAAGACATTTTCCCAAAAGTAATGTTGCACTGCCATCTAGTGGAGAAAGAACAGAAATGCTATTACAGACTCTAATTGAGAGGTTTGATTTGCTAACGTCTGGAAAAAGACAATTTCTGTCACCTATGCCACCTGGAGGTTTTGGATCACAGTTCGTTCCACCTCCACCTATTGTCCAACAACAAATTCTTCAACCTGCCCAAACAATACAGGCACAAATTGGCTCGCCTGTTCCTGTGGCAGCACAAATTCCGCAGCAAGCCCAAGCTGCCCCACAAGCTGGACCTACTCTAGCACCTGCTGTTATAGCCGCCCAACAGCAATCCCAAGTGGGACCACTACTTGTTCCAGTGCAAGCTCCTACGCCTGCTCCACTTGTGGCCCAGCCCGTGCCAATTCAAGCTCAGCCTATTCCTGTGGCAGCCCAACCTTTGCAGCCAGCTCAAGCTGCTGCACCAGCTGTTCAGCAACAGCCAGTCCAGGCACCTCAACAACCACAGGCGATTCCACAGGCCGCACCTGCGCAGGCCCCATTAGGCACCCCGTCTATACAACCAATTCCAGCTGCAATTCAGCCTTACCTGGCACCTGTTGCCCCATTAACTGGCCACTCAAAGTTAAAGCAATCAGGACAAAATTACAAAGCCTGGGTCAGTGAAATAACAATTCTGCTTCGTCGTGAGGGTACACATTTATTTATTTATTTATTTATTTATTTATTTGTTTATTTATTTATTATTCATTCATTCATTCATTCATTCATTCATTCATTTATTTATTTATTTATTTATTTATTTATTTATCTATTTATTTATTTATTTATTTATTTATTTATAAACGTTCTTATAGGCTGCCCAATCCCATAGGACTCAGGGCGGCGTACAGCATAGATAAGAAACATACAATAAAAACAGTAATAGCAGTTTAAAAGATAAAAACATTATTTTAAAAAAACATTCATTCATGGGGGAATCTGATCTTCTTTTTTCACCCCGCCTGTCGGAAGAGCCAAGTTTTTACGGCTTTACGGAAGGCCAGTAGGGTGGGGATAGTCCGGATCTCTGGTGGGAGTTGGTTCCAGAGGGATGGGGCTCCCACAGAGAAGGCCCTCCCCTGCGGCCCCACCAACCGACATTGTTTGGCCGATGGGACCCGGAGGAGGCCCTCTCTGTGGGACCTAACCGGTCGTAGGGAGGTATGTGGTAGGATGCGGTCCCGAATATCATGAAATTGTTGTGACCCAGCACCGCAACCCCCAGAAACACACACACACAACCGTTTGTGATTCAAATAAAAAGGGTCCTTTTACTAATAAGGTTTCTTAGCAAAACCTCAGGGGTTTTAAAAGTCCATAAACAACACAATAGTAAAGTATCGGGGAATAATGTTCTTTGGGTTCCTTGAGGGTTAAATATCAAATGGTCAAATGTTCAAAACAATATTCAGTAATTCTCCTCTTATCTGACAAGTTGGCTGGCTTCCCGGAATAAGCCTTTCAGAAGCTGCTGTCTCCGAATACAAGATTTCCGAACAAATGCAGAGGCAAACAAGACTATGGATGTGCTGTAGATCATTTGACGTGTTGTTCTCAGCATTGAGTGCTGATTGCGCCGGCCTAATATAGGCACTGAAGGGCGTGGCCCAATTAGCCCTCCGTGCTACCTCCGAGTAGACCTATGCTTACTCAGCCAGTCCTGTCTTCTGGCTGCTCTGCGAGCTCTGGCATCCAGCAGGGGTTCTTCATCTCCTGATGATTCACTCTGCTGCGCAGGTGCAGAAGGTCCTGGGGGATCGTCCTGCTCTGGCACCGAGTCCTCATCACCAGCCGTCTCCGGTGCCAGGCACATGGGCTGGTACTGCTGCACCATGAGCGGCTTCTCGTCCTCCGGATCCTCCATCCTCGGCGCCGGACGCGGCCAAGGCACAACAGAAATATCATATCATACCACATGATATGATATTTAACCCCCTCACCTCTTCCTTGGCCAGATGCCATAAGATTATTAGATCTTAAAGCGTCTACAAGTTTATTGATGTCAATGGACATCGAAATGCAGCAGACCTTTGCTCCAAATGCAACTGCCCAAGAAATATGGACTCAATTAGAACGTTGTTTTCGGCCAGTCTCAGCCGAGTCCACATGCCTACTTTTGTCACAATTTCATGGAACTAGAATTAAACCTACTGACAGCATGGGGGCACATTTAACAAAGATGAAACGCATGAGGAAAGATCTCGCAGAACGCGGTTACACGATGGACGATAATCAAATGGTCAGTATTATTACCAATTCCTTGAATTACACATGGAGGGAGACCATCACACAAATTAATCAAGTTCCTCTTGCCCAAAGAACTGTTGATCATGTTTGTAGCATTTTAACAGAATATGAAGCTATCGTACTTGCTACGCCTCACCTGCAACGCCCACTAGCAGCCCCCAGGGCACCAATCAGACGACCCTCCGAGAGGGAATACATTCCAAGATTACCACATTGCCAATATTGTGATCGTGTGGGTCACACCAGCAAAGATTGTATTCAATTGCAACACACTCAAGTTCCTGTCCAGCCCAGAGGAACAGACTACAGAGACCAGTACCAGCCCAGAGGCACAGCCTACAGAAGTACATCCCTGCCCAGAGGAACAGTCTACAGAGGCAGCAGAAGCAGAAGTGGAAGCCAACGTCGCCCAGGTCCCAGGCGCAACTCACAAGGCCCATATGCCACTCTTGCCATCACACAAGCTGTCCAACCATGTCAGCAATATAATCGACACTTATTGTGGACTTTGGACTAGGGTGCATCAATTAGCATTACTTACCAAAAGCACCTTTTCAAAGAAATGCATGCACCAGAACCAGAACTTCGTGAACTTTATGCATTCACAGAACAACCTTGCAGGGTCGAAGGAAAAGGGACTGTTTACATTGAAGAGTTAAATACACTGGTTCCAGATGTTTATTATGTTCCTTCTACAGCTTTTAATTTGCTTAGTCATAGTCACTTAACTACTATTTTAGATTTTCAGGTTCATCACTTTAAGAAAGCAAGTTACATTGTTAAGAATGGTGACATTGTTGCTGACACAATTTTGATTGGTGGAGTCTACTACTTAAGGCCGAAATCTGAGCCTCAAGATCAAGCAAGTATAAAACCTTCCATTAATGGCAATGCAGGCCCAGAGAGAGATGTCCCAGAGAGAGATCCTGTGATTGCCACACAGGCTCCTAACAACAAACCTAAGGTTCCTAATTCAAATGTTAATTTTGTTAATTCTTTAACTGGCAGGCCTTTACATTACAGATGTATTCATAAATGGCACAGAAGATTGGGTCATCCGAGCTTTGAGGTTCTTAAAAAGATGCCATTTTTCGCACAAGGTTTGAATTTCAAAGGATGTAAGGTACATTTGGATTGCGCTATTTGCAAAAAGGCAAAATCAAGGGCAGCAGCCGTTCCAAAACATGCTATACGTAAGTCAACACACATTTTTTATTTGGTTCACGCTGATATTGTGGGTCCTTATGGGCCGACTATTGGCGGTAAAAAGTATTTCTTAACTATTGTTGATAATCATTCTAGATACGGTTATGTCTTTCCTATGAGAGACAAATCTGAGACCTTTCAGATCTTTAAAGACTTTGCAGTCCAGGCCTACAATCAACATGGGGTGAAGATCCGCAGAATTCAGTGTGATCGTGGTTCTGAGTTCATGTCACAACGTTTCCAGGATTGGATGCGCAGCAGTGGTATTGTACACCAAACATCCCCACCTTACTCGCCACCTCATAACAGAGTATCAGAGAGACGACAAGGGGTTCTCCAAACCATGATGCGCTGCCTCCTAGAAGATGCTAATCTGAAACATTCATTTTGGGGCGAAGCAGTTAAGTATGCAAATTACATTGTTAATCGCACTTGGAGTAGTGTGATTGACCAAACACCTTTTTATATGTTGCATGGCTGCCAGCCAGAGCTTTCTAACTTACACATTTTTGGTTCATATGCTATGGTGAACATTCCATTAGCGCTGACAAGAAAAGGTGGCCAAATTGCTAAGAGACTGAGATACATGGGTATTGATGACAATTCGAAATGGGGAAAATTCGTTGACTCTAACAATATGATTACAGTTTCTAATTCTGCTAACTTTGAAGAAGACTCAGATTGGTCCAGCGTACATTCTAATGATCCTGGAGTTTATTTTCCCAGAGATGACACATCTAACATTCCATCTTCACCTGCCGCGGACGCTCATGCTAGCGACAACGATGGAGATGAGGACGATGAGGATGATTGGACAACCGCTCCAAGACGTTCCAAGAGAACTACTAAAGGTATTCCTCCAAAGAAATACACACTGCATTGCACAGACAGACCATCACCATTGATCTGTAACGTTACACTTCCACCAGAGACTTATGCACAAATTAAATATCTTTCTGAAGATGAACAAGACAAATGGCACACAGCCATGCAAGTTGAGATGGACAGCCTACAGAAACTTAAGGTATTTACACCTGCAGCACCTCCTAGAAACAAGAAAGTCATTGGCACAAAATGGGTGTACAAAATCAAACAAAAACCAGATGGTGAATCATTATACAAAGCAAGACTTGTAGCACAAGGTTTTGCACAAAGTTATCCTGAAGATTACACAAACACTTACTCACCTACAGTGCGAACTGAAAGTGTGAAAATAGCTTTAACTACAGCTACCATTCTTGGACTTGAAGTTTTCCAATTTGATGTTGAAACTGCCTATCTACATGCAGACCTAGATGAAGAAATCTATGTGAAGTGCGCCCCCGGATTTCGTAACGACCTCCGTGGCCGAGAAGGGGACACGTGGATTCTCAACAAAAGTCTTTATGGTCTGAAACAGTCAGGTTTAATGTGGTACAACTGTCTCAAAGACAAACTAAATTCTATGGGCTTTATTAAGTCTGAAACTGATGAATGCGTGTTCACAAAAAGGTTTGGGAATGCATATGAAATTGTTCTTGTTTATGTTGATGACATTGTTTACATTGGTCCTAACAAACATATGAGTGAAATTTTTGTTTCAGGTTTGAAGAGATTCTTCACATTGAAGTCATTAGGTCACATCAATGATTATTTAGGTGTACATATTGAAAAGACATAGAAGGGGTTTAGCCTCCCACAACAGGTCAAGATAGAGCAATTGTTACATTATTGCAACATGCAAGATGCTACACCAACATACACTCCTATGCAAACAGATTTTTGTAATTTGAAAGATGAACAAAGTCCTGAGTTCAAGGATCAAACACTTTATCGTTCAGTAATTGGTTCACTACTATACATTAGTGGTTGGACTAGACCAGACATAGCACTCAGTGTCAATTTGTTGTCACGACACGTAAGCAAAGCAAAAGAGTTCCACTGGTCATGTATTAAGAAGTTATTGAGATACTTAAAATACACTCAACACGTGAAATTAAAGCTAGAACCAACACATTCTGATTTTGCTGAATTGTATTGTTATGCAGATGCTGACTGGGCAAGCGATAAGGAATCAAGAAAAAGCACTTCAGGTTTCATAATGTACCTGAATGGATGTCCCGTTCATTGGAACGTGAGAAGACAGAGTTTTGTTTCTTGTTCTTCAACTGAGGCAGAATATGCCTGCATTTCAGATGCTAGTAACCAATTAACCTGGTTTTATGCTTTAGTTACAGATATCTGGACCAAACCGAAGAAGCCAATCACCATGATGGAAGATAATCAATCAGTAGTTTACATTTCAAAAACACGTTTCACAGGTTCACGGTCCAGACACATTGACATTCGTTATAAAAATGTTAGAGATTTAGTGAGACAAGGTTTCATAAAATTAGAATATGTGCCAACTGAATACCAGATAGCTGACATCTTGAACAAGCCATTGCCAGCAGCACGACATGAATCTTTGACATATTTAATGTGTGTAGAGTGATATAAGCATATCCACCCAACCGACAAAGAAGGGGTGTCACGGTGTGATTATTGTCTGTTGTATCTATATGCAGGGAGCTGCATCCCTATCTAATATAATGGTTCATTCCTGAGCACGTGTGTTGTGACCCAGCACCGCAACCCCCAGAAACACACACACACAACCGTTTGTTATTCAAACAAAAAGGGTCCTTTTACTAATGAGGTTTCTTAGCAAAAGCTCAGGGGTTTTAAAAGTCCATAAACAACACAATAGTAAAGTCTCGGGGAATAATGTTCCTTTGGTTCTTTGAGGGTTAAATATCAAACGTTCAAATGTTCAAAACAATACTCAGTAAGTCTCTTCTTATCTTACAAGTTGGCTGGCTTCCCGGAATAAGCCTTTCAGAAGCTGCTTTCTCCAAATACAAGATTTCCGAGCCGGACTCCAGATGCAAACGAAACTATGAATGTGCTGCAGATCATTGACGCGTTGTTCTCAGCACTGAGTGCTGATTGCGCCGGACTAATATAGGCACTGAAGGGCGTGGCCCAATTAGCCCTCAGTGCTACCTCCGAGTAGACCTATGCTTACTAAGCCAGTCCTGTCTTCTGGCTGCTCTACGAGCTCTAGCATCCAGCAGAGGTTCTTCATCTCCTGATGATTCACTCTGCTGCGCAGGTGCAGAAGGTCCTGGGGGATCGTCCTGCTCTGGCACCGAGTCTTCATCACTAGCCGTCTCCGGTGCCAGGCACATGGGCTGGTACTGCTGCACCATGAGCGGCTCCACGTCCTCCGGATCCTCCATCCTCGGCGCTGGACGCGGCCAAGGCACAACAACGTGATTGATATGTTTTTGTGTGCATGTGTGCATTCCTAAAACTCCATTCTATCCTCCTTCTTCTGGCTTCCGACTGAGGAAGTCGCATTTTATAGCAGAGATGTAAACAAATGAGATTTTATTGTTTTTGTACCGAAATAAATATTTTAATTCGACTTTTAAACTCCGGCTTTATTTCTAATGTCTGAATTCCGGGAGAACGATCTATTTCGCCTCTGTGAGATTTATTCTCACTCCGTCAAGTTGGGAGTGAGAGGCACTGTTTTATGGTGGTTCTCCTCCTACCGCTCCGATAGGACACAGTCGGTGTTGACAGGGGGTCAGAGGTCGGCCCCTAGGCCCCTGATTTGTGGGGTGCCTCAGGGCTCAGTCCTCTCGCCTATCCTGTTTTACATCTACATGAAACCGCTGGGTGAGATCATCCGACGACACGGAGTGAGGTACCAGCAATATGCTGACGATAGCAAGTTGTACATCTCCACCCCGTCTCAGTTCAGGGAAGCAGTTGATGTAATGTGCTGTTGCCTGGACGATGTTAGGGTCTGGATGGGAATGAATAGGCTCAAGCTCAATCCTGACAAGACCGAATAGCTGTGGATATTGCCCCTTGGGGATTATGTCGACTGCCCCTCCTTGGTTCTTGGGGGAGTGAAATTAACTCCCTCGGAACGGGTTCGGAATTTGGGTGTTCTCCTAGATCCACAGCTAAAATTGGAGCAACATCTTTCAGCTGTGGCTAGGGGGACCTTTGCACAGGTTCGCCTGGTGCACCAATTGCGACCCTACTTGGAGAGGGAGGCCTTACTCACAGTCACTCACACCCTCATCACCTCACGGCTGGACTACTGTAATGCGCTCTACATGGGGCTACCCTCAAAGAGTATCCGGAGACTGCAATTGGTGCAAAATGCAGCTGCGCAAGCTGTGGTGGGTGTTCCTAGATACACCCACGTAACACCCATTCTCCGCCAGCTGCATTGGCTGCCCATTAGTCTCCGGACGCAATTTAAGGTGTTGGTTTTGACCTTTAAAGCCCTACATGGCTCAGGGCCAGGTTACATCCGGGACCGCATCCTACCGCATACCGGTTAGGTCCCACAGAGTTGGTCTCCTCCAGGTCCCATCAACCAAGCAATGCCGGTTGGTGGGACCACGGGGGAGAGCCTTCTCTGTGGGAGCTCTGTCTCTCTGGAGCCAACTCCCACCAGAGATCTGGATTATCCCCACCCTGCTGGCCTTCCGTAAAGCCGTGAAGACATGGCTCTTCCTGCAGGCGGGGTGAAAGAGATCTTAATTACCCCATGGATGACTGGGGTCTTTTTGTTTGTTTTTTTAACTTTTGTAATTTTTAAAATAGTTTTTATTGTATATTTTAATTGTTCTTTTCTCTGTTGTACACAGCCCTGAGTCCTATGGGATTGGGCGGCCTATAAGAACAATAAATTATTAAATTAAATTAAATTAAATTAAATTAAATTAAATTAAATTAAATTAAATTAAATTAAATTAAATTAAATTAAATTAAATTAAATTAAATTAAATTAAATTAAATTAAATTAAATTAAATTAAATTAAATTAAATTAAATTAAATTAAATTAAATTAAATTAAATTAAATTAAATTATTAAATTAAATTAAATTAAATTAAATTAAATTAAATTAAATTAAATTAAATTAAATTATTAAATTAAATTAAATTAAATTAAATTAAATTAAATTAAATTAAATTAAATTAAATTAAATTAAATTAAATTAAATTAAATTAAATTAAATTAAATTAAATTAAATTAAATTAAATTAAATATTAAATTAAATTAATAAATTAAATGAATGCCTTTCGGACTGCAGGGCCCCCGGGTGGTGTTCATGCAGTTAATAAACAAGGTGCTGCACAAGCACCTCTATAAGGTGCTCCTTGTCTACCTGAACAACATCCTCATCTACACTGAGACCATGGAGGACCACATACCCCTAGTCCGTCAGGTACTAGAAAAACATCTGGCGGCAAACCTGTACGTCAAGCTGTCAAAATGCAAATTTCACCACGCACGGCTAGACTACCTGGGCTACCGAGTGTCAAATGAGGGCATAGAGATTGTTAAGGAATTTGTGCTCTTAAACACATGAACAGCGAAACGTGATGTTGCAGTTGATATGAGTTCATATGATTCAGTCAATAAACAGATACGTTTAAAGTATATACAAATAGTTTACTCAAAGAATTAGCAAAGTCCAAATAAGAAGTCCAAGTCATACACGTTAAGTCAGTCAGTACGAAGAATCTTTTCACCAGCCTGTCTTTGTCTTAATTAGCAAACAAAGATTACAGCTAACAAACAAATCTATACTATCACAGATAGTTACGCTATACATAGCAACTCTTCACAGTACTTTCACAGACACGAAGTCAATTACTCAATAAATCAGCAGTGAATCAGCAGAGACAATAAGCAGAGAGAGTCAGCAGGGAGGAGCGAGCCTGTTCTTTAGCTCCCTTTTATAGTAATCAGAAAGCTTACAATGCATTTAAAGCAATATTACCTATATTCACATAAACATTGATTTGTGGCTTGTTTATATATTAGCAAACCCAACCGTTTGGACAGAGATGAACCCAGCCAAAGTACAAGCCGTCCTAGGCTGGCAGCCTCCTCGCACCCACAGACAGCTACAAAGCTTCTTAGGATTCGCAAACTTTTACAGGCAATTCATCCCCTCCTTTGTGAAGATTGCCAAACTGATGACAGACCTCCTAAAGACAGGGGGCCCAGGGATGAAGCCCCGCCTGGGACAACCCCTACAGTGGGACCTAACCTGCCAAAAGGCATTCAAAACACTAAAATAACTTTTTGCAAAGGAACCGGTGCTGAAGCATCCTGACCCCGAACAACCCTTTGTCATCCAAGCAGACGCCAGCGACGTGGCAGTGGGAGCAGTGCTACTCCAAAGAAATAGCCAAGGAAAATTACAGCCCTGCGCCTACGCCTCCCACAAACTCATGGACAAAGAGAGGCGATGGGCCACATGGAAAAAAGAGGCTTTTGCGGTAAGATGGGCACTGCTAACCTGGCGTCACCTGCTGGAAGTGGGGGAGAAACCATTTGAAGTCTGCACTGACCACAAAAATCTGGAGGCCCTTAGGATTCCACGGAAACTATCGCCCAAACATGTCTGCTGGGCTCAACACTTCAACCAATACAATTTCGTGCTAAAGCACATCCCAGGGGGGAGGAATTTCCTAGCTGATGCCCTCTCCCATATGTCCTAGTACAAATGTGAACGGGAGGAGGTAGTAGATGCCATCATCCCCCCTACCCAAACAGCAGCCCAAGTGACCACCAGATGACAAAGCCGCGACCGGCAAGACTGACCCGCAAGCGATCTAACCACGAAACTCAAAACTGAACTGCCAGCAGACCCCTGGTTCCATGACAACCAACATGTCTTGACAAAAAGGGAGGACCTAGCATGGAAAGGGACAAAACTCTACGTCCCAGAGTCCCTATGCACCTTAATCCTCCAGAGGAGCCACAATGTGAAATCGGCTGGCCACTTTGGGTTCCTAAAGACTTTACACTTAGCGCGGAGGCAATTCTGGTGGCCTGGCATGAAGAAAGACGTGGACAGTTATGTGAAAATTTGCACCATCTGCATCACTATGAAAAAGCGACCAGGAAAAAAACCCGGACTGCTGCAACCAGTGGCAGAGCCAACGAGGCCATGGAAGGAAATTGCAATGGACTTTATAGTGGAGTTGCCAAAGAGCGGGGGGAACACTGTGATCTGGACAGTGATTGACTTATTCTCCAAGCAGGCACACTTCATACCCTGCAGCGGACTATCCTCAGCCCACCAGCTAGCCAAACTGTTCCTGAAGCACATCTACTGCCTGCATGGAGTGCCACGAAGAATCATCTCAGACATAGGGGTCCAGTTCACGGCTAAGTTCTGGAGAGAGTTCCTGTGGTCCATTGGGTCGTCCCAGGGCCTCAGCTTAGCTTTTCATCTGGCTATCGAGGGGGGGGCAGAACGTCTGAACGCCATGGTAGAGCAGTACCAGAGGTGTTACATGAACTATCAGCAGTCCAATTGGGTGGACCTCCTGTCTTTCACTGAGGTCATGTACAATAATGCTGTTCACAGTAGCACGGGACTAACGCCATTCAAAGTAGTGAGCAGCATGGATTTCGTCCCAATGCCAGAATACCCAAGGGATCCCCCATCCTCAGTCAGCTTGACAGACTGACTGTCAATGCTAAAAGCAGCATGGGAAAATGTCAAGAAAGCGCTAGCTAAGGTGGCGCAGACCTATAAGAAACAGGCAGACAAACACCCCACAATGGCCATTCCAGCTGGGGGAAAAGGTCTACCTCTCCACAAAATACTTGAGGTTAAAACGCCCCAGCAAGTAGTTGGGACCCAAGTTCATGGGGCCATTCCCCATAGTGAAGATTATCAACCTGGTCATGGTGCAATTAAAATTGCCCCAACTGCTAGGGAAGATACACCCGGTATTCCATAGCAGCCTTTTAAAACCCGTGGTCGGGTCGACCCTGAGACCACTACCCCGTGAGCCCCCTGTTCATTCAGCTGAGGCAGACCCTGAACTTCTCCATAGTCCTGCCCTGCAAAGTCAACAGGCTTTTCACTCAGATAGCTGGAAAATAGTCTGCAGTAATGTTCCTTGTTGTACTATTGGCTTAGACTTTGTCTACACCACAAAAATAAAGTATCAGCAGACATTTTTCCTTTCCAAAATGAAAAACATTCAGGTTTAACCCAAATAGGGCTTTCTGATGCCATTTAAGAAAAATACTCATAAGAAAAAGTCTCTACTAGAAGAATTTTGGATGGTGGACAATTGGTCAGCTGGAATGGGAAAATCTTTAACAGTAAGTACTGTGTGTTTTGGAATTATGTTTAATGATGAAAATGTAGGCTTTTGGAAAATAAATTAAGAAATAATCAGCCACTGGAAGCTGAGAAAAAGAATAGAGCAGGGGTTTTCCTCCATGGGAAAGGTGAATTCAGTTCTAAAAATAAGTCCTTGACCCAATGTAGGGGAAGTACACTGTACTTTAATTCTACATGTTTGATTTTTGAGGCATCATGTGCCAACGGGATCAGTATGGCTTGTTCAACATGACACAATTTTAAAAAACTTGACTTAGTCTTATGGCAGACCCCAAAACAAGTAACTCTGCTCACACATCCACTCCCATTGCACAGCACCTGACTTTGTGTGGAGTTTGAGATTCTAGCAAAAAGCAGCATAAGATCCTGGAAATCTAATCTGAGGTGAAGCAGTTTTCTGGGGCTGAAGATTTCGTACCGATCTTCTGTATCCTAATCTTGTAGTTTCCAAGCACTGCAACAGGATTTGCATACAACAACTTCCCTTCAATGTATGCCCTCTAAAAGTATTTGTTATTCCAGTGACTTTATCTGACTGCTAGATCATGTAAGAAAGATCTGTTAAAAAAAAAACTGCAAAGCATATAAAGAATGATGGTTGTCACTAAACATTAATCCAGAGTGGGGATTTTAACAGCATTTTTTGTTATTATGCTCTTCAATAACTTTCAATAAGTCTCAGGCATTTCTAATAAATAATTCCATTACAGGGACAGGAAAAAAATGTTCCTACATTCACTTTCTGGCATCCTGGAAGGTAAAGCACTAGGTTTCTTTTCTTTAATCCACTATAGCCACATATATGTTTAGTTAATGAACATGCGTTCTTGAATATCAAAACCACAAAACACATGAAAGTTGTGATAATCCTATAGCTGCTTACCTGGGAGAGTTTTCAATTTGACTTTCTTCTAAGTAAGCATGCTTAGGAATGCACTCTTACTTACCAAGGAAGAAACTACGGTACTGCTTTATGGCCTCCTAACCTGGTTATTTATTTTCCAAGATAGGGATACATTTCTCCACAGCAAAAAGACAAGGATGGGTGCCAGAAACAAATACACTACTAATTTGGCAATATTTTCAACTTTAGAGGAAGAGAACAGTGGATACAGGACGGAAAATGCAGCAGCATAAAAAAGGATGCCACATTAGGAGACAAAGTTATTCATATGTGTCAGGTCCCAGATATTTCTACAGGGACACTGGCATTTTGGGGGGAGGAAGGGGGAGGAATTGAGTGATCTATATATGAAGTTTCTGTTTCTGTTTCCTGCATTACTGTGCTAATCTCTATATGAAGTTTCTGTTTAGAAAAAAATTGGAAAATAGTGTTTAATTGTCCGCTAGGATGTTTTCAGTTCAAGGTTCTGCACATGGTTGTAATTTGCCTTCTTCATTCTCTTGGAGTAAAACAGCACCGACTGCCACATCACTGGCATTGGCCTGGATTACAAATGGTTTCTCTGGGTCTGGGTGTTTTAATACAGGTTCAGCCAAAAAGAGTTTTTTCAGTTTTTCAAATGCCGCTTGGCAGTCCATAGTCCAATTCAGTGGTTGGCTAGGTTTTGGTTTATCTACCCCCTTGGTTTTTAACAGATTTGTAATCAGCAATGCTATTTGGGCAAAAGGGGATAAACTGCCTATAAAAGTTAGCGAACCCCAGGAAGCTCAGCAATTGTTTGCGAGTAGGGGGGGGTTTCCCACTCGAGGACTGCTTTGACTTTTGCGGGGTCCATTTCCACCCCCTGGTGAGAGATTCTGTACCCTATGTAATCTATCTTATCTTGGTGAAAATCACATTTGGAGAGTTTGGCAAACAACTTAGCTGCCCTTAATTTCTTCAAAATCTCCTGCACCAATTTAACATGTTGAGTCTTCGTTTCAGTATAAATCAATATATCATCAAGATAAACCAAAACTCCATTATACAAGTGCTCATGCAGCACCTCATTAATTAGCTGCATGAAAACGGTGGGAGCCCCTTGGAGTCCGAATGGCATACACCTCTAGGAAGTTAACTGAAACTGAATAGAGATGGGCAATATGGGAAAAGGAGGCTTTTGCAGTTAGGTGGGCACTCCTAACTTGGAGACATTTCTTGGAAGGAAGTAAAATACCTTTCCAAGTATGGACCGACCACAAGAACCTGGAAGCACTCAAAACCCCACAGAAAATGTCTCCAAAACAAGTCTGGTGGACACAGTACTTCCAACGCTTTAATTTCACTTTGAAGTATTTACCAGGAGGGAAAAACTTTTTGGCAGATGCCTTGTCCAGACTACCGCAATACAACAGTGTCAAGGCAGAAGTAATTAAGCCCATGATCCCAACCTCCCAATTAGCAGCTAAGGTTGTCACACGCTCTCAGGTGAAGAATGACCCCTCCACCTTAGACAATGCCACCACCAGAGATTTTTAAAAAGCCTTAGAAATGGATGAGTGGTTTAGTGCCAATAAACATACTTGCATAATAAAAGAGGGGTTAGCTTGGGTGGGAAATAAGCTGTATGTCTCAGCTAGGGAAAGGCTGAGAACTATGCAAGCTTGTCATGACTCCAAATTAGCTGGTCATTTTGGTTTTGTAAAAACATTACATTTACTGAAATGGCAATTCTGGTGGCCCTCATTTAAAAAGGACATAGAAAGTTATGTAGCAAGCTGCCCCATTTGCGCTGCCACTAAACGCAAGCAGGGGGAAAACCCCGGTCTACTGCAGCCGGTGGCTGACCCTTCAGCACCATGGAGAGAGATCTCCATGGATTTCATCGTTGAATTGCCTGAGAGTTCTGGAATCAAAGTGATCTGGGTTGTCACAGATCTTTTCGCAAAGCAGGTTCATTTCATCCCATGCCAAAAGATCCCTATGCCTAAAGCCTTGGCTAAACTGTTTTTGGTCCACATTTACTGCTTGCATAGGGCCCCACGACATATTATTTCGGGCAGAGGGGTCCAATTCACGTCCAAGTTCTGGAAAGCTTTTTTGAATCTACTTGGGACCGAGCAGGGACTTAATTCTAGTCATCATCCGCAGACAAACGGGGCCATAGAAGGAACGAACTCAGTTCTGGAACAGTACCTGCACTGTTTTATTAATTACCAGCAGGACAACTGCACCAAACTACTGCCTTTTGCAGAAGTAACCTATAATAATGCAGTTCATGCTAGCACAGGTTTTAACCCTTTCAGAGTGGCCACAGGGCAAGAATTTAATGCTATACCTGAGTTACCCTCACATGAACCAGATATACCCTCCTTGAAACAGTGGATCAGTCATTTGCAAACCATTTGGCCGGTGGTCCGCAAAGCCTTGAATGAAGCCAAGGCTGTCTATAAAGCACAAGCAGACAAGAAATGAACAGAACATGAACCTTATAAAGTGGGGGACAAAGTTTACCTTTCCACCTAGTTTCTAAAATCTTTGCAGCAGTCTAAAAAGTTGGGTCCTAAATATATTGGGTCTTTCCCCATAGTACGTATTATTAACCCTGTTGTGGTGGAGTTACAACTCCCTAAGTCATTACGGCAAGTCCACCCCATTTTCCATTGTAGCTTATTGAAGCCTGAAGTCACCTCTGATCTTCATCCGGCTACTACCCCTGTTCCGCCCCCTATTATGGTAGAGGGTGAACAACATTTTGAGGTTCAGGAAATTCTTGACTCTAGGAAATTCCATGGGACCACTCAGTACCTGGTGGCTTGGAAACACCTCCCCTTCTCACACAATGAATGGGTTCACAAAAAACATGTGCATGCCCCTAAATTAGTACGTATATTTCATCAATTGTGCCCTGACAAACCTAGTTGATTTTATGTTTCTTTTGTCTCCCCTTCCCTCTTTTGTTTTCTTTCAGGTGGACTTCCTGTTTTTCTAGGGGGTGGCGGCATGTCAGGTCCCAGATATTTCTACAGGGACACTGGCATTTTGGTGGGAGGAAGGGGGGAGGGAATGGAGTGATCTATATATGAAGTTTCTGTTTCTGTTTCCTGCATTACTGTGTTAATCTCTATATGAAGTTTCTGTTTCCCTGCAATGATGTAGTGTGGGAGGGGTTTGGTTAGCATTGCTTTAAATAGCTGGTTTTAAGTGAGAAGCTTCAGTTCTTGCCTAGATCTCTTGTTATCACAAACCTTTCAATAAAAGCTCCTTTTGGAACAACTGCAGTTTCAAGAGTCCTGCTTTCTTGGGAAGATTGGAGAGGCAAGACCTTACAATATTATATCTTGCCCTTTATCAAACTGGAACCTGATTGTATAACCCAGAATTGAAATTGTTGAACTTGCTCCCAAATAAACTTCCGCAGATATAACAGAGCAAAACTGTGGTCCCTAGTTTTGAAAATAAGTTACAAGGAAAAATGCTTTGGGAGACTTATTTAAAACTTGTACAGGATTCCTGGGATAGAAATATGGTTACTCCAAAGCTAATGGCATGGAAATCAGTAGGATTTATTTCCAAAACTACATGCTTCATATTGGGGCTGTAAATTTATGAATGTACATTGGCCACAATTAACAACTCACCCTGCAACAGTCGAATTAGCCAGAGTAGGACTTGGAGTAAATAGCTTGTGGATTGCAGCACTGGCATTTGAATGAGAACAGCAAGCCCTCACATTTCCAGATTAATTATAATCTAATTTAATTAAATCTAATTAATTCTAATTTGCAGATTAATTCTAATAAATTAACATATCCACATCTTACCTAAACCTCAACCCACAACTTAAATCAGAGCAGTTTGTTTTAAGCAATTTGGAATAACTCCCAGCTTCTAAATGCCTTTGCTCCATGTTCCTGCACATAAGGGACCTGCTTCCAATGGCCTGCAGCCTTAAATTGCCTTAGATAATAAGCCCTCCAGTCACAACTACTTTGGACAGTGCATTTATAAACACTGCATCAATTTTGGAGCTACAATAAACTAAGAAATAAAGGCATACACCTATACTCACGTCCTATAAAACCACACTAGGGCAAATGAAGAGTTGATTTATTTATTTATTTATTTATTTATTTATTTATTTATTTATTTATTTATTTATTTATTTATTATGGTGTTCTTATATGCCGCCCAACTCCCGAAGGACTCAGGGCGGCGTACAACAGAAAAAAAAACAAGACACCAATTTATAAAATCACATTAAAAAACAGATATAAAAATTAAAAACACAATATTTAAAAACATCCAATACTCATTCAACAACCATACATACTTGGGGGTGAGCTCGAGTGGATTAAGCTCTGCCCCCAGCCTGCAGGAAAAGCCATGTCTTGACAGCTTTTCGGAAGGCCAGCAGAGTGGGGATAGTTTGGGTCTCTGGGGGAAGTTGGTTCCAGAGCACGGGGCCTGCCACAGAGAAGGCTCTCCCCCTAGGGCCCGCCAGGCGGCATTGCTTGGCCGACGGAACCTGGAGGAGGCCAACTCTGTGGGCCCTAACCGGTCGAAGGGAAGTATGAGGCAGAATGCGGTCCCGGAGGTAACCTGGTCCTAAGCCATGAAGGGCTTTAAAGATGGTGATCAACACCTTGAATTGGACCCGGAGACCGATGGGCAACCAATGCAGCTGGTGGAGTATAGGTGTCACGTGGGTGTACCTTGGCACACCCACCACAGCACGCGCAGCCGCATTTTGCACCAGCTGAAGTCTCCGGATACTCTTCAAGGGTAGCCCCATGTAGAGCGCGTTGCAGTAGTCCAAGCGCGAGGTGACAAGGGCATGAGTGACCGTGAGTAGAGCCTCCTTCTCCAAGTATGGCCGCAACTGGTGCACCAGGCGAACCTGTGCAAAGGCCCCCCTAGCCACAGCAGAAAGATGGTGATCCAATTTTAGCTGCGGATCTAGGAGGACCCCCAAGTTGTGGACCTGATCCGAGGGGGTCAGTTTCGCTCCCTCGAACGCCAAGGAGGGACTGTTGTCATAGTCCTTAGGAGGCAGTATCCAAAGCCACTCAATCTTGTCGGGATTAAGTCTGAGTCTGTTCCTCCCTATCCAGATCCTAACGTCGTCCAGGCACTGGCACATTGCATCAACTGCCTCACTGAAGTCAGATACTAGGGTTAGACCATCCTAAGTGTTAACTTAAGCCCGCTACTTTCCATTCAAGAAAGGTTTGCGACTTTCTGAACATCTCCAAGTAAGAAAATAAAATCAGTCTAACCTGAAGCTGAGTTCACTTCATAAAAGCTTACAGTGCAGTCTGCAAAATGAGAAGCTTGAAGCTCACACCTTCTTGCTGGGGCCTAAAGCTTATTTCTTCTGCCTCCCCCGCCCTCATTCCTATACACACACACACCACATAGGAAGATAGTTTGATAAACCCAGTCACTGAAATTCACCACCTTTCTTTTTACCTCTCCCAACCCCTGCACTTACAGTTCCTTTCTTTTGAATCCTGGTTTTCCATTTCACCCCATAGTAGATGGTCTCCAAATATGGCACAATGTGAATAGAGCACTGGGTCTGCTCCTTTGCCTTTTCTCTGCCCCTCTTCTGTGTCACAGGGTACTGGAGCAATACTTTAGATATCACTGTATTACCTGCCTCTACATGCAAACACCCTTGGGAATCACATGCTAATGTGGCCAATCACTGCACCTCCAGATTTGTTACACCAATGCCTCTCCTAAGAAAGTTTTAAATACAGCAATGTCTGGAAATGGATCTCTATATGCATGTAAGGAACGTACTAGAAGGTTTTTCTAATGTTTTCCCCTCCTCTCTGCTTCTGCTCATTAAGGCTAACAATCTGATAGCATAAGCTGCCCAGAGTCCCTAGGGAGTTGGGCGGCATAGATAAATAAATAAATAAATAAATAAATAAATAAATAAATAAATAAATAAATAAATAAATAAATAAATAAATAAATAAATAAATAAATAATTAAATAAATAAATAAATAAATAAATAAATAAATAAATAAATAAATAAATAAATAAATAAATAAATAAATAAATAAATAAATAATATTAGACACATATACAGAACTCTCCAATGTTTAGTGGGATTTACTCCCAAATACATGTGTGCAGAATTGCACTGTAAGTCCTTTTCCTGGGTCCCTAATGTAGCTGAACCTCAAGTTATGTTGATCTGAAATGCATAGTGTTCATATACAGATTCATTCATAATTAGCAGATAAAAAACACATCTTAGGAATCTTAGGGTAATAGCTGTTTTAACCATTATTCAATGAATCAGATTGTAACAACAACAATGAACTACAAAAAAGTATATTGTATCTCAAAACCCACTTGGGGAAAAGTCTCACCACAGATTTCAGAAGTTACCCCTTGGAATTTAGGGAGAGGATGATGTTCCTGCTGGGTTGCACTCTGCCTTGCAGTACAAATAATCAGGACCCACCTGAAGTTTTTTTTTTATTCAAAAAGTTTTATTAGTATAAAGTACAAAGATTTTTCTCTTTTTCCCCCCCTTCCCCCCAGACCCCTCCCCACCCCCCTTCCCCTCCCCCCCCACCCACCCACCCCGACTTCCCAGAAAAAGCACAGGGTATAGTATTCAATAAACATAAAATTAAAATATACTAACAAATTATTAATTTCAAAATTTCTCTAGTTCTTTAACTCCTTGTTACTCAAAACCTTTTAAACATAATCTAAAAAATAGGCATATATCCTTAATAAACTAACATTCCAATATATCTAATTATTAATTTCACAATTATTCTAGATCTTTAATTCCATATAATTCAAAACCTTTTAAGAGTAATCAAAAGAATTTTTAACATGTATCATCTCTAGTCCATTCCACTATATAACTTTCATTTAAATAATCCTTAAAATATAATAATAAAAAGAAAAAGAAAAAAAAATTTGCCATCTCGGCCAGATGCACAACCGTCAGCGTCAATTCCTCGATAATAGATGAATCTTTTATTTATTTATTTATTTATTTATTATTTGTTCTTCTATGCCGCCCTACTCCCGAGGGACTCAGGGCGGCGTACAACAATTTTATAAGAACATCAATAATAAACAGTAATTTAAAAGCAACAGTTAAGAAAATATACAAAAGTTAAAAAAAATGTTCACAATCAGCCATACCAAGGGGGGAATTCAGATGGATTTAGTCTTTCCCCCCTGCCTGCAGGAAGAGCCATGTCTTGACGGCTTTCCGGAAGGCCAGCAGGGTGGGGATGGTTCGGGTCTCTGGGGGAAGTTGGTTCCAGAGCGCGGGGCCCCCCACAGAGAAGGCCCTCCCCCTAGGGCCTGCCAACCGACATTGTTTGGCTGACGGGACCTGGAGGAGGCCCACTCTGTGGGCCCTAACCGGTCGAAGGGAAGTGTCAGGCAGAATGCGGTCCCGAAGGTAGCCTGGTCCTAGGCCATGTAGGGCTTTAAAGATGATGATCAACACCTTGAATTGTACCCGGAGACCGATGGGCAGCCAATGCAGCTGGCGGAGTATAGGTGTAACGTGGGTGTACCTTGGCACACCCACCACAGCACGCGCAGCCGCATTTTGCACCAACTGAAGTCTCCGAATACTCTTCAAGGGTAGCCCCATGTAGAGCGCATTGCAGTAGTCCAAACGAGAGGTGACAAGGGCGTGAGTGACCGTGAGTAGAGCCTCCTTCTCCAAGTATGGCCGCAATTGGTGCACCAGACAAACCTGTGCATAGGCCCCCCTAGCCACAGCTGTAAGGTGTTGCTCTAATTTTAGCTGTGGGTCTAGGAGGACCCCCAAATTGCGGATCTGTTCCGAGGGAGTTAATTTCACTCCCTCCAGAACCAAGGAGGGACCGTTGTCTTGGTCCTTAGGAGGCAGTATCCAAAGCCACTCGGTCTTGTCGGGGTTGAGTCTTCCTTCTTCCAACACTATGCCTCCAATAATCTGGCATTTAAAATCAACTTAATTACTGTTACAGTACAGTCCGTAGTTGTTCCCAACAAAAAAAACCTGTATTATAAACTTGGTCTTTTCTATAAAATATTTTGAATAGTCCACCATATTTTTATCCAAAAAGCCTTAATTTTCTTTTCTTTTTTTAACATAACCATCGTATACAAAATACATAACATCTTCACATCACCAACTTTTAAGTTATAGATTTAGTCTTTTCCCATATTTCCATCCTTATAATTTCTCCACTATTTTAACCCCATTTTCATACAATCCTTAAGCTCAGTTTGTAAATTTAATTCCATTAACACATCATACAACCTTTTTATATGCATTTAACTGTTATCTTTTATTTGTATTGTCAAATTGTCATCTTACTGCAAAATACCAATTTTTGATCTTCTCTCCATCTGGCCTACGACTACCCATACTGAAATCAAATTCTAGTTGTTCCTTCTTCTCATTCGACCTTTAGATCTAACTCTTCTACCCACTTGTAATTTAGTAATTTCTTGAGTTGTCAACTTGAATTGATGTTGTCTTGATTCTTCCTTACATATAGCCAGTACTCTGGTCTGACTCTGATCCTTTATCTCTTCTTGTATATCAAATAGATCCAAATTATGAACATCACTCTGGTTTTGTAAATCACCTTGACTCATCAAAGCTCCTCCCGTTTGAACTGCTGTCGACAACTCTCCTCTCTCTCCTTCCATTACTTCCTTCATTCTTCTTCCTTCTGGTATTTTGGATATCTTGGCCTTTAACACTTTTACATAAAAATCTCTTGCTTTCCATATCGTATTGAGCCGATATCTCTTTCCCAGATGTATCACCGCTATGCCAGCTGGAGCTTCCCATCTATACTGTATTTGCTGTTTTTTCAATTCATCCACCAGAAAGGCGTAATCCTTTCTGGCTCTCAACATTTTGGGAGGAATTTCTTTCTTTCTTTTTCTTTTTATTCAAAAAGTTTTATTAGTACAAAGTACAAACATTTTTCTCTTTTCTCCCCCACTTCCCCCTAAACCCTTCCCCACCCCCCCTTACCCTCCCCCCTCTCACCCACCCACCCCCGACTTCCCAGAAAAAGCACAAGGTATAGTATTCAATAAACATAAAACTAAAATATGCTAACGAATTATTAATTTCAAAATTTTTCTAGTTCTTTAACTCCTTGTTACTCAAAACCTTTTAAACATAATCTAAAAATTAGACATTTATCATTAATAAACTATTTGGGTCTTCTTGATCTTATACTTTTTTAAATATAATCAGTCCATCTACTCCATTCCAATATATATCTTTCATTTGAATGATCCTTAAGATATGATGAAATTTTTGCCATTTCAGCCAGATGTGCAACTTTTAATGTCCATTCTTCAATAGTAGGTGTATCTTCTTTCTTCCAATACTGTGCCACCAGTAACCTGGCAGCTGTTATTAAATTCAAAACCAATTTAGTCTCTATTACAGTACAATCCGTAATTATTCCCAACAGAAAAAACTGTGGTATAAACTTAATCTTTTTCTTTAAGATATTTTGAATAATCCACCATATTTTTATCCAAAAAGCCTTAATTTTTTTACATGTCCACCATATATGAAAATATGTAGCATCATCACATTCACATCTCCAACATTTAGGTTGTAAGTTTGGATACATACAAGCTAGTTTTTTTTATCTAAATGCCATCTGTAAAGCATTTTATAAAAATTTTCTCTTAAATTTTGAGCTTGTGTAAATTTTACATTTCTAACCCATATCTTTTCCCATGTTTCCATCATTATAGGTTCTCCAATATTTTGAGCCCATTTTATCATGCAATCCTTAACTAGCTCTGTTTCTGAATCTAATTTCACTAACACATTATACAATCTTTTTATATGCATTGGACCTTTATCTTTTATTTGTATTATCAGATTATCATCTTGCTTCAAAAAACCAGTTTTTTGCTCTTCTCTCCATCTGGCCTGTAATTGCCCATATTGAAACCAAGTTCTAATTATTCCTTCTTCTCTTAATTGCTCCATTGATTTTAGTTGTGGTCTAATTCCTTCTTCATAAAGAAGTTCTTTATATGTAAACTTATCTAGCTTTTGCTCGAAATTTATATTTTCTATCGCGTGTCTGGGTACTGTCCATATAGGTAACTTATCATTTAATTTATATTGATACTTTTTCCAGACACGCAATAGAGCATTTCTTAATATATGACTCTTAAAAGCTTTATCTACTTTTTTATCATACACTAAATAAGCATGCCACCCATAAATCAAACCATATCCTTCAATATTTAATATCCTATCCTCTGTCAAATTAATCCAATCAGTAATTGCTGAGAGGGCAGCTGCTTCATAATACAATCTTAAATTAGGCATTTTAAGACCTCCTCTTTCTCGTGTATCTTGCATTATCTTCTGGTTTACTCTCGGCTTCTTCCCTGCCCAAATAAATTTGTTTATACCCTTCTGCCATTCCTTCAAATTTTCATCTTTTTAAAGTATAGGTATCATTTGAAAAAGAAATAAAAACCTTGGTAAAACATTCATTTTGACTACAGCTATCCTACCCAGAAAAGACAATTGCAATTTTTTCCAATTTTCCATATCTTTCTGTATTTTTTGCCATAGTGGTTCGTAGTTATGTTGATATAATTTCGTATTTATAGACATAATATAAACCCCTAAATATTTAATCTTCTTAACTATCTCAAAACCCATTACCCTTTCTATTTCTTCTTCTTGGCTTCTTGTCATGTTTTTAGCTATTATTTTAGTTTTAGCTATATTTATTTTAAAACCAGATACTTGTCCATATGAATTAATTATATCCATCAAAGCTATAATAGATTGTAATGGTTGGGTTAAGGTAACAACCAGGTCATCCGCAAATGCTCGTAATTTATATTCATCCTGTCTAATTTTTATTCCCCTTATTGTATCAAGCTCCCTTACTTTGTTAAGTAAAATTTCCAAAGTCAAAATAAACAATAGAGGGGACAAAGGACAACCTTGTCTTGTTCCCTTTTCTATATTAAAAATGTCTGTTAAGCCACCATTAATTATTATTTGCGCTGTTTGTTTTTGATATATCGCCCTAATAGATTGTATAAAATAATCTCCAAGTTGCATCTTTTCTATTAATTTTAATAAAAATTGCCAATTCAATCTGTCAAAAGCTTTCTCAGCATCCAAAAATACTAATGCTGCGGGTACCTGGTTGTTCCTTCCCAAGTATTCTAGTAAATTAACAATTTGTCTTACATTAGTCTTCACTTGTCTACCAATTAAAAACCCAGTTTGATCATGGTGAATCATTTGCTGCATAACTATCATTAGTCTATTTGCTAAAATTTTAGCAAAAATTTTATAATCTATGTTTAAAAGTGAGATCGGCCTGTAGTTTTTAGGATCTATATGATCTTGACCCTCTTTTGGGATCAGAGAAATAAAAGCAGTCTTCCAAGTTGGAGGTACCTTACCTCCCTGTTGTATATTGTTGAATAATTCCTTCAGCGTTTCAACCATTTCTTCCTGCAATTTTTTATAATAGACAGCTGTTAGGCCATCTGTCCCTGGTGCTTTACCCACTTTCAACTGTTTAATTGCAAACAAAATTTCCTCTGAAATTATCAATTGATTTAGAGCAGTGGTTCCCAACCTTTTTGTGATCGAGTACCACTTGGAGGTCCCGTACAGTCGCCACGTACCACCTGGTTCCAGAGAAACTAAATTCGATCAGATATCACTTTATTTCCATAATTGTACAAGTAGAACACGCAAACCAACTACGAAAACAACAACTCAATGTGAGGGCTGTATCTGCTTCTTCTCCACCAGCTGGTCAATGCGGGGCATGACTTTGCTCACAGCACATCGGAAATCATGCCTGGGTGCAGCAAGACGGTTCTGGCTCTTCGACTTGATGGTCATGAAGGCTGAGAACCCCTGCTCGCACTCCCACATCTAGGGGAAAATCAGTAGCTGGGGAACAGCGTGACGGGCTAGCGTCGGGTACGAGGAGGCCATGCTCACCCAGAAGTTTAAAGGAGAGCATTCTTTGTGCTTCGTCTTTGCTGTCTCGTCAGCCTGGATATCTATGAGTTCCTCTTGTTCCCCCGTCCCAACACGCAGATCGGCTGGATCAACGGAGAACGGATTGGCGACGTAGGCACAACATGTCACGTCCGGGAAGTAATGCTTCAATTCAGTCTTGAGCAGTGAGAGGTGATGGACGATTTCTTGGGCAAATTCATCAGTGGGCTCGCTCTCAAGGGTAGTCAGGAATTTGAACATTCCGTAGCGTTTGCTCTCCACGTTCTTCATCCACAGATCCAGCTTCCGGACAAACGCTCCCAACTTCGAGATGAACTCTGTGACAGTGCAGTCGGGCCCTTGGAACGACAAGTTTAAGTGGTTGAGGGCTCCAAAAATGTCTGACAGGTAGGCCAACCTTGAGATAAACTCCTCGTCCTCCAGATCTTTCTGAAAATCGTGTTCCTTCTCCGTGAAGAATACGAGGAGTTCATCTCTCAGTTCAAAGAGATGCCTCGTCGTATTACCCCGGGAGAGCCAGCGCACCTCTGTGTGGTAGAGGAGACAGATGTGGTCGGAGCCAAAATCTTCACAGAGTAGCTTGAACAGTTGAGTATTCAGGGCGGATGTTTTGACGAAATTAACGATTCTGATAACTCGGTTCAAGCATGATAACAACTTCGGAGGGAGCACCTTAGCACAGAGTGCGAATCTGTGTATGAAACAGTGGACAGCAGTGGCGTTTGGTGCCACAGCTTTCACATGGGCTTGAAAACCTGACTTTCGACCGAGCATCGATGGAGCCCCATCTGTCGTGCATCCGACCAACTTTTCCCAATCCAGTTCATTCTGCTTGAAGAAATTGTCCAAAACATTGAAAATATCCTTTCCTGTTGTTGTACTGGATAGATCCTGGCTCAGCAGTAACTCAGTCTTCGCAGCATTACTCTGCGTGAAGCGGACGTAGACAAGTAGTTGAGAGCAGTTGGTGACGTTTGTCGATTCATCAAGTTGAATGGCAAACCCATACTTTGAGGATTTCACACCCTCAACCACTTGGTCGGCAATGTCGACCGACATCTCCTCGATATGGCGTTGTACAGTGTTGTTAGAGACGGAAACACTCTCCAACTTCGCCACTGCCTCCTTTCCAATCACGTGGCTGACCAAGATCTTTGCCGCTGGCATGATGAGAGACTCTGCAATGGTATGCGCTTTCATGTTTTTAGCCACCAGGAAAGCCACTTCATAGGATGCTTTCAAAATTTCTGCTCCCGTCTGGTAGATCTGGCCAGTCTTGTCTATGCGCTGCCGCTTCACGTTCTCGCCAAGTCGCTGGAAGTAGCTCTGATCTCGGTCCTTCTTGTTCGCGTGATTAGTCTCAAGATGACGTTTGAGCAGGCTGGGTTTCATGGCCGCATTCGAAAGGGACTTCATACAGACCACACACTGCGGAAGAGCTTCTCCTCCATGTTCGATTGCAATGAAACCCTACTTTATGTATGCCGGGTCATATTTTCTCTTCGGCATGTTGTCAAATCCTGTGGATAATTAAAAAAAAAGATTAATCAATCAAGAAATAAAATATAAATAAGTATACAAAATAATAATAAAAATAGTAACATACACACTGAGATGCAGTAATGAATATCAAAGGGTAACTTGAGTCAAGAGAACATAGTGCTAACAATAACAGAGTGAGATTAACCTTAGCTCGAGAGCTCGCTACGACGCGCACCTTCTCGCAAGGGTTCTACTGCGCGACTGCTGAGAGTTCAGAACAGTCACCGTTCCTTTTTTGGCCCCGCGCATCCAGCAACTGGATTCTCGGGCCGCTGGGACCAGGTGGGTGGCGTGTGGCAACAGTTGCAAATCGTTGCCAGATTATCTTGTGTTAGGCAGTAAACATTTTTGTGAAGTAAAAAATAACTAACTAAAAATCGTTCATGACCCCGAAAGTGTTCGCGTACCACCTGGAAGGCCCTCGCGTACCACTAGTGGTACACGTACCACAGGTTGGGAACCACTGATTTAGAGTATCCCTCTGCTCCTTAGAAGTTATATAAATATTCTGTTTTTGCAAATAGTCGTCTATATCCTCTTCTTTAACTTTACCACCAGTATACAATCCTGAATAAAACTCTAAAAAATATTTTTTAATAAGTTCTTGTTCAAAAACCTCTTTACCCTTATATTTTATTCTCTCAATAATCCTTGATTTCTGCTTCTTCCTTAACATATATGCTAACCATCTACCTGGTTTATTAGCATTACAAAAAGTATTATTTATCTATTTTATTTATTTAAATGGATTTATATGCCACCCAACTCCCAGGGGACTCTGGGTGGCTCACAACATGTCAAAATCCATTCAACAATATAAAAAAGGCACAGTAATTAAAAACTACAAAAATTAAAAAGAGCATCTAACATTCATCACCAAGGGGGGAGACCCATATCTGGTCTAGTTGGTCTCACTTTCACCCCGCCTGCCGGAAGAGCCAAGTTGTTATTGCTTTACGGAAGGCCAGCAGGGTGGGGATAGTCCTGATCTCTGGAGGAAGCTGGTTCCAAAGGGAGGGAGCTCCCACAGAGAAGGCTCTCCCCCTCGGCCCTGCCAACTGGCATTGCTTGGTCGATGGGACCTTGAGGAGGCCAACTCTGTGGGCCCTAACCAGTAGTAGGGAGGTATGCGGCAGGATGCGGTCCCGGAGATAACCTGGCCCTGAGCCATGTAGGGCTTTAAAGGTTAAAACCAACACCTTGAATTGGATCCGGAGAGTAATGGGCAGCCAATGCAGCTGGCGGAGGATAGGTGTTACGTGGGTGTATCTAGGTACACCCACCACAGCTCGCGCAGCTGTATTTTGCACCAGTTGCAGTCGCCGGACACTCTTCAAGGGTAGCCCCATGTAGAGCACATTGCAGTAATCCAGCCGTGAGGTGATAAGGGTGTGAGTGACTGTGAGAAGTGCCTCCTTCTCCAAGTAGGGTCGCAATTGGTGCACAAGGCGTACCTGTGCAAAGGTCCCCCTAGCCACAGCTGAAAGATGTTGCTCCAATTTTAGCTGTGGGTCTAGGAGAACACCCAAATTGCGGACCCGTTCTGAGGAAGCTAATTTCTCCCCCCCCAAGAACCAAGGAGGGACAATTGGTCAAATCCTTAGGAGGCAATATCCACAGCCACTCAGTCTTGTCAGGGTTGAGTTTGAGCCTATTCATTCCCATCTAGACCCTAACATCGTCCAGGCAGCGGCACATTACATCAACTGCTTCCCTGAACTGACACGGGGTGGAGATGTACAACTGGGTATCATCAACATACTGCTGATACCTCACCCCGTGTCGTCGGATGATCTCACCCAGTGGTTTCATGTAGATGTTAAATAGGATGGGCGAGAGGACCGAGGCCTGCGGCACCCCACATAGTCGGGGCCTAGGGCTCGACCTCTGCCCCCCTGTCAATACCGACTGCGTCCTGTCGGAGAGGAAGGAGGAGAACCACTGCAAAACAGTGCCGCCCACCCCCACCTCTCCGAGACGACGCAGAAGGATACCATGGTCAATGGTATCGAAAGCCACTGAGAGGTCAAGTAGCACCAGGATAGAGGAATAACCACCATCCCGGGCTCGCCAGAGATCATCCATCAGGGTGACCAAAGCCGTTTCCATACTGTAGCCATGCCTGAAACCCGACTGAAAGGGATCCAGAAAATCAGTGTCATCCAACAGCCATAGGAGCTGGAGCACCACCACTGCAAAGAGAAGGTTGGAGACTGGACGGTAGTTCTTTAAATCCACCGGGTCCAGGGAAGGCTTCTTGAGGAGGGGCCTCACCACTGCAACTTTTAAGGGCTGCGGGACGGACCCCTCTCTCAAAGAAGCGTTGACCAATGCCTGGAGCCAGCCGCGTGAAACCTCCCTGGTGGCCGAAACCAGCCAGGAAGGACACGGGTCCAATAAACAAGTGGCAGATCTCATCGCTCCTATGGCCTTGTCTACATCCTCAGGAGTCACCAGTTCAAACCTATCCCATATAACAGGACTAAGGCCTGCCCCAGTCATCTCGGCCTGTACTGCCCAATCGGAGTCCAGGTCTGTCCGAATCTGAGTGACTTTGTCCGCCAGAAACCGAGAAAATTCCTCAGCTCTGCCCTGCAAGGAATCTTCGCCTCCCTCCTTAGCGAGAAGGGTGCGGGTCACCCTAAACAAGGCGGCTGGGCGGGAGTCAGCGGACGCAATAAGGGTGGAAAAATGCGAACATTTTGCCGCCCGTATCGTCACTAAGTAAGACTTAATGAAAGTTCTTAAAAGTGTCTGGTCAGACTCAGCTTTACTAGATCTCCATCATCGCTCTAGGCGTCTCTTGTGGCGCTTCATCTCCCGGAGTTCCTCGGTAAACCAAGAAGCCCTCCTGGAACCGCTTCCACGGAGAGGTCACAAAGGCGCAATCCGATCCAGAGCCCCCGCTGCTGCCTGGTTCCAGGCCACAACCAGAGACTCGGATGAACTGTGTACCAGGGATTCAGGTATTTTCCCAAGTTCCTTCTGGAATCCCTTGGGTTCCATTAGGCGCCTGGGGCAGAACCACTTAATTGGTCCCGCCTCCTTGCGGTGGAGGCGTGGTGCCATGAAATCCAACCTCAGAAGGAAATGATCTGACCACGACAAGGGTACTGTGACTAAACCCCTCAGCCTCAGATCATCTCTCCACTGCCCCGAGAGAAACACAAGGTCAAGCGTGTGACCTCCTTCATGAGTCGGACCCTGAACTACTTGGGTCAGGTCCATGGTTGTCATGGAAGCCATGAACTCCTGGACTGCACCCGAGGCTTCGCCGGGCGATGGCAGATTAAAGTCCCCCAGCACCATCAACCTGGGGAACTCAATCACCAGCCCTGCAACCGCCTCGAGCAGAACAGGCAGGGCCTTTGCAACACAGCTAGGAGGCAGGTACGTTAGCAAAAGGCCCACCTGAACCCCTAAGTCCAACTTCAGAAGGAGCGTCTCACACCCAACAATCTCCGGGGCAGGGCTCCTTCGAGGACACAGATTCTGGCATGCTATAATAGCCACTCCTCCACCCCTTCCCTGGGGTCGCGGCTGATGCTGAACCAAGAACCCGTCCGGGCATATCTCAGAAAGGGGCACCCCCCCTCCTGGCCCAGCCAGGTCTCGGTAATGCATGCCAGGTCAGCCCCCTCTTCTAGGATTAAATCCCGGACAAGGGGAGCCTTGTTAGTGATCGACCTGGCATTCAACAGCAGCAGCTTGAGCCCAGGGCCCTGACATCCCTGGTTACCAGGCACTCGGGCTGAGCTAGGTGGAACCAAACCAGAGGGGCCAGAACAAGGAATCGCTTGCAAACAGCGAATTCTCGTTCCCCGAGAGCGGCCTACCCCTCTGCTCCTGCCATACCTGCCTCTCCCTGTTATGACCATAATGCTCCTACTCCCCATCCCCCCAGAGATCCCCTCCCCTCCCCCGCTGGTCCCCCATTCTCCCAGCAGGCCATGAAATCCATTCATACTGAGCCTGGGGATATGCTGAAACCCCCCTCCGCTTCTGTTTCCACACTCAGCAGAGTTGGGCAAGGTCCAACCACCCGGCTCACTCATTTACTCACACAGTCAAACTACAAACATTTACTCATACCATCAGTCCACAAACATGCTCACAGACACTCCCCTCCGGGGTCGAGGTAGATAAAGTGCAGTAAAAAAGGGGAGGGTAATAGGGGGGTCCAGGTGATGTCTATAAAGTCCTCAGTCGGGATTCGTCGGGGAAGGGAAACATCTCCAGTCTTTAAGATATCATTAAATCTACAGATCTTCATACTCCTGTGTTGCGTTTTGAAGGGCCAATAATCCAGGGGCCTGAAAATCATCCCCCTAACAGCATGTCTGTTCATAATCACAGTTGTAATAGTGATAAAAAGTTAATTATCCTCAGCTTCCAGATCTATCTTTAAAAAGGGTAGCCCAAACCTGGCTATTCGCCCATCATTATGTTTGGCATATTGTAAGTTAGTTGCCACTTGATCTGCTATTAACATATTAAATTGACCTTTTAGTAAGTTAATTGTCTCTTTAATTTTCTTATCTGTTGGATTAGAAATTAAAGCCCGCTCTAGTCTCTTAATCTCTTCTTCCAATTCTTTCCTTTCCCCCCCTTTTTTCCTTCTATATTTATTATCCAAATATATCAAAATACCTCTCATGCAAGCTTTACTTGCATCCCAAACCATTTCCATCGAGGTGCCCTTCTGCATATTCATAACAAAAAATTCTTTCATTAATTTTTTACACTCTTTTACATTATCATCATATCTAAACAAATTATCATTTAACCTCCAAGATCTTCTAGGTCCATTTCCATACTCCAATTCCAACCAGACTGGACTGTGATCTGTCAATGTTCTTGAACATATCTTTGTCTTCTTCACCCTAGAAAAAAGGTCATTAGTAATCAATATAAAATCAATCCTTGAAAAGGATTGATGTCTATCAGAAAAGAAAGTAAAGTCCTTTTCTTCTAGGTTTCTTTCACGCCAAATATCTCTCAGCTCCCAGTCTTCCATCATCTCAAAGAAAGATTTAGGTAATCTTGCTCTTGTAAAAATATTTTGCTTAGGACCCTTCTTGTCTTTTTTCACGTCCAAAACACCATTCCAATCACCCAAAAGGATACAAGTTTTATATCCCCATTGTATCAACTTTGAATGTAAAAGATCATAAAAATTTTCTTGTTGTTGATTTGGGGCATATACACCAATCCCAAGTATTTTTTCTCCTTTTATTAAAAGTTCAATAGCTAGAAATCTTCCTTGGTCATCTGCTTCAATTAGCTTAGCAATCAAGTCTCTTTTCACATATATAACTATACCATTCTTCTTCTCTGATGCTGCTGCAACATATTGTATACCTAGTCTTGTATTTATCAAATATTTTTGATCTTGTGTCCTAATATGTGTCTCTTGTAAGCAAATCAGGTCATTCTTAAATTGTTTAAGATAGTGAAATATTTTCCTTCTCTTCTGTGGAGAATTCAAACCATTTACATTCCAAGATAAGAATTTAATTCCCATCTTTGGGCTTCTGAAGCGTCTGGAGCATTGTCTGAAGGTCTTGCTTCATTCGTTCTTTTGGTCTCGCTCCTCCCACCGCTTCTGATTTAGTGCTTTCTTTAGGTGCCAGCTGAAGTTGTTGTTGTCTTATTTCTTCTCTGCACTTAGCCGTTGTCGCTCTAGTTTGTCTTTGATCTTTTATCATTTCTTGTTGGATTAAAACCAAATCACTTTGACCCGACGAAGCTCCTTCTTCTTGAACTAGTTTCAACAACTCTTCTCTCTCTCCTTCTATAACATCCTCCTTTCTTTTCGCTTCTGGTGATCTTGATGTCCCAGCCTTTAAGACATGTGCGTAAAAATCTCTTGCCTTCTGTAACATGTTAAGCCGATGTCTTTCTCCAGCATAGGTCACCACTATACCAGCTGGAACTTCCCACCTATACTGTATTTGTTGTTTTTTCCAATTCATCCACCAGAAAAGCATAATCCTTTCTAGCTCTCAAAATTTTTGGAGGAATCTCTTTCATTGTCATCACTTCCTGTCCTTCAACCTGAAGCTTATTTTTAAAAGTTGCCTGTAAGATGTCATTACGCAATGTTCTAGTAGTAAAATATATTACGATATCTCTTGGCAGGTTTCTCCGTCTGGCCACCCACGAATTGACACGGTATATCTTATCAATCTGCCACCCCAATTCTTCCTTCGTTGCCCCTAGTACTTGCGCAAACGCCTCCAACATCATATCTTTCATGTTTTCTTGCTTGTTTTCCTTTACACCTCTAACTCTTATCACAAACTCCATATTTCTGTATTGAATCATTGTTATATCAGCTTCATTCTTTTCAATTTTATCTTCAATTTCTTCTATTTTTCCACCCAAAATTACTGTAGACTGTTTGATTTCTTCCACCTCCTGGTCCAATATTTCATAATTATTTGCCAAACCTTGAAATGCCATTAATATATCCTCCCTAATTTGCTGATTCCAAATTCCAATCTCATCTGAGACAGCCTGTATTTTTTCATTAATTTTCTCATTGGTTTCATCAATTTTTGCATTAAATGCAATAGCAAGTTCACCCTGCACAGCTTTAAGAGTTTCTTGTAACATTCCCAGCGTTAAAATCTGTGTTTGTGTTGAAGGGGCTTGCAATCTGGAAGTATGGGTGGGGGAGCTCTCAGCGCTGCCTGCCCCTTTAGAGGGAACAGTCTTCACAGGTTTAGAAGCCATTTGAAATTTAAGCAGATCTTTATTTTGTTCAGGATTTATTATTTATTTTATTCAGAAGCCAAAAAGAAGAATTCCCAAAGTCAAAATCCAAATCCGGGTTAAAGTCAAAAATTCTCCTGCAAAGGGCTACTAGCGAAACGAAACTTTCTTTTTAACTTTCACTTTTCCACACCCTTTCAAGCTTCAATCGCCATTTTGTTACAACTTGCTAATTTGTTACTTCCGAAATACGAATCAACATTGGAGTTAAGTATAGGTACTTGCCGTCCGAGTCTCCTGGCTTTTTCCGCCTGCTGCAATTCAAATGTTAAAAAGCTGTTGTTGATAGCAGAATTTGGTCGCGGCTTCTTGGTCCGCTAAAAGCGGAGACGTCCCAGGTCCGGAACAAATGACAGGATTCTAGGGAGCCCTCACCCTTCGGGCCCCAGAATTTCTCCTGGGACACTTGGGGGGCTCTACCCTCACCTGTCTGCTCTCCTCTCCCACCTTTACCCAGGGAGGAGATTTTCAGACCGCCAGACAGCTGTTTTCCTGCTGTTCTGGCGGCTTTAACGGTGCCGGGGACAGGCGCTCGACGAGGAGCATCTGCGAAGCGTGCGAAGCCAAACCGGAAGCCGGGAGGAATTTCTTTCATTGTCATCACCTCCTGTCCTTCTACCTGAAGCTTGTTATTAAAAGTCGCCTGTAAGATTTCATTACGTAGTGTCCTTGTAGTAAAATATATTACAATATCTCTTGGCAGATGTTTCTGTTTAGCCATCCATGAGTTGGCATGATATATCTTGTCAATCTGCCAATCCAATTCCTCTTTTGTCGCCCCTAACGTTTGCACAAATGCCTCCAACATCATTTCTTTTAAGTTTTCTTGTTTGTTCTCCTTTACGCCTCTTACTCTTAAAGCAAACTCCATATTTCTATATTGAATCATTAATACCTCAGCTTCATACTTTTCAATTTTATTTTGAGTCTCTCCTATATCATCACCCAAAGTTGTCACAGATTGTTTAATTTCTTCCACCTCCTCTTCCAATATTTCAATATTTTCTACCAGTCCTTTAAATACCAATAATATGTCCTCCCTTAATTGCTGGTTCCGAGTTACAATCTCCTCTGAGACAGCCTGTGATTTTTCATTAATTTGTTGTATTTTTTCATTAATTTCATTAATGTTTAGATTAAACGTCGTGACAAGTTCACCCTTCATGGCTTTTAAGACTTCTTGTAACTTTCCAAACGTTAAAGTCTGTGGGGGTGTTGAATAAACAATAGGTTGCATTCTTAAAATATGAGCAGGAGGACTATCAGATCCTTTATTAAAAACAGTCTTTCCAGCTTTTGAGGCCATTTAAAATTTAAAATTAAACGTTTTATTTTACTCCAAAGTCAAAAAGAAAAGAGAAAGTTCATCAAAGTCAGGCGTTTTCATACAAAGTGCTGCTAGCGAAACGAAACTTTCCTTTTAACTTTCACTTTTCACACCCTTTGAAACTTCAATCGCCATTTTGTTGCTCGTTAACTCAATTAGTTTGTCACTTCCGAAAGGAGAATCAACATTGGGGTTAAGTTTGAATACTTGCCATCCGAGTCTCCTGGCTTTTTCTGTCTGCTGTAAATCTAGATGTTAAAAAGCACATATTGAAAGCAGAGTTGGTCGCGGCTTCTTGCTCCGCCGAAGCGGAGACGTCCCAGGTCCAGAGTGAATGACAGGCTGCTAGGGAGCCCTCACCCTTCGCGCCCCAGATTTTCTCCTGGGGCACTTGGGGGGCTCTACCCTCACCTGTCTGCTCTCATCTCTCCCCTATGTCCAGGGAGAAGATTTTCAAGCCGCCAGACAGCTGTTCTGGCGGCTTAACGGAACCCGGGATCAGGCGCTCGACGAGGAGAGTCTTCGAAGCTCGCGGCGCCAACCGGAAGTCCGACCCACCTGAAGTTTTTAATGGAATCAATTATAGTTGCAAATACACTTACAATGTGCTTGTGTGAATTAGAAATTTATGACTTCTACAAGTTAATCACTAAATTGGACCAAAGATTATAATGTTGCTATCAATATTCATTTAAGGGATATACTTATTTGCTTTCTTTCTGAACCTGTACCCATTATTCTCCACCCCATTCCCACCACCACCCTTCCATCCACAATAAAAGTAATTCTATTTGACTAAAAATGCTCCCATTCACCCCACTCTTCTGCATTTATTGTTTACAGCTAAATTGGAATAATTACTGCTCCTTAATAAATGGGATTAGCCCTCAACCTTCAGACTCAAGGACTTGTGGGCTAAAGTTATTTAACTGTTGAAAGGCTTGGCTTACACATTTGTCTTTCAAACCAAGGTTTTTGTCCTCTTCTCATCTGACTGACCATGTCTGGATTTGGAAGCTAAGCAGGGTCAAGCCTGGTTAAGTACTTGGATGGGAGATTTCTAGGGAATACCAGAGCCATAGGCTAGACTTGTAAGTCGAGGGGGGGAGGGGACACAACCTCAAAGAAGGCAGTGGCAACCACTTCTGAAATACAAAACTGTGTGGACTGTCTATGAAGTCACCAGGAGTCAAGCTGGCCTCAGCCTCAAAGGCAACTTAGAGGCAGTAGTTTCAGTGAAAGTGAACCAATGGTTTCCTATCCAACCAAAATTCAACATCTGTCTCTCCCTTCTCCCCCCCCTCCAATTTTCTTAAAGAGCTTTCCACTTTGTCCTGTGCACAGATATCAGGAAAATATATCCAAGTGTTTTATTAACTGTCAGAGTTAAACCTGGCTTGGAACTTTGCTTTCCAATTTGGGCCTTCCAGTTTCAACTTCTGGAGCTTTCTGTTACATCTGTTCATCTGTTTGTTTCCTCTCATTTCCCTTAACTCTTTTCTCCTCCCTCCACTTGAATTCTTCAAGAAACTTCCCAAATATTTAGAATCCTGAGTTCATATGGGAAATGGAGAAATATTGATTTCAACTTTCTAGGGGGGGAAACACCCTTACAAAGACATATTTTATGATAGATATAACACAGCTTTCCACTACTCCAAGCCTTCCCTCCTTCTCCAGAACTCACTAAAGTAAAGTCTCTTTCACAGCCTATAGGACACCAGGACAAAGACTCGTTTCTGAATTGTTTATGCCCCCCCCCTTTTATGTCTATGTGTGGAATTCTGTTTCCCGATTTTTTTAAAATAAATTTTTATTGAGTTTTTAAAACACTAAATACAAAACATACATATACCTTTACGTTTTTCATTCCTGTGACATCGGTTTAAAGTCAGTCTACATACATATAGTATTATTCTATATAATTCTATATACAATATTTGCATTTACATTCATTCAGAAATTTTCTTTTTCTTTCTTATTTCTAACCAGTTGTAAAATTTATCCCACACTGCGTAAAATTCTTTCTCTTCTCGATTTTGCAATTCTAACGTTAATTTTGACATTTCTGCACAATCCATTATTTTTTTTTAGTATCATGTTCTCCGTTGGGGGTTTTTCATCTTTCCATGTTTGGGCATCAGTTATTCTGGCAGCAGTTAGGACATGTATTATCAAATATTGGTTTTCTTTTGTCTGTTGCCCTCTAATAATACCCAATAAGAATGTTTTGGGTTTAAATTCCATTTCAGCATCTATCATTTCTTGTAACCATGTCCTAATCATGCTCCAGTATCCTCTTGCTGTCGGGCAAGACCACCACATGTGGTAATATGTGCCATATACTTTTTTACATTTCCAGCATCTTGGATTCATATTAGCATATATTTTGGCAATTCTAGGCGGAGCTAGATGCCAACGATAGAACATTTTATGTAGATTTTCTTTGTATAATGTTGATAGAGTTAGTTTATAATTAATCTTCCATAATTTTTCCCAAGCATCTAATTGGATAGTGTAGCCGAAGTTTTTCATCCATGCAATCATATTTTCTTTAACTGTTTCTTCAAATTTATCGAATTGTAGTAGGTAATTGTACATTTTAGTTATAAATTTATTTTCAGATCCCAGTAATATTTTGTCTATTGTATTTTGTTCTTTATTTATACCAAATTCCTCCATGTCCTTTTTATATCCATTTTGTATTTGAAGGTATGGCCACCAATCTATGGCCATTCCTTCCTCCTTTAATTTTTCCCTAGACTTTAAATTACCATTGTTGTCCAATAGTTCATCGTAGTTTCTCATTTTCGATCTTTCCAATGTATTGGGGTGGATCATGGCTTCCACTATGGATAACCAACGGGGTATCTCAATGTAGTGTTTATTTTTAATTTTCCTCCAGGTATTTAATAATACGGCTCTTATCGCATGTGTTTGGAAGTATGAATACTTGGTATTCTTTTTTCCCCATAAATGGGTGTGCCAACCTTCCTGAATGTTATGACCCTCTAATGTTAATATTCTATGGTTTTTTAAGACAATCCAATCCTTTATCCAGAGTAAAATTGCTGATTGGTGGTACATCTCCAGGTCAGGAAGTCCAAAGCCTCCTCTGAGTCTACTATCTTGTAACACTTTGAATTTTATTCTCGGTTTTTCCCCAGACCATATAAATTTAGATATTGTTTTATTTATTTCTCCGAAAAAATTTTTGTCTAATTTTATGGGTGCTGTTTGGAATATATATAGCCATCTAGGTAAGATATTCATTTTTATAACGGCAATTTTCCCTGTAAATGATAGCTGCATCTTTCCCCATCTATCCAAATCCTGTTTCATTTTATGTAGTAATTTGGTGTAATTATCTTCTTTAAGAGATGAATAACTAGCTGTGATCCAGATTCCTAAATATTTAATTTTTTTGGTTGTCTGCAGGCCTGTTTTTTCTGTTAATTCTTTTATCTGATTTTGGGTGCAGTTCTTGGTCAAAATTTTCATTTTGTCTTTGTTTATTTTAAGTCCTGCCACTTTTCCAAATGCTTCTATATCCTTTAGCAGTTTCATTGCTGGTTCTATTAGGTCTTCAAAAAAACACCCCACCAGGTCGTCCGCAAATGCCTGGGTTTTGTAGTGTTCCGTTTTTATTTTGGTTCCTTTTATTTCATCATTATTTCTGATTTGATTTAATAATATCTCAATTGATAGATAACAGGGGTGATATCGGGCAGGCTTGCCTTACTCCTTTAGCGATACTAAATTTATCCATCATGTCACCATTTATCATTACCCTAGCATTTTGTTTTGTGTATATTACATCTATCATTTTTTCAAATTTGGGGCCAAATTTCATAATTTTTATTTGATATTTAAAGAAGTCCCAATTTAAATTGTCGAAGGCCTTTTGTGCATCCAAAAATATCATGGCCATCTGCTTATCACTGTGTCTTTCATAATATTCTAATATATCCAAAACTATCCTTGTGTTATATCTGATTTGTCTAGATGGCAAAAATCCGTTCTGGTCTGAATGTATAATTTTATTTAATATCATTTTTAGTCTCTCAGCCATAATCGACATAAATATTTTATAGACTACATTCTGGTTGTGGTTTCTATGATATGATATGAAAGGCACAGAAAGGGCAAAATGCTGTTTGGAAAAAGGGGTAAAGTTTTTTCTACATGGTGGATTACTAAGAAAAAAATGTGGAGGGTGATTGCTAGTGACATGTGTGTGATCTTTTAAGAAAATTAAACACCTTACCATTTACCAACAAAAGTAAAAAAAACATAATCCCAAATCTTTATGATGAAATATCATTTCTATGAAAAATTAGTCATAGAGAATAGCTATTATCTCAAATGATAATTCAGCAAAAATAAATGAAGAAAGGGGGGGAGGAGAAACCATGATTTGAAAGACGTTATAGCCCTATATTTAATAAAATTACTGGATATTTTCAAGAAAGAGTAGTTCTCAGTATGTAACACATTAAACAGAAGTCTAGAGATGTGAAATGTGAACTTCTTTTCCCCAAAACAATAAAGGTATTTTTGAACAGCCAACTGTTGTCTACTTTGGAATAGTGTTCTTTAAAATTGAATTAGTCTTAACTTTTTGGCTATAAATGCCCCGTCACTTTATAAACAGGTCACAGATTTTGAAAGTTAACTTTAAAAAAAGTATCCTTAGAGCGACTTCCTGTTGGCTCCACGATCACCGAAAGACGCTTCTCTTTCGGGGGCGCCGGTCCTTTGATCTGTAAAGCTGCCAGAAAGCCGAAAAACAGCTGACTGGCAGCTGGAAACCCCCTTCCCGGGCAAAGGGAAGGGTGAAGAGTCGGTGGATACAGGTAGAGCCCCCAAAGTGCCCTAGGAGGATTCCTGGGTCACGAAAAGGGAGAGCTCCCTGGGAAGCTGCTGAGCTCCAGACAGAGGACTCCTCCGCTTTTTTTTCTAAGCGGAGCAAGACAATCGTGTCCAGCACTGCTTTTAAAGATTGAATAAACAACAGAAAAACCTACAAAAAGCAGCAGGAGAAGACAAGAGATAAACTAGGCAAGTAAACACCACTTAACTCTTATTGCCTCTTATTGTGAAAGTTACAAAGTAGCAACTCTTAAAATGGCGATGGAAGCTTGAATGGGTGTGGAAAAGCGAAAGTGAAAAGAGAGAAAGTTTTATTTTACAGACAGGCTTGCATAGGAGAGCCTGTTTGAGCTGATTTTTGAACTGATATTGCGTTCTGGAGATTCTTCTTTTTGGCAAGAAGATTAATATAAGTTGGAATATTATTAGGACCTAATTAAAGCTAAATGGCATCCAAATCTGTGAAGACAGTTCCTTCTAAAGGGGCTGGAAGCGCTGAGAGCTCACCCACTCTCCCTTCTAAATTGCAAACCCTGGCGGCACAATCACAGTCCCTAACTCTGGCAATGTTACAAGATAGCCTTAAACTCATGCAAATTGAAATGACCAAAAATTTTAACAAGAAAATTGATGAAGCTAATGAAAAAGTTAATGACATGATTAATGACAAAATACAAGATGTTTCTGAGAAAATTGAGAAAAAAATAGAAATTGGCAACAGTGAAATCAGAACAGATATTTTGTTAGCACTTAAAGGTTTGGCAAATAATGTGGAATACTTGGAACAGCAAATTGATCAGATTAGAGAAATTACTGCAGATCTGAGAGGAGAGATACAAGATGTTCAGGAAAAAAGGGAAAGAGATACAGACAAAATCACACTGCTTCATTACAGGAACATGGAATTTGCGATCAGAGTTTGTGGGCTGAAGGAAGAGAAACAAGAAAATCTGAGAGAGCTGATGATAGCTCAATGATGACATTGAAAGAAATTCCTCCAAAAATGCTGAGAGCTAGAAAGGAATTTTCCTTCCTAGTGGAAGAACTTAAAAGGCAACATTTCCCATTTAGGTGGGAGGTTCCAGCCGGAATTTCTTTGATTTATGAAGGAGAAAGACACAGATTGAACACGGTGCAGAAAGCAAGAGATTTTTTTACATATATCTTAAAGGCTGGGACACCAAGATCTCCAGAAGGGAGGAGAAAGGAGGAGAGAGCACAAAGACATGAACTGCAGCTGGAGGGAGCTACAGCCGGGCAAAGTGAATTAGATATAACCTTGGCTGATAAGACGGTGGATTTATTTGGAGAAGAACGGATAAGAGAACAAAAAGAACGAAAAGAACAAAGGCAGACCAGGGCTACAACCAAGCGTATACAAGAATTGTCGTGGCAACAGTCTCAATTGTTAACTGAAGATGGTACTAAGCAAGCAGTGGGAGGAACAAGGCCAAAGGAAATACAGAAGCTTGACATGCAGGCAATGTTCCAGTCGCTTGAGAAGCTCCCAGATGGGAAGTAGATTTCTAACGTGGAATGTTAATGGATTAAATTCGCCACAGAAAAGAAAGAAAATTTTTCATTATCTAAAACAATTTAACAATGATGTGACCTGCCTACAAGAAACGCATATTAGAACACAAGATCAAAAATATCTAATAAATTCAAGATTAGGAACACAATTTGTTTCAGCAGCAAATGATAAAAAAAATGGAATTGTTATATATGTAAAGAGACATTTGATTGCTAAGCTAATTGAAGCTGATGATCAAGGAAGATATCTCGCGGTTGAACTTTTAATTAAGGGAGAGAGACTTTTGGTAATTGGTGTATATGCCCCGAATCAACAACAGGAAAAATTTTATAATCTTCTACATACAAAATTGGTACAATGGGATTACAGTACTTGCATTCTTTTAGGTGATTGGAATGGTGTACCAGATGCAGTAAAAGACAAGAAAGGACTTAAGCAAAATATTTTTTTAAGAGCAAAATTGCCCAAACCTTTTTTTGAGATGATGGAAGATTGGGAGCTGAGAGATATTTGGCGGGAAAGAAATACAGAGGAAAAGGATTTTACCTTTTTTTCCGATAGATACCAATCCTTCTCAAGGATTGATTTTATTTTGATTACTAATAATCTTTTTTCTAGGGTGAAGAAGACGAAGATATGTCCAAGAGTATTGACAGATCATAGTCCGGTTTGGATGGATTTAGAAGATAGGAATGGACCTAGAAGGTCATGGAGGTTAAATGAGAATTTATTTAGATATGAAGAAAATGTGATGGAATGTAAAAAACTAATGAAAGAATTTGTTGTTAATAATATAAAAAAGGGCACGTCGTTGGAAATGGTGTGGGATGCAAGTAAAGCATACATGAGAGGTATTTTGATATACTTGAATAATAAACATAGAAGGAAAAAGGGGGAGAAAAGGAAAGAATTAGAGGAGGAGATTAAGAGACAAGAAATAGCTTTAATTTCTAATCCAAGAGATAAAAAAATTAAAGAGACGATTAATTTATTGAAGGGTCAATTTAATATGTTAATGGCTGATCAAGTAGCAACAAATTTACAATATGCTAAATTTAATACTTTCAGCAATGCTAATAAACCAGGAAGATGGTTGGCTTACATTTTAAGAAAGAAGCAAAAATCAAGAACTATTGAAAAAATAAGATATAAGGGTAAAGAAGTTTATGAACATGGTCTTATTAAAAAATCTTTCTTAGAATTTTATTCAGATTTATATATGGAGGACAAAATTAAAGAAGAAGATATAGATAATTATTTACGGAAACAGAATATTTATATAACCACAAAAGAGCAGAGGGATATGTTAAACCAATTAATAACTTTAGAAGAAATAACAATGGCAATTAAACAGTTAAAAGTGGGTAAGGCCCCTGGGACAGATGGGTTAACTGCTGTTTATTATAAAAAATTACAGGAAGAAATGGGGGAGCCCCTTAAAGAATTATTTAATAATATTCAAAAAGGAGGTAATGTTCCCCCAACATGGAAGACATCTTTTATTTCTCTGATCCCAAAAGAGGGCTTAGATGGTACAGATCCAAAAAATTATAAACCGATTTCACTTTTAAAAATAGATTATAAAATCTTTACAAAAATTTTAGCGAATAGGTTAATGACAGTCATGCAACAAATGATACATTATGATCAAACAGGATTTTTAACTGGTAGGCAAATGAAAACTAATGTTAGACAAATTGTTAACTTATTGGAGTATCTGAGAAGCAATAACCAGATCCCCGCAGAATTAGTTTTTTTAGATGCTGAGAAAGCTTTTGATAGATTGAATTGGCGGTTCTTATTAAGATTAATAGAGAAATTACAATTGGGAGACTATTTTGTACAATCTATTGGGGCAATATATCGCAAACAAACGGCGCAAATAATAATCAATGGTGGACTAACAGATGTTTTTAACATAGAAAAGGGAACAAGACAAGGATGTCCCCTATCTCCTTTGTTGTTTATTTTGAGTTTAGAAATATTACTTAATAAAATAAGAGAGCTTGATACAATAAAAGGAATAAAAATTAGACAGGAAGAATATAAGCTTCGAGCGTTCGCGGACGATCTGGTTGTTACTGTAACTCAACCATTACAATCTATTAGGACTCTGATGGATACAATTAATTTATATGGACAAGTGTCAGGTTTTAAAATAAATACAGCTAAAACAAAAATAATAGTTAAAAATATGACAAAAAACCAAAAAGAAGAAGTAGAAAAGGTAACTGGCTTTGAGATAGCTCAAAAGATTAAATATCTAGGGGTTAATATTATGTCCACAAATACAAAATTATATCAACATAATTATGAACCACTGTGGTTAAAAATACAGAGGGATATGGAAAGCTGGGAGAAATTACAATTGTCATTGTTGGGTAGGATAGCTGCTGTTAAAATGAATGTTTTACCAAGGTTTTTATTCCTCTTTCAAATGATACCAATACTTAAAAAAGATGAAGTTATAAAGGAATGGGAAGAAGCCAAGGGTAAATCAGAAGATTATGCAGGATACACATGAAAGAGGTGGTTTAAAAATGCCTAACTTGAAATTGTACTATGAAGCAGCGGCCCTCTCAGCAGTTACAGATTGGATTAATTTAACGGAAGAGAGTGTATTAAACATTGAGGGATATGGTTTGGTTTTTGGGTGGCATGCTTATTTAATATAAGATAAAAAAGTAGATAAAGCTTTTAAGAGCCATATATTAAGAAATGCTTTATTGCGTGTCTGGAAAAAGCATAAATCTAAATTAAATGATAAGTTACCCTTATGGACAGTACCCAGACACGCGATAGAAAATATAAATATGGAACAAAAAATTGATAAAATTACATATAAAGAACTTCTTTCTGAAGAGGGAAATATATTTCAATTAAAATCGTTTGAGAAATTAAGAGAAGAAGGTATAATCAGAACATGGTTTCAATACATACAATTACAAGTTAGATGGAGAGATGATAAAAAAACTGGTATTCTGAAAAAAGAGGACAATTTGATTGTACAAATAAAAGATAAGGGCCCAATGCATATAAAGAGATTATATAATATTTTATTGGAATTAGATTCAGAAACAGAATTAGTTAAGGACTGTATGATAAAATGGGCTCAGAATATTGGTGAATCGATAATGATGGATACATGGGAAAAGATATGGGTCAGAAATGTTAAATTTACGCAGGCACAAAATTTGAGAGAAAATTTTTATAAAATGTTTTATAGATGGCATTTAGACCCAAAAAAGTTAGCTTGTATGTATCCAAATTTAGATTCTAAATGTTGGAGATGCGAATGTGAAGATGCTACATATTTTCATATATGGTGGACTTGTAAAAAGATTAAGGCATTCTGGATAAAAATTTGGTGGATTATACAAAATATTTTAAAGAAAAAGATTAAGTTTACACCACAATTCTTTTTGTTGGGGATAATAACGGATTGTTCTGTTATAGAGACTAAGCTGGTTTTGAATTGCATATCTGCTGCCAGATTGTTGGTAGCACAATACTGGAAGAAAGAAGATATACCTACAATTGAAGAATGGACGTTGAAAATGATACATTTGGCTGAAATGGCCAAGATTTCATCATATTTAAAGGACCACTCAAATGAAAGATATATATTGGAATGGAGTAGGTGGACTGAATATATTCAAAAAAAGTATCAGATCAAAATAATTTAGTTTATTAATGTTAGAAATTAGAAAAATGGGGGGAAAATGTTTGTACTTTGTACTTTTAAAACTTTTCAATTAAAAAAAAAGTATCCTTTGTCTTAACAAGCAGAAATAAGTTTACACCTTCAAGCAAATCCAGGTGTTCAGAACTCAAGAGATTTTTATATGGGCTGAGTGCTTTTGGTTTAAAGTCCCCTAGATTAAGTGGATGATATCTGGAAGCCTTGTTTAGTAACTGCTCTTGTCTAATCTTCTTGCTGTCCCTGCTGCGTTTATTAGATGACCTTGAAAAAATGTTTGAGATGGGGGAAACCCATTTAACACAGAAGGGCTTTGGGAACCATAATTCTATAGAAAGGAAAACTGCTTTCCAGAAATCAGTCTGTTTGATATTTTATTTATATTTATCAAATGTATTTGCTGCCCATCTCACAGTTCAGGTGACTGAGCAAAAAACACCCCCATTTAAAAAAACAATTCCTTATAAATATATTTCTAAATGAACTAAAGGTGATCTCTATTTTAAACAATATACATAGGGTCTGTCTTGATAGATAACATGGATGGATGAGCACTATGCCTTTTTTAATGAAAGAAGAAATTAAAATGAATATATTCCTGGATAAAACTCCAGCACATGGAAAGGCAAATGGCTTTTACAGGTCGTCTTGTGTGGTTTGATCCACTGGAGAAAGTTCTGGATTCTGTTTCAGGGAAACTCTCCTGACATCATTTGAGTATGAATTTATATACTCTACAAAATTATATACTCGGCTGCTGACATAACTCATATGTCAGGCTCCAAGTAATGCACCCATCACAAATCGAACTCGGGGGCATTGCTTTTCCTCAAAGAACAAATTTATTTAGATACACCATCTTGGCGCTACTGGTGAAAAGACAGTACTAAAGTTCCCGGGCTTTTCACCCCAATATAAGTTTCAGTTTCTCAAGTTTCCAAAATGACTGTCACATTGTCCAACCAAGATAGGACCTGGTTGGACAACTCCTCCTGTCAGCCAGACGTTGGAAAGAGCTGAGGTGGTGCAGTGGTTAGAGTGTAGCACTGCAGGCTACTTCAGCTGACTTCTAGCTCACCAGCTCAAGGTTGACTCAGCCTTCCATCCTTCCGAGGTGGGTAAAATGAGCACCCAGATTGTTGGGGGCAATATGCTGACTCTGTAAACCGCTTAGAGAGGGCTGTAAAAGCACTATGTCTCGGACTGGCTAAGCCAAACCCGTGCGTTAATGACTTCAACACTTTCAAAAGTATGGACTTCAGCTTTAATCACGCTGAATTCAGGACAATTTAATTTAGGACAAAGTCAGCGCTGAGAGCATCTGCCTCTCAGCGCTATTTATGCAAATCCTTATCATTCCCCCCCACCAAACCACCATCTGGCGCTGCAAGCCCTCCCCCCCAGCTGGTCATTAGCTGCACATGGCTTAGATTGTCTCTTTCCGGTTGCAACTTCACTTTGCTTGGGTTTCTCTGCGTCTCATTTAACATGACGTTATTCACTGGCGTCAGGCTTTGAACTGCTGAGAATAGTTTGTTGTGTTGGCAACTGTCGATCCCCGGTCTCAGTGTCTCTCCCTCCCACCAAGGTGCATATGTCGAGCCTTGGCACCACAGGCGGCTCCCCTCTACCAGGGGTCCACCTGCAGGAGACAAATCAGAAGGGTTAGCAACATTCGAATAATCCTGATTGGGACCTGGTTTGTGTGGATATTGTCAATGAAACCACCTTAATAATCGTCCAGCTTGTATGTCATGCGCAGCCACCCAGGTAGCCTCCGTAATCGGATATCCTTTCCAATACACCAGATATTGGAGGTTGCCTCGAAATAGTCTGGAGTCAAGGATTTCAGCTACCTTGTAATCGTCCCTGTATATGGGACCAGGGGTTGTTGGTAGGTCTCGAGTTACTTCTACAGGTTTAAGGAGACTAACGTGAAAAACGGGATGCACCTTCCCTAATAAGGGTGGTAATTTCAATGCTACCGTTACAGGGTTAATCACCTGAGTGATTGGGAATGGGCCGAGATACTTAGGACCTAATTTTTTACTAGGTATCCAAAGTTTTAGATATTTAGTAGATAGATATACCCGATCCCCAACCTGGAATGGTTTATGATCAGTTTGACTTTTATTGGCATACTTTTTGTATTCCTTGGCCGCTCGCCTTAAAGCTAACTTCACTTGTGCCCACCCTTCTCGAAACTTGTCAGCCCATTCCTTTGGGGTTTTGGAGCATTGGGGTTTCATATCCAACTCCAGAATGGCGTGGAATTCCATTCCATATACCACCTGGAAAGGCGTGAGACCAGTACTACGATGTACAGCGTTATTATATGCTACTTCAACAAAAGGTATCAAGCTAGACCACTCAGTTTGCTGGTACGATACATAACATCTTAAGTAGCGTTCTATCATAGCATTAGCTCTCTCCGCGGCTCCATTGGTGCTAGGATGGAATGCCGAGCTCAAACCCTGCGAGGAGCCTATCAGTTGTACAAATTCTCGCCAAAACTTGGCAGTGAACTATACTCCTCTATCTGAGATTATGCGTCTTGGTACCCCGTGTAACTGGTATACATGTTGTAAAAACAATTTTGCTAACTGTTTGGCTGATGGTATACCAATGCATGGGATAAAATGGGCCTGTTTTGAGAATAAATCTATCACTGTCCATATTACGGTATGCCCATTGCTGTCTGGGAGGTCGACTATAAAGTCCATCCCAATCTCCTCCCATGGCCTACTGGGATCAGCTACCGGTTGTAACAGCCCTAACGGTCTACCAGGCCGTGGTTTGTTCACGGCACAGACCGGACAGCTCTGTACATAGGCCTCAACTTCTGTCCTCATCCGTGGCCACCAAAATTGCCGTCTGGTAAGATGTAATGTTTTCAAGAATCCAAAATGGCCAGCGGGTTTAACATCATGGCACCTCTTTAACACTGAGGCACGAAGGCTTATAGGCACATATAATTTGTCTCCCTTCCAGGCTAGGCCATCCCTGTTAGTCAATACCTTTGGGTGTTCAGCTAGCCAAGGGTCTGTTGCCAATGCCTTCTTCAAGTCATCGTGCCATGGGTTTAAGAGATTTCCCTCTACTCCCCTTCCCACGTGCTGACATGGGGTTATCATGGCTTGTATTACATCTTCCCTTTTACTGTTATATTGTGGAAGGCGAGATAAAGCATCAGCCATGAAATTTTTACCGGCCGGAACATATCTCAATGTGAACTTGAATCGTTGGAAATATTGAGCCCACCGCACCTGTTTTGGGGACAGTCTTCTGGGTGTTTGGAGGGCTTCCAGGTTTTTGTGGTCCGTCCACACCTCAAATTGTTGCCATGCGCCTTCCAGCAGGTGCTGCCATGTGAGAAGGGCCCAATGGACCGCAAAAGCCTCTTTTTCCCAAATCGCCCAACCACGCTCTGTTGGCGTGAGCTTCCGGGATGTATAAGCACAAGGCTGAAGTTTACCCTGACTATTCTTCTGCAACAAAACAGCCCCCACCGCTACATCACTTGCGTCTGCCTGTACTACAAAAGGTGAATCTTGATCAGGATGTTTCAGTATAGGCTCACGAGCAAAGAGTGTTTTCAGTGCCTCAAATGCACGCTGACACTCCATCGTCCACTGTAGAGCTTGGCCTGGTCGTGGTTTGGTTGTCGTGGGTTTAGTGCGTAACAAATCAGTTAGGGGCAAAGCCACCTGTGCAAAGGATGGAACAAATTGTCTATAGAAATTTGCAAAACCAAGGAAACTTTGCAATTGCTTCCTGGTTTTCAGTGCTTGCCATTCCAAAACAGCCTTTACTTTTTGAGGGTCCATCTCCACCCCCTCACTAGAAATGAAATAACCTAGATAATCCAACCTAGTTTGGTGGAACTCGCACTTGGAGAGTTTCACGAAGAGTTTGGCATCTAGTAATTTTTCCAACACTTGTCGTACTAACCGGGTGTGTTCCTCCATTGTCTTTGTATAAATTAATATGTCATCTGGTATACAAGTACCCCCCGATACAAATGCTCATGCAAAACTTCATTTATCGATTGCACGAAGACAGCCGGGGCGCCTTGTAACCCAAATGGCATCACCTGGAACTGATAGCTCCCTAGTGGACAATTGAATGTTGTTTTCCATTCATCACCTGGTCGGATACGCACCTGGAAATACGCTTCTCTTAGATCAAGTTTAGTAAACATCTGACCCGTGGCTAACGTGGCAAGCAAGTCCTTCATTAGTAGTAATGGATATACCATATTTTTGGAGTATAAGACGCACCTTTTTCCTCCCTAAAAGTGGCTGAAAATTTGGGTGTGTCTTATACTCTGAATGTAGCTTTTTTGGAGCTTTTTTTCCAGCCCTAACTAGGTGCTAACGATCTTCCCAGCTCTTACCTTGCAGGCTTTTTCATTGTTACTCTCTCCGAATAATGTTTTTCCAGCCCTAAGTCTTTTCAGGGTTTTTTTCATTGCTCTACTTGCTCCAAAGAAGTTTTTTTCTAGCCCTAACCAGGTGCTAATGATCTTCCCAGCTCTTACTGGCTTGCAGGCTCTTTCATTGTTACTCTCTCCGAAGGTTTTTTTAAGTCCCAACCAGGGGATAAAATAATGTGCTGAAGCTGACCAGACTAAGGACGTTAGCCAGATGAATACCTGGTAGGCAGATTTTTCCCCCTATTTTCCTCCCCAAAAACTAAGGTGCGTCTTATATTCCAGTGCGTCTTATACTCCGAAAAATATGGTAAATGTTCCACACATGCCCCATTCAACCCACGAAAATCAACACACAAACGCAGACCACCATCCTTCTTCTCCCTAAATAAAATGGGAGTGGCCATACAGGATCTACTAGGGCGTATAAAACCCCTGGCCAAGTTTTTGTCAATATATCTACGTAACTCCTCAAGTTCCTTTGGAGTCATAGAATACATACTGGACTTTGGCAGTGTCACCCTCGGAATCAATTCATCAACCACAATCAGTTGGTTGATGAGGTGGTAAGACCTTGCATTCATCCTCATTAAAGACCTGTGCCAAATCGTTATACACACTTGGGAACCCTCCAACATCCTGTTTCTCCAGAAGTTGTTCATCACCCTCCTTCCCTACAGACACCGTTTCTTGATCCCTAGTTGGTGGTTCCAGGCCCAATGCCAATCTCAACTTCTGGAACCCCCCCTCCCACTAGATGGTCGGTTTCCATTTGTCTAACCAAGACAACCCTAAAATGATTGGTTCAACCATATGGTCCACAACTACAAACCTAATTATCTCCCAATGGTCCCCTATTTCTAGTTTGATCTTTTCAGTAACATGGGTAGCCGGCACCCCTCCCAGCATGGAGCCATCCATTTTTTCGAACTTAATGGGCTGGCATAATTTCAGAACCCGGACCCCCAAGTCGTCTACCACAGCTCGGCGTATTAAACACTGAGTGCACCCCGAATCGATTAAGGCTCCCTGGTAAATCCATTTCAAGGTGCTCAGGTTCTGGACGGTCACCTGAATGATAAAGGGACGTATGGGATCACGTACCATAGGATCCTCCGGATCTTCATCTTCACTATCGGCCAACACCACCAAGATTTGATTAGGGACTTTAATCTCTTTGGTTGGAGTGGGAGTGTCCGGTTGGGGCGTCTGCGTGGCTCTCCTGGACCGTTCAGGTGTTGGATGAGTTTGATCTGCATTTCCACCAAATGACTGTTTTGCAGCTGGGGGCCTTGGCAACGGCAACAGACACTCTGCAGCCTGGTGTCCCACCTGATTGCACCTAAAACACCGGAACGGGGGCCTCAGGGCTGATGTATCCGGAACCGGCATATTGGGCAGCCCCTCCCTGGGGTCCGGCGATGGCACTGTGAGTCTTCGTTGCTGACTCCATCCACCATCTCCTCAAGACCTAAATTCCCTTAGGCCCATATCCAACTCCACCACTGCTCGAAACCAGTCAGTCAAACGTGGAGGCAATCCACGGTAAATACATGCTTGCCTCAGTTCCTTGTCCAACCCCAACCGAAACTGCTGAACTAGCATTCGTTCAGGCCATGTTCGTAGGCGGCCCACTAGCTTACGAAAGTCCCGAACGTAGTCCCGTGCCAACCGGCCTCTCTGACTCAATGCTAATAGCTCCTCCTCCACTACCTCTGGTCTGGATACGTCCTCAAACCGCACTCTCAGTGCCTCGAGAAAAGGTCCCAGGTTAGCCAGTTCCCTAGCATGCTCACTGTGGAGGTCAGCAACCCAATCAGTAGCCTCCCCCATCAGAATTGTTGTGACCACCACCACCATCGCCCACTGAGAGGGGTAAAGGCGCCCATACATGTCCATGTGGCTGATTATTTGGCTAATGAACAAGGCCACCCGATCAGCACTGCCATCAAATGTGACCTGTATAGGAGGTGGGCCCCATATCGCTTGTTGAGGCCACATACCCATCAGCCATGGTGGCATTTGGCCTGTCACTCCATCAGCGTCTCGACCACCTTGATGAGGACCCTGGTAGCTCCTGTCACTTACGTGACCTCCTCCAGGCACCTCAGAAGATTTGCGCTGAGCGTGAGACTCATCCTGTAGTCCTATAGACGATGCCTTTTCCTTCCCTTTAGACCGGTCAGACCCCCCAGTCACATGTAATCTCGGACTGGCAAGACGGAAACACGTAGCCGAGCCAGACCCAATGGGGCGCCCTTGCCGCTTGGCTAAAGGGTCTAACCCTGACACCCAAGGTTGCCAAGAGGGTGCATCCCTAAAGCTACCCTCCCCAAAATGGTGCCATAAAATATCCAGGGTATTGGCCCCAGGGTCTGTGGAGTAGCTCCACTCACCTTCCTCATCTCCAGTCCACCTCCGCTCCCTCCACCCCTGAAATTGTGCTCCAAGGGGTGTTGGTGTTGGCATCCGTAAGTCTATGTTGCCTGTTAATGCAGAACTATGCCACCACTCGCCAGTAGATGGCAGACCAGTCCCAGTATCAGGCAACCCCTGGGTCTCTGAAGGATAATCCTCCCTCTGGGTCTTCTGTTCCTTCGGTCGCACCACCAGCTGGATTTCTTCATCAGGCTGCGGCTGCTCCTGCTCCTCCCCCTTCAGCTCTTCAGGCACAAGCTCCGTTTCCAGGACCTCCACAGTCTTTCCCTCTGCCATGCCTCTCAGAAAAGGAAGAAGGAGTGCTAACTTTCTCTCGGACTGGCTAAGCCAAACCCGTGCGCTAATGACTTCAAGACACTTTCAAAAGTATGGACTTCAGCTTTAATCATGCTACAGGTAAGAGCTCAGACCATGCCGAACCAATTCAGGACAAAGTCAGCGCTGAGAACATCTGCCTCTCAGCGCTATTTATGCAAATCCTTATCATTCCCCCCCACCAAACCACCATCTGGCGCTGCAAGCCCTCCCCCCCAGCTGGTCATTAGCTGCACATGGCTTAGATTGTCTCTTTCCAGTTGCAACTTCACTTTGCTTTGGTTTCTCTGCGTCTCATTTAACATGACGTTATTCACCAGCGTCAGGCTTTGAACTGCTGTTTGTTGTGTTGGCAACCATTGATCTCCGGTCTCAGTGTCTCTCCCTCCCACCAAGGTGCACATGTCGAGCCTTGGCACGACACTATGAAGCGGTATATAAGTCTAAGTGCTATTGCTATTGCTATTGACTCATCAGTTAGGAATGATGTTTTGACTGAAGGCTCCATCCCCCTTCAGCTCCAAACTGTGTCAAACTGAATTCATTTCAGAATGCCCAAGGATACAAACAATCCCACACCCCAATAAAATTCAGGCTTGACAGGCTGCCCCCCCTCAACAGAAGGAACAACCCTGCAAAGATAAAACACTGTGGGGTTAATCAGTGCCACTAGCCCCCTCTCCCTCCACCGGGAGGCCCCTTGGGTTTTTGAGGGTACTTTTCATGGAACTGCTTTACTAATCTGTCTGCACTTACTTTCCAGCTCTTTACCCAGGTGGCCTCAGAAAGTGGGTACCCCTTCCAGTACACCAAGTATTCCAACTTTCCCCTTTGTACTCTTGAGTCTAAGATCCTCTTTATTTCATAATGAGTTTGGCCCTCGATCACCATGGGCTTAGGGGGTGCTCGACCCACTGGTCGGATTTGTGAACTCACTGCTGGTTTCAGCAGGCTACAGTGGAATACCGGATGTACCATCCCCCAACAACGGGGAAGTTGAAGTCATACCATGACCGGGTTTATCACTTTCACTATGGGGAACGGTCCTAGGAACTTGGGACCAAGCTTCTTCAAGGCTAGTTTTAATTTCAGATATTTTGTGGACAAGTAAACCCTATCCCCCACCTTAAACTCTGGTTGGGGAGACCGGTGCTTATCAGCCTGTTTTTTATATGCCTTCACTGCCTCACTTTTTCGTATTTTCCTGTGCTTTCTTCAGCAACTCCATCCACTCAGTGACATGGAGGAAGGGGGTTCCCTAGGGAGCTCTGGCATAGGGACAAATTCCACTCCACTGGTCACTTGGAAGGGGGTCAGGCTGGTGCTGCTATGCACTGCATTATTGTATGCCACCTCAGCAAACCTCAGCAACTCTGCCCAGTCTGATTGCTGATAGTTGACATAACATCTTAAGTACTGTTCCACCATGGCGTTAGTCCATTCTACAGCCCCGTTAGTGCTTGCTTGAAATGCAGAATTTATTTATTTATTTATTTATTCGGTTTTCTTATATGCCGCCCAACTCCCAAGCGACTCAGGGTGGCGTACAGCACAAAAAATACAAGAATAACCAATAAACAATTGGATTAAAATCAAAATATAAAAATTAAAAATTACAATATTAAAAACCATCCAACAACCAGACATACCCGGGGGAGAGTTCAGATGGAATTAAACTCTATCCCCTGCCTGCAGGAAAAGCCATGTCTTAACGGCTTTTCGGAAGGCCAGCAGGGTGGGGATGGTTCGGGTCTCTGGAGGAAGTTGGTTCCAGAGCGCGGGGCCCGCCACAGAGAAGGCCCTCCCCCTAGGGCCCGGCAGCCAGCATTGCTTGGCTGACGGGAGCTGGAGGAGGCCAACTCTGTGGGCCCTAACCGGTCGGAGGGAAGTATGAGGCAGAATGCGGTCCCGGAGATAGCCTGGTCCTAAGCCATGAAGGGCTTTAAAGATGATGATCAACACCTTGAATTGGACCCGGAGACTAATGGGCAACCAATGCAGCTGGCGGAGTATAGGTGTCACGTGGGTGTACCTTGGCACACCCACCACAGCACGCGCAGCCGCATTTTGCACCAACTGGAGTCTCCGGATACTCTTCAAGGGTAGCCCCATGTAGAGCGCGTTGCAGTAGTCCAAACGGGAGGTGACAAGGGCATGAGTGACCGTGAGTAGAGCCTCCTTCTCCAAGTATGGCCGCAACTGGTGCACCAGACGAACCTGTGCAAAGGCCCCCCTAGCCACAGCAGTAAGATGATGTTCCAATTTTAGCTGTGGATCTAGGAGGACCCCCAAGTTGCGGACCTGATCCGAGGGAGTCAGTTTCGCTCCCTCGAGAGCCAAGGAGGGACAGTTGTCATAGTCCTTAGGAGGCAATATCCAAAGCCACTCAGTCTTGTCGGGGTTGAGTCTGAGTCTGTTCCTCCCCATCCAGATCCTAACGTCGTCCAGGCACCGGCACATTACATCAACTGCCACACTGAAATCAGACGGGGTGGTGATGTACAGCTGGGTGTCATCAGCGTACTGGTGAAAACGCACCCCATGTCTGCGGATGATCTCCCCCAGCGGTTTCATGTAAATGTTGAACAGGATGGGCGAGAGAACCGACCCCTGAGGCACCCCGCATAACAGGGGCCTAGGGGAGGATCTCTGCCCTCCTGTTAACACCGACTGCATCCTATCGGCGAGATAAGAGGAGAACCACTGTAAAACGGTGCCTCCCACTCCCAACTTGCCGAGACGATGCAGAAGGATACCATGGTTGATGGTATCGAAAGCCGCTGAGAGGTCAAGTAGCACCAGGATGGAGGAATTTCCCCCATCCCGGGCCCGCCAGAGATCATCTATCAGAGCGACCAAGGCAGTTTCTGTACTGTAGCCGCGCCTGAAACCCAACTGATAGGCATCTAGATGATCTGTTTCATCCAAAAGTCGCAGAAGCTGAGTAGCCACCACCTTCTCCACAACTTTCCCTAAAAAAGGTAAGTTGGAGACCGGACGATAGTTCTTCAAGTCAGCTGGATCCAGGGAAGGCTTCTTCAGGAGGGGTCTCACCACCACAGCTTTTAACGACTGCGTTACGGATCCCTCCTCCAAAGAAGCGATGACCACCGCCCGGATCCAGCCACGTGTCACCTCCCTGCTGGCCGAAACCAACCAGGAGGGGCACGGGTCCAATAAACAGGTGGATGCCCCCATCGCCCCCACGGCTCTGTCCACATCCTCAGGAGAAACAGGTCCAAACTCTTCCCACAACGGTGGACTAAGACTTGCCCCTGTCAACTCCATGGACTCTGCCCAGCCAGAGTCCAGGTTCGACCGGATCCGAGTGACTTTATCCACCAGAAACTCTGCGAATTCCTCAGCTCTACCTTGCAAGTGTTCCTCGCTTCCCCCTTTAGCAAGGAGGGAGCGAGTCACCCTAAACAAGGCGGCTGGGCGAGAATCTGCGGACGCAATAAGAGCGGAAAAATAGGATCGTTTTGCCGCCCTTATCGCCACTAAATAAGATCTGATGTAAATTCTTAATAGTGTTCGGTCGGATTCGGTTTTGCTGGACCTCCAGCGGCGCTCCAGACGTCTCTTCTGGCGTTTCATCTCCCGGGATCCACTGCCGCGGAGAGGTCGCAAAGGCGCAATTCGGTCTAAAGCCCCTGATGCTGCGGTGTTCCAAGCAGCCACCAGGGAATCAGCCGAATTGCGTACCAGGGTTTCAGGTATTTCCCCAAGTTCCCTCTGGAATCCTTCCGGCTCCATTAGGTGCCTGGGGCGGAACCACCTAGTCGGTCCCGCCTCCCTGCGGGGGAGGAATGGGGCTGCGAAATCCAACCTCAGTAGGAAATGATCTGACCATGACAGTGGGGTGATGACTATATCCCTTATCTTCAGATCATCTCTCCACTGCCCCAAAAGAAACACTAGGTCAAGCGTGTGACCACCCTCATGAGTCGGACCATGGATTACTTGGGTCAGGTCCATGGTTGTCATGGAATCCATGAACTCCTGAGCTATCCCAGAGGTTTCGCCAGCAGATGGCAAGTTGAAGTCCCCCAGCACCATAAGCCTAGGGAACTCAACCGCCAAGCCGGCTACTGCCTCGAGCAGCTCAGGCAGGGCCTTACTTACGCAGCTGGGAGGCAGGTACGTTAAGAAAAGGCCCACCTGAACCCCTAAGTCCAACTTCAGAAGGAGCGTCTCACACCCAACAATCTCCGGGGCAGGGATCCTACGAGGATGCAGATTTCCACGCATTATAATTGCCACTCCTCCCCCCCTTCCCTGGGGTCGAGAATGGTGCTGTACCGAGAAACCGGCTGGGCATATCTCGGAGAGGGCTACTCCCCCCTCCTGCCCTAGCCAGGTCTCGGTAACACATACCAGGTCTGCCCCCTCCTCTGTGATTAAATCACGTATCAAGGGGGCTTTGTTGATAATTGACCTGGCGTTAAGCAGCAGCATCCTGAGCCCAGGGCCCTGAGAACCCTGGTTGCCAGGTATCCAGGTTGAGCAAGATGGAACCAGATCAGAGGGGCCGGAACAAGGGATCGCTTGTAAACAGCGAGGTCTTATTCCCCGAGAGCGGCCCTCCCCTCTGCTCCCGCCATATCTGCCTCTTCTCATTATGACCGAGATGTTCCGGCTCTCATCCCCACCAGAGACCCCCTCCCTTGGTATTATGCATTGGAACTACTTCTAACCATTTAGAGTAAGCATCGACAATTATTAAAAATGTTTGCCCATGAAATGGGCCCGCGAAATCCAAATGTAACCGTGACCATGGGGCCCTGGGTTGTTCCCACTCATAGGCTGGGGATTTTGGGGGTAATGCTCTAGACTCCTGGCATGGAGTACACCCTGTGACCCAGTCTTCTATGTGTTTGTCCATGTTGGGCCACCATACATAGCTCCGTGCCAGCGCCTTCATTCTGACCATCCCTGGGTGCCCTTCGTTTAGAGCCCTTAGAATATCCTCTCATAGCGACAGAGGAGAGAGGACCCGGTCACCCCACAATAGACACCCCCCTTGTACCGCCATTTCATGTTGTCATTTTGCATAGGGTTGGAGGCTGGGTTTAAATTGCCCTTGTGGCCACCCCCTCTTCACCCAGTTCATAATGGTGCATAGCTCAGCGTCTCTGGCTATCTCAGCTGCAATGTCTTTTGCTGTTATTAGTCCTGGTTTAACAATGTTTATCAAGAGAATTGGGAGGCCCGGAGTAGGGTCGTTCACTAGGTCTGGCAAGGGGCAGCAGCTCAACGCGTCCGCATTGCCCATGTTCTTGCCAGGGCGGTATGTTAACAAATACGAATAAGCAGCAAGAAATAGGGACCATCTCAGCATTCTAGGAGGCATTGCATCCGGTGTGGGCTTGCTTGCTGCCAGTAGCCCTAACAAGGGCTGATGGTCAGTGACTAGCTCAAAATGCCTTCTGTACAAGTATTCATGGAAACGTCTTACCCCAGCAACCAAAGCCAGGACTTCTCGGTCAATTTGACCATAGTTTCTCTCTGTGCTTGAAAGAGTTCTCGAGAAGTAGGTAATGGGGGCTTCGCAGCCATCTGGAAGTCTGTGACTGAGCACTGCCCCCACCCCAAAAGGCGATGCATCACACACAAGCACCACAGGCAGAGTCTCACTAAATTGAATCAAAAAACTGTCTTGCACTAAGAGATTTTTTACTGCTTTGAATGCCTGTGCTTGTGTGGACCCCCAAACCCAGGGAGTGTGATTTGCTAGCAACTTGTGCAAAGGCTCTGCAATGGTAGCTTTATTTTTCAGGAACATGCTGTAGAAGTTCAGTAGTCCTAAGAATGCTTTCAACTCAGTCTTGTTGGTGGGCACCGGAGCCTCTCTAATGGCCCTAAGCTTACTTTTGGTGGGGTGCAACCTAGAAATTCCACTTCTGAAACCCCTATTTGGCACTTGCTGGCTTTGGCTCTCAATTCTGCTGCTCTGAAACGCGAGAGCACCTCTCGCAATCTCTCCCTCAGCTGGGTTTTGTACCTGGCTGTTATCAATACGTCGTCAAAGTAAGGGACGACCCCTGGAACCTTGTTCAGTACCCGTTCCATTATTCCCTGAAATATTTCTGGGGCTACGCTAACGCCAAACTGCAGTCTGTTACATTTAAAAGCCCCGCGGTGGGTCACTATCGTTTGAGCTTCTGCGGTCTCGTGATCAACCGGAAGTTGTTGGTATGCTTGCACGAGATCTAGTTTTGCAAAAATGATGCCTGGGCCCAGCGTGTGTAATAGATGCTGGACTACTGGCACCGGGAATGCGCTCTGTTGTAATGCTTTATTCAATGTGCATTTATAGTCAGCACAGATGCGCACAGACCCATTGTGCTGTCACAGCTGACAGGATAGTTAGCTTAATTTAGGATATGTCTCTTTAAGACTTTGCATCAAGGGAATTGTAGTTTACATGGCATTCTGGGTATTGTAGTTACACATGTGACCCCTTCTATGTATTCTTATTGGCTCTGATCTGGGAGGAGGAGTAATTGGGAGAAAGCATTTCATTCAGCCTTTGTTCTTAAGTAAGCAAGTCAGCATGTAACATCGGGGACAAAGCAATGTCTTTTTACCTGCACTATGGGATAGATTATGCTACAGAAGAATTACATCATAACCGTGAGTTATTGTGTGGATACCTGTAATAAAATAATCTGTGATATCTCGTGTGCTGAGTTATCTTCTGGACGGAGTTCAGCTCTAGTACCATGACAGTAAAAAGACATTGAATAGTCCCAGCTGTTGTCCTGAAGAAATTAATTCCACCCTGGCACAGCTGCCTTCAAAGTAAAAGAAGTTATAATGTTTCCCTGGCTCCCCTCAAGCCTTCAAAAGTGAAAAAAGGGGATGAGTAAACTCTCAAATTCCTGGATCTTTGCTTTCCTGATGCTTCCAGAATAGAAGATAAGAAATCCCCCCCCTTTCTCGGCTGCTACCTTCAAGAAGCAATCAGCCTGATGAAAATGTCCTTACAGTTTTGCAACAATTCGCAGTGAAAAAGACTCTTTGACTTTGTGTTCTGAAACCAAACTGCTTTGCTTAAAGGGGGGGGGGCTCCGTTTCTGCACTTAAAAAATACCTCTCCTGAAAGACAGTAACAATTAAAAGCCAGGGATTTCCTAAAGATCTGCTTCAAAGAAAAAACTAGCCAAGCTTCTGAACGAGAAGGCTTTGTGGTTTTTTTCTCAATCACTTGTTTGCTAAAGAGTGAGCCTATGCCCAAAGGAGGTCATAAACATTCCAAGGGCAGCCAGAAATCAGTCGATTTCCATGGCAACCAAGGGGCCCAGAACAATAAATTGAAACTCTGGCAGAAAGGAATTTGCTGCATGTCAGCCAGTTTAAAGAAATACTGCATGTTAAAGGCCTCCTTTAACAAATGCTCTGCCTAGATGCTTTGTCTATGAAAGAGATAAAAGTTATGCTTAAGAAAAATAAATGCCTTGCCTTTTTACTTCTTCGCCTTGATGAAAGAGTGAATATTATGTCTTTATAAATTATTGCAATCCAAGATAGTACATAAAGCTGTGAATACCTGCAGCCCAAGCCTTAGCTAGCAAACAGCACCATTTGGTGCCCAAACCCTGAATCTCAGATAAACCAACCCAAAACTCCAGATATGCTCACTACCACCCTCTACTGGCCACCAGCTGAATCTCACTGAACACCCTAAAACCAAAGAAACCCTAAAGCAAACCCTAACACTCCAGTGAGTTACAGCCCTGCCAGCATAGGCCCAAGTGAACTATAACCCTAACGCCCAAGTGAGTACAGCCCTGCTAGCAAAGGCCTAAGGCACCCTTTATTGTTCATCAAGTGAACTACAGCTACGTACCCAAAGGCTTGCACTTAACCTAGTGTTCAACGAGTGAACTGCAGCCACATTCCTAAACCCCGACGGTGCCCTCTGTAGGCCAGAAAGTGAACTGCATCGCAAGACCATTTTTTTAATCCCTTTGAAAAATTACATTATCTCCAATGAAACCAATGAGAAAATTACTGAAACGAATGAGAAAATTACTGAAATCAATGAGAAAATTAATGAGACTAATGAGAGAATACAGGATGTCTCTGATGATATTGCAATTCGCAACAAAGAGATTAGAGAAGATATAATTGATGCTTTTTCTGGACTGGCCACTAATTATGAGATTATGGAAGAGGAATTACAAGAAATTAAACAAACTACTGCAGTGTTGGGAGCCAAAGTAGGAGAAGTGGAAAATAAAGTTGAGAGGGAGGAGGCAGAAATAGTAATTATGCAATATAGAAACATGGAGTTTGCAATAAGGGTAAGAGGTGTCAAAGAGAACAAACAGGAGAACCTGAAGGAAATTATGCTGGAGGCACTTGAGCAAGCACTTGGAGTGAAGAAGGAAGATTTGGCATGGCAGATTGATTAAAGTTACCGAGTTAATTCATGGGTGGCTGGAAACAAAAATCTACCAAGAGATATTGTGATCTATTTTACTACAAGAACATTACGTAATGATATTTTACAAGCAACATTTGTAAACAAGCTCCAAGTGGAGGGACAAGAAGTGATGACAATGAAGGAAATTCCCCCCAAAATGCTGAAAGCCAGGAAGGATTATACCTTCCTGGTGGAAGAGTTGAGAAGACAACAAGTACAATACAGGTGGGAAATTCCAAATGGATTGGTGGTTACACACATGGGAGCGAGATATTGACTTAATACGGTTCAGAAAGCCAGAGATTTTTATGAAGATGTTCTAATGGCTGGCACATCAAGACCCTCAGATGGAAAACGAAAGGGGGATGGTACACAACAAGAAAGAGAAGAATTGTTGAAAGTGGTACAAGAGGGAGCTGTTTCGCTGGCCATTGAAATGGAACAAAGTCCAGAGGTACTTAATAGACAGGAAATGATTAAAGAACAAAGACAGACCAGAGCTGCCAAACGGAGACAGGAATTGAGACAACAAAGACAACAGAAGGCACTTCAAGATACTCCTAAATCAGAAGCGGTGGGAGGAGCGAGACCAAAAGAAAAATCTAAGGTAGATCTTCAGGATATGCTCCAGACGCTTCAGAAGCCCAGAGATGGGAACTAAATTTCTTACCTGGAATGTTAATGGCTTGAACTCTCCACAGAAAAGGAGGAAAATATTTCATTACTTAAAGCAATTTAAGAATGACCTGATATGTCTACAAGAGACTCATATAAGGACACAAGATCAAAAATATTTGATGAATACAAGATTAGGTACACACTTTGTTGCAACAGCTTCAGAAAAGAAAAATGGTATTGTTATATATGTGAAAAAAGACTTGATTGCAAAGTTAATAGAAGCAGATGACCAAGGAAGATTTTTAGCAATTGAACTTTTAATAAAAGGACAGAAAATACTTGTGATTGGCATATATGCTCCGAATCAACAACAAGAAAGATTTTATGACCTTCTGCACTCAAAGCTGATACAATGAGAATACAAAACCTGCATTTTTTTAGGGGATTGGAATGGTGTTCTGGATGTTAAGAAAGATAAGAAGCGTCCTAAGCAAAATATTTTTTCAAGAGCAAGATTGCCCAAATCCTTCTTCGAGATGATGGAAGACTGGGATCTGAGAGATATATGGCGTGAAAGAAACCCTGCAGAAAAGGATTTTACTTTTTATTCAGATAGACACCAATCATTTTCAAGGATTGATTTTATTTTAATTACTAATGATCTTTTTTCTAGGGTGAAGAGAACGAAAATTTGCACGAGGGTATTGTCAGACCATAGTCCCGTTTGGTTGGAAATGGAACTTGGTCACGGACCCAGAAGGTCTTGAAGGTTAAATGATAACCTGTTTAGATATGAGGATAATGTAAAAGAATGTAAAAGATTTATGAATGAATTTTTTGTTATGAATATGCAGAAGGGTACATCAATACAGATGGTCTGGGATGCAAGTAAAGCTTATATGAGAGGTGTTTTAATATATCTGAATAATAAATATAGAAGGAAGAAGGAATTTAAAAGAAAAGAACTGGAGGAAGAAATTTAAAAAAAAAGAGAGGGCTCTAATTTCCAAACCATCAGATAAGAAAATTAAAGAAACAATTAATTTATTAAAAGCTCAATTTAATATGTTAATGGCAGACCAAGTAGCAACTAATTTACAGTACGCTAAACACAATACTTTTTGCAACGCAAATAAACGGGGCAGGTGGTTGGCTTATATGTTAAGAAAAAAGCAAAAATCAAGAATAGTAGAAAAAATTAAGTATAAGGGGAAAGAAGTTTTTGAATACGAAGTGATTAAAAAATCTTTTTTAGAGTTTTATTCAGGGTTGTATAAGGGGAACAAGGTCAAAGAGGAAGATATAGATAGATATTTGCAAAATGGGCATATACATATAGCCTCTAAGGAGCAGACTGAAATTTTAAACCAATTGATAACTTCAGAGGAAATCTTGGCGGTTATTAAACAGCTAAAAATGGGTAAGGCTCCAGGTACAGATGGTTTAACAGCTGTTTACTACAAAAACCTACAGGATGAAATGGTGGAACCTCTGAAGGCGTTATTTAATAATATACAACAAGGCTGAGAAGTACCCCCAACTTGGAAGACTGCTTTTATCTCTTTGATCCCAAAAGAGGGTCAAGACCATACAGACCCTAAAAATTATAGGCCAATTTCTCTTTTAAATATAGATTACAAAATTTTTGCTAAAATATTAGCTAACAGATTAATGATACTTATGCAACAATTGATTCACCAAGATCAAACTGGTTTTATAGTAGGTAGACAAATGAAGAGTAATGTAAGACAAATAATTAATTTATTAGAGTATTTGGGAAGGAACAACCAGGTACCTGCTGCATTGGTGTTTTTGGATGCTGAGAAAGCTTTTGATAGATTGAATTGGAAATTTTTATTAAAATTAATAGAAAAGATGCAGCTTGGAGAATACTTTACACAATCTATTAAGGCAATATATCAAAAACAAACAGCCCAAATAATAGTTAATGGTGGATTAACAGATAATTTTAACATAGAGAAAGGAACGAGACAAGGATGTCCCTTATCACCATTATTGTTAATTTTGTCTATGGAAATTTTACTTAGCAAAATAAGGGAGTCTGAGATAATTAAGGGTATTAAAATAAGACAGGAAGAATACAAATTACGAGCATTTGCGGATGACTTAGTAGTTACTTTAACTCAACCACACCAATCAATTACAGGGCTGATGGAAATTATTGATTTTTATGGACAAGCATCTGGTTTTAAAATAAATATAGATAAAACTAAAATAATAGCTAAAAATATGACTAGAAGTCAGGAGGAAGAAATAGAAAGGGTTACGGGATTTGAAACAGTTAAAAAGGTTAAATATTTGGGGGTTTACATTATGTCAACAAACACGAAATTATATCAGCATAATTATGAACTATTATGGCAAAAAATACAGAAAGATTTGGAAAACTGGAAAAAACTACAGCTGTCCCTGTTGGGTAGGATAGCTGTAGTAAAAATGAATGTTTTACCAAGGTTTTTATTTCTTTTTCAAACGATTCCTATACTCAAAAAAGATGATAACTTGAAAGAGTGGCAAAAGGGTATTAACAAATTCATTTGGGCAGGGAAAAAAACGAGAGTAAATCAGAAAATAATGCAAGATTCACGAGAGAGGGGAGGATTAAAGATGCCTAATTTGAGATTGTATTATGAAGCAGCTACCCTCTCAGCAATTACGGATTGGATTAACCTGACGGAAGATAGGATACTAAATATAGAAGGGTATGGCTTGATTTATGGATGGCATGCTTATTTAGTGTATAATAAAAAAGTAGATAAAGCCTTTAAGAGTCACATATTAAGAAATGCTTTATTACGTGTCTGGAAGAAATATCAATGTAAATTAAATGATAAGTTACCTATATGGACAGTGCCCAGACACGCGATAGAGAACATAAATACAGAGCAAAAGCTAGATAAGATTACATATAAAGAATTTCTTTATGTAGAAGGAATGAGATTACAATTAAAATCAATGGAGCAACTAAGAGAAGAAGGAATAATTAAGTCTTGGTTCCAATATGGACAACTGCAAACCAGATGGAAAGAGGACTCAAAAGTAGGTATTTTGCAGCAAGATGATAACTTGATAATTCAAATAAAGAATAAAGGTCCAATGCATATAAAGAGATTATATAATGTGTTAGTGGAATTAGACTCCGAAACAGAGCTAGTTAAGGATTGTATGATAAAATGGGCGCAAAATATTGGAGAACCTATAATGATGGAAACATGGGAGAATATATGGGTTAGAAATGTAAAATTTACACAAGCTCAAAATTTAAGAGAAAATTTTTACAAAATGTTTTATAGATGGCATTTGGATCCAAAAAAACTAGCTCGTATGTATCCAAATTTACAACCTAAATGTTGGAGATGTGAATGTGAAGATGCCACTTATTTTCATATTTGGTGGACCTGTAAGAAAATTAAGGCTTTTTGGATTAAAATATGGTGGATTATTCAGAATATTTTAAAGAAAAAAATTAAGTTTACATCACAGTTTTTCTTGCTGGGAATAACTATGGACTGTACTGTAACAGAGACAAAATTGATTTTGAACTTGATAACGGCTGCCAGGTTGCTGGTAGCACAGTACTGGAAGAAAGAAGATATACCTACTATTGAGGAATGGACAATAAAAGTTACACATCTGGCAGAAATGGCAAGAATTTCATAATACCTAAAAGAATATTCAAATGAAAGATACATATTGGAATGGAGTAGATGGACTGATTATATTCAAAAAAAGTATCAGATTAAGAAGATATACATAGTTTAATAATGATATATGTTTAGAATTTCAGAATGGTTTAACAGATTTTAAACAATGTGGAGCCTTAAAAAAAATAGAGGAATTTTTGAATTTATAATTTGTTAGTATATTTTAAGTTTATGTTTATTGAAGATTATATCCTGTGCTTTTTCTGGGAAGTCGGGGGGGGGGGAGGAAGGGGAGGGGGTTGGGGGAAAGGAGGGAGAAAAACTTAAAAAATTCTGTACTTTGTACTAATAAAACTTTTTGAATAAAAAAAAGAAAAATTACATTATCTCTTTTTAACCATGGCAGAGGTTGCTGGGGCACCAGCAGAGCTCATCTCACCAACTGATCTCGACATTAATATGGACAATGATGTCGTGGAATTTTTCCCAATTGGGGAAGGAGCACCTGATTTGCTAGAAACACAGAGTCACCTGTCTGACAATACTATAATCCCAGAGTTTGATGCACAAACTTATAAAGAGGCAGAAGCACCCAAGAAAGCCTATGATTTGAGGACGAATATAAAACTTACCGAGCCCGCTCGAAATAATCTACATAAGGAATGGGATAAGTGCTACCAACGCAGTAACACACTCTGGAATAGATTATTACATTACTACAACACCGGCAGAGACACGCTCTCCCCAGGTCGCATCCCCGACATGGATGCAGACTACAAGAATGAGTTCCTACAATGGAAAGACTGTGTACCTCAACTTATCTGCAACCAGAAGAAGTTACAAAATGAGGTGCTTCTGAAGGACATACAAACTCTTCAGCTGACAAACAAAGAATGAGAAAGGCTTCTCCTAAGCAAATTTGACTTTCTCAAAACCAATTTTCTGTCTCAAACCGCGCTTCAGGCGGAGACCACGGCAAGCGAGAAGGATGCACACGAGCTGTCTACCCTTTTGCGCATGCCATCACCACAACCATCTAAAGCTCCTTCACTTGCTTCTAATAAATCCACATCCGCACGTCTCAAGGACACGCCGAACAAGAAGCCCAGATCAGAGACGTCTCATCGATCAAAGAAAGCCTCCACCTGCTACTCCAAGTCAGCCTGGTCTCACGCGAGCAGCAGCGTCTCACGACACTCGTCCCGTCACAGCTGTAGATTCAAGGCCTCCAGAGCAGAGAGTTTAGCTGACGAAGCTAAAAAGGCACAAGTTGAGGCCAGAGTAGCCAAGGTAGCTCTAGAGCTAGCAGAGCAAGAGAAATTACAAAAGGCGGAAATAGTCGAAGCTCAAGCCAGACGAGAAGAAGAAATGGCCACACGAAGAGAAGAAATGGCCAGAGCTCAAGCCAGACGAGGAGAAGAAATGGCCAGAGCTCAAGCCAGACAAGAAGAAGAAATGGCCAGAGCTCAAGCCAGACAAGAAGAAGAAATGGCCACACAAAGAGAAGAGATAGTCAGAGCTCAAGCCAGACAAGAAAAAGAGGCGGCTAAATTACAATCCAAACTTGACTATTTACAGACCGAAAGGGAGGCCAAACTAACGATGGCAAGGGCCTCGGCTTTACTGGCCCAGGTCCAAGATGCTCTTCCCATATTCGACCCTACAGAGTTGGAAGAGGAGGACCCGAACAATCGAGTCAAGACCTATGTGAACGAACAAACCTCACTAATGGCTGATCCTTTAACTACTAGGGGGTCCGAGCTGCCACCAGTGCTCGCGTTCTCTAATCTCAACGTCGATGCCAAGACATTCCTGCCAAACCTCCCAGCCGTGCCAACAGCACCCAACCTCCCAGCCGTGGTGATGGCGCCAAACCTCCCAGCCATGCCGACAGCACCCAACCTCCCAGCCATGCTGACGGCACCCAACCTTCCAGCCGTGGTGATGGCGCCCAACCTCCCAGCTGTGCCGATGGCACCCAACCTCCCAGCCGCGGTGACGGCACCCAACCTCCCAGCCGTGGTGACGGCACCCAGCCTTCTGGCCATCTCAACCACGGCAAGCCCTCCAGCCATCTCGAATGCGCCAAACGCTCAGGCCGCCACAATTCGGCTACACCGACCAATGGTCAAGGTCAGCCTACCAGGAAGCAAGAACAACAACCATTCTCTATGTCATGGCAAGACAGAACTGTCAAGGAATATTCCGTAGGACACCTCCAGCTGTCTTCAGCACATAACCCTTGCTCACATCACCAGATATGCCCAGAAGCGGCCGTAAACATGTATGAGATGATAGATCCGCAAAGCAAACAATCCTTAGCCAAATCTGCATTCTTCGACCTCTTTGATGTCCCAACTGAGGAAGCCCACTTCACAATATCCACGTGCACTGGGTACCAGCACATGGCGGGGAGGAAAGTAACCATCTGCATTCTTCGACCTCTTCGACATCACAACTGAGGAAGCCCACTTCACAATATCCACGTGCACTGGGTACCAGCGCACAGCGGGGAGGAAAGTAACTGGATTCTGCACAGACTCGTTAGATGGAAGCACCAGATTCGCACTGCCGCCATTGCTAGAAAGCGTCAAGTTAACAGACCCTGAAGCGGAAATGAATGTCTCTGCGACCACCATTCTCAGTAATGGCAGAGCATCCCACTTGAAGCCATGCCAAGAACACCACACAACTCCGAAAGACAATCCTGTCCTAGGAGCGATGGTGTTCCAGAACAGCAAAGACGACAATGACTTAACCATGTCAATAGAGGACAAACGCCAGAAAAGAGTAGTCCTCAATGCAAATGCTCAACCCCAAAGCCTTTCTTCTAACAAAGCCCTTCTTACAGAACCCAATCTTACCAACAGCCCGTTAGGCGTGCCGAAAAGAACACGCCAAATGCCAGCGGTAGCCACCGGGCCGAAACAAAAAATCAGCGTACAACACATCTATGTTCCTGTCTCACCCGCCACCGCAACAAAGCAAGAGCTGCATGTTTTCTCAGATGCGTCCATGCATGCAATAGCAGCTATAGCACACACCAGAGTCTACAGCGGGGAGGGCAACTTCCAAGCCCCTCCTCCTGCAGTACCCATTCCTGCTCCTGAGTTACAGGTTCCTGTTTTTGTTCCTGCTCCTGTTCCGGTTCCTGTCGATCCAGTTCCGGTTCCAGCTCCTGCTCCAGTTCTTAGAGTCTACGGCGGGGAGGGTGAACTTCAAGCCCCAACTCCTGTTCCTGTTCCAGTTCCGGTGGTACCCGCTCCAGTTCCGGCTCCTGTTCCAGTTTTTGTTCCAGTTTCTGTTTCAGATCCTGTTCCGGTTCCTGTGGATCCTGATCCCGACCTTGTTTCTGTTCCTGTCAAACCTGTTCCGGTTCCCGTTGAGCCCCTTCCGGTTCCTGTTGAGCCTGATCCTGTACCTGTGGAACCTGATCCTGTACCTGCGGAACCCGATCCTGTTCCTGGGGAACCCGTTCCTGGTCTTGTTCCGGCGGTACCTGATCCTGTTCCTGTTCCGGTTGCACCTGATCCTTGTCCCATTGCAGGACAAGGACGCACCTCAAAACTCTGGGCACATGGGACTAGCACTCCAAGCTCTGCCCAGCTCAAAGACTTTCGTCAAGAAGCTTTACACCAGACCAGTCACTGACCTAGTATTGCTAAGAAGAGAGATCGAGCTTGGAAATTTGAACCTCAAGCTTTGCATGCCTTGTTTCTACCTCAGTGTTTGCACTGTTTGATGATATAATTTGTTTACTTCAGTTACTCAGTTAGTCAAGATACACTGATATACTATATCTTGCTTATTTAGCCAATCAGATAGTCACATTATATTGATTATGCTATACTCTGTTTACTTTAGTCAGATGATTAAGTTACCGTATTTTTCGGAGTATAAGACGCACCTTTTTACCCCAAAAAAGAGGGTCAAAAACTGGGTGCGTCTTATACTCCGGATGTTGCACGGCAAAGCCGCTGCCGCCGCTGCTGCCCACCACCGCTGCCTGCTGCCGCTGCTCACCGCCGATGCCCGCCGTCGCTGCTCGCCGCCCGCCGTTGCTGATGCCCGCCACTCGCTGCCGCCACTCGCTGCTGCTCCCTGCCGCCGCCCGCTGCCGCCAATGCCCGCCGCCCCCCTGCCGCCGATGCCCACCATCGCCGCTCGCCGCCGCCGATGCCCACCGCTCGCTACCGCCGCTCGCTGCTGCTCGCTGCTGCCGGCCGATGCCGCCGATGCCCGCCGCCGATGCCCGCCACCGCCGCTCGCTGCCGATGACCGCCACCGCCGCTCGCCGCCGATGACCGCCATTGCCACTCGCTGCCGCTCCCTGCCGCTGCCCGCTGCCGCTGATGCCTGCCGCCCCCCCGCCGCCGATGCCCGCCACCGCCTGCCGCCGATGCCCGCCGCTCGCCGCCAATGCCCCCTGCCGCTGCTCACCGCCGATGCCTGCTGCTCGCTGCCACCGCTCCCTGCTGCTCCCTGCCGCCGATGCCTGCCGCCCCCCCACCGCCGATGCCCGCCGCCGCCAATGCCTGCCGCTCGCCGCCGATGTCCCCTGCCGCTGCTCACCGCCGATGCCTGCTGCTCGCTGCCGCTCACCGCCACCGATGCTTGCCGCCGATGGAAAGCCGCTGCTGCCGCCAGACCACAGGAAAGCCCCTGAGGCAGCTAAGAAGCCGCCGCCGCTGCTGCCCAAAGCAAGCCCACAGCTTTGAAGACCAACTTCCAAGTCTTCAAACCTGGCAAGTTTAAGACTTGTGGACTTCAACTCCCAGAATTCCTCCTCCAGTCATGCTAGCTCAGGAATGACTGGAGGAGGAATTCTGGGAGTTGAAGTCCACAAGTCTTAAACTTCACAAGTTAGAAGACCCTTGCCACCCCTAACCCAGGGCTCTTCAAACTTGGCAACGTTAAGACTTGTGGACTTCAACTCCCATTCCTGAGCTAGCATGACTGGAGGAGGAATTCTGGGAGTTGAAGTCCACAAGTCTTAAAGCTGTCAAGTTTGAAGTTTGTAAAAAGTATACATAGTTATAAAAAGTATACATGGTTGTAAAAAGTATACATGGTTGTAAAAATTATTCTGCTACACTGGTATTTTATTAAATAATATATTGCTACACCATTTGGTTCAGAATACTTTTTTCCTTGTTTTCCTCCTCTAAAATCTAGGTGCGTCTTATACTCCGGTGCGTCTTATACTCCGAAAAATACGGTACATTATTTAGCCTATACCTTTGTTTACTTCAATTTATTCGATAGTTAATAGTGGAATTTTACAAATCCCAGACGGGGAGTGTGCTGTCACAGCTGACAGGATAGTTAGCTTAATTTAGGATATGTCTCTTTAAGACTTTGCATCAAGGGAATTGTAGTTTACATGGCACTCTGGGTATTGTAGTTACACATGTGACCCCTTCTATGTATTCCTTATTGGCTCTGATCTGGGAGGAGGAGTAATTGGGAGAAAGCATTTCATTCAGCCTTTGTTCTTAAGTAAGCAAGTCAGCATGTAACATTGGGGACAAAGCAATGTCTTTTTACCTGCACTATGGGATAGATTATGCTACAGAAGAATTACATCATAACCATGAGTTATTGTGTGGATACCTGTAATAAAATAATCTGTGATATCTCGTGTGCTGAGTTATCTTCTGGACGGAGTTCAGCTCTCGTACCATGACACCCATCGCTTTTTAAAATGGGCACTATGGGAGTTTTCCATTTTGCATGGTCTACAGGCTCTAAAATTCCCTGAGCTATTAATCTATCTAATTCTTTATCTATTAATGGTTTTAATGCAAAGGGAACCTTCCTTGGTCTTAGTCTAATAGGCTGAATTTTTGGGTCTAAGCTAAAAGAAATAGGGGTGCCCACGTACTTGCCCAGAGATGGATCAAACGCGTCCTGGTACTCGTGCAGCAGATCATCACAGCCATCCACGACCGTCGCGTTGATTGTTTTTTCATCTCGAGTCAGCTGAATTCGTAGGATTCTGCACCAGTCGCGCCCCAACAGACTAGGGATGTGGTCTCGGGCAATCGTCAGGGGGAGGCTTGCTTCCTGGTCCTCATACTTCACATGCACTCATTTGGTTCCCATCACCAGAATCCAGTTCCCTTGGCAATCGGCAATTTTCACTCGCTGCATTCCTAGCTGTCCCAGGGTGAGGCTTGGTATGGCTCTCTTGGCAGTCTCCCAGGAGACTATTCTGATTGATGAGCCTGTATCAATCTGCATCTCACATGGCGACTCTTCTACAGACACCGTGATGCATATTGGAGGATTGTCGTCCTTACTTACTTGGTTTATTCGAATGTAGTTTACCCCCGGGTGTTGCGAATAGTTACTGGGTCGTCTGTTCTGGCCTCTGTCATCTCGCCTCGGCTCATTTTGATAGTAATTTTGGCTCGGTCCCCTGGGAGGAAAACGTGGTGCCTTGCAGACTCTTGTTATGTGGCCGAATTTTCCGCATTTGTGGCACACCGCATCCCTAAACTGGCAGGAAGCTCGGAGATGTGACCCTCCACAACTGGGACATGGTGTTAATTTTCGGCCTGGCCTTTGATCCACTCAGAAAACTTCTTCTTCTCCCTCGTCAGCTGCCTCTGTGGGACTCTGGATGTGGGTCTCATTGACTTCAGGAGTTGCTTTAGTCTGTGTTGGCGTAGCTTACTTTCGCAGCGCTTCTGCAGCTTGGTCAGAAGTTTCAGCCGCTGTGGCTTCCCTTAAAGCCGTTTGTAATGTCAGGTCATCGCCCTTGCCTAGGAATCTTTTCTGGAGTGATATATCACGTACCCCCCGGACTAGCTGGACCAACAGCGCTTCGTCGAGGTTTTGGAATCTGCAATGGACTGCTTTCTTTTTCAAAGCTGCCATAGAGTTGTTGATGCTTTCGTGCTCCTGCTGCACTCGTTCGTAGAATGCATAGTGGCTCACAATTTTAGAAGGTGCGGGGTTGTAGTGTTTTTTCAGCACCTCCATCAGCCTGGACCATGTGGTAGCTTCTATTGTCTCAGGTTCCAGTAGTGCTACAGCCATATCGAAAACTTCTGGTCCACAGTGGGTCAGGAACATGTCCCTTCTCCTGTTGTCCGAGAGCACGTTCAATTCATTTGCTCCTAGGAAACAATGGAATCTCTTCAAATAGTTTTCCCATGACTCTTTCCCTTGATTGAATGGTGACGGCGGGTGGTAGGATGCCATCTCGGCTGCCTTTTTGCTGTCCGGTCTTTGTTCGGATTCAAATTTTGGCCCCTCGAGGTTCGCTTCCTTCCGGCCGGGCTGGATCGCCTTTTGTCTTCATAATCCCATCCTCGTCGCCAGATGTTAAGTCAGACAATGAGAGACAGGAGGCGAGGATAGTGACTTCAGCTCTTTATTAGATGACAGTGAGCAAACATCAGCAAGGCTTAGATTGTGGCAGGGATTTAAATAGGGAGCCCGACTGGCAGGGAGCCAATCAGAATCATCCTACTCAAGTTCCTTGTCGGACTGGAGTGAAAGCTTCCCCCAGTTCCTCAAAATGTAACAGTCTATTTGCACCATTTTAAAGCTCTTTGCTGAGAGTCTAAGGGTCTCTTTTCCTTTTGTTTTTGTTTTTAGAAGAGTTGGACGCTATTGAAAAAAACAACATCCCCACCCCCAACATTTCCTGCTCCATTAGAAAGAAAACAAGATCTACCAGGTTGCAGAAGAGCACATTGGTATAATAAATCAATACTGAACCAAAATATATTTATTTAGAAGTAAATGCCACTAAAAATAATGAAACATAAACTTGTAATTTATACGTTTTAGGATTTGTGCTGTCGATCTATGCTCCACAGCCATTGACTTGAACATGAGAACTCTTCGGAAGCAAATGCATTGAGCGAGATTTAGTAATGGAAATCCATAAGGATCTGGCTTGGGTTGGATTCATTCTGCAGCATTAAAAAGGTTGAACAGCAGGAGGGCAAAATGAGTGTTCTGTAAGGTTCAAGACATCCCTCCTGTTGTGTTCTGACTGACCTCTAACTGAACCCTAAACTTGTTTTGACTAGACGATCTCCGACTGAACTGTAAGTTGATATCTTTTTAGTTGAACTCTACCTGAACTGTTGTTGCCACCCAGGTCATGTGTTTGAATGCTCATACGCTATTGGTTGTTGTATCTGACAGCCCTCTATAAAAGAGCTAGCTGTCAGACCATGTTTTGTTGGTTACTTGAGTGAGCTGAGTAAAAGAGCTGTTATGAAGTCTGTCTCCTGTGATCCTTGCCCACAATCTAACAGTGGCGACGAGGGTTTGGGACCAGGAGAACGAAGACTAGCCCTCAAGTGCTGCAACCAGCCAGGCAGCACTAGCCATGTCTGCCTTCTCTGATCGGGATGTCTACCTTCCACCCGCTGGCGCCTTTCGACCCTGCCCGGGAAAAATGGGACTCCTACATGTGGCGTTTTGAGTGCTTCCTCGAAGCCAATGATCTGCTGGGGTTGGCTGACAACAGAAAAAGAGCTTTATTTCTGAGTCACTGCGGGCCAGAGGTGTTTGACACCGCAGAATCGTTGTCTGACCCAACCCCAGTCCACACCATGACCTGGCAGGTACTCCAGGCAATGCTGAAGACATACTACGTGCCCACCCCATCCAAGGTTGTCCGGCGCTACGAGTTCCGCCAGCGGATGCAGCAGGAGGGCGAGACCATCAACCAATACATCGCCGCTCTCCATAAAGCCTCCAGCCACTGAGAGTTCCGCGACCTGGATGACATCCTGCTTGACCAGTTCATCTGTGGCGTGCAGGACATTCGCCTGCAACGCCGGCTCCTGGCTCGGCCTAACCTCACGCTGGCCGCTGCCCTGGACGAAGCCAGAGCTGCTGAGTCCTCAACCAAAGCAGCTGAATCTCTGCACCGTTTTGCCTCCTCTAAAAAGGACACTAAGCCTCCTTCTGCGGTCCACAAGGGCTCTGTCGAGGAGCCTGTAAGCAGCAACGATGAGGTCTGCCGCACCGACCAGAAGCGCCCTCCGCCCCCCAAAGAATCCCTGACTGCTTGTGCCAGCTGTGGGGGGCGACACCCAAGGATATCATGCAGATTTAGGCACATTATCTGCCAACGTTGTGAAAGGAAAGGACATTTGGCACGAGCTTGCCACGCCATTCTGCCTCCGAAAGACACGCATGCACAAGACAGCCCTAGAGGCGAATTGTCAAATAGATTCTCGTGCGCAAACCAAAGGCAATGCCAGAGAGCCTTTGCCATGCATCCGGAAACCAACCAAACGCGGGTTGCCAGGGCCACTGCCCCTTCAAAAGGAAGATCATGGTCACCGTCTCCATTGATGGAGCACCGGTCCAAATGGAGGTTGACACCGGGTCTGCAGTGTCTATCGTCGCCTGGGAGACGCTCAAGCTTGCCCTTCCCAGTCTCCGGTCTACCTGCCTGCAGGAATCCTCAATTCGCCTCTTTGACTACCAGGGAAACCGGATCCCTGTCCTTGGAAAAGCCCGGGTCCACATCAGAGTCAACAATTTTGACGGACCTCTCCAGCTCACCATAGTCAACGGCAGCCTTCCGAGCCTCCTAGGACTCGATTGGTTTGAATCGCTCGGCCTAGGAGTGACAGGCATCAATGCCATCGGAGCCGTGAACCTGGACAACCTTTTTGACGAGTTCCAGGACGTTTTCAGTGACGGCTTGGGCAAGTATGTGGGGACTCCTACTTCATTTAGCCTTGACCCTAATGTCGCCCCCATTCGCCTTAAGCCTCGACGGGTCCCTCTCCCACTATGGGACGAAATTGACAAAGAGCTGGACAAGCTCATCAAACAAGGCATTTTGGAGCCGGTCGACCATGCTAAATGGGAGACCCCCATAGTGACCCCCGTTAAAGGGGACGGCAGTATTAGAATTTGTGCCGACTACAAATGCACAATCAATAAGACTTTGCAGCAGAGCGCCTATCCGGTGCCGATTGTGCATCATCTACTCCACTCCCTAGGTCCTGGACACCTGTTTGCTAAACTAGACCTTGCGCAGGCGTACCAGCAGCTGCCGTAGATAGCGCTACTGCAGAAGCACAGACCATTGTAATTCACAGGGGAGCTTTTAAATGTCGCAGGCTGCAGAGTCAGCGTAGCCCCGGGGTTGTTCCAGAGTGTAATGGAACGTCTGTTGCAGAACATCCCCGGGGTCATACCATATTTTGATGACGTCCTAATCTCTGCCTGTGACCAGGACCAGCTCCGCTGTCGAGTTAGAATGGTCCTGTCAAAAATGTGTGCTGCTGGGCTTAAAGCCAAATGCAGCAAATGCTTGTTGGGGGTGCCTGAGGTCGAATTTTTAGGGTACCGAGTCAACGGCCAAGGCAACCACCCCACAGAAAATAAGCTAAGGGCAATCCATGAGGCTCCTGCCCCAAAAAACCAAACAGAGCTCCAAGCCTTCCTTGGGCTCCTAAATTTTTACAGCCTTTCCTAAAAGACAAAGCCACCTTAGCCAAGCCTCTCCACAGGCTGCTGGCCAAAAACATTCCTTGGAAATGGGGGTCCAGGGAGGCGTCAGCTTTCACAGCTGTCAAACGACTACTAACCAGTGACAGTTTCTTAATTTAATACAACAATACCTTGCCATTGGTGCTGGTGTGCAATGCTTCCCCTGTTGGAGTCGGCGCTGTGCTCAGCCACAAGCTTCCAAATGGGTCAGAGGCCCCTGTGGCCTATTACTCAAGGACTCTGTCCAGTGCAGAGCGGAACTACAGCCAGCTGGACAGGGAGGCCTTGGCTTTAGTTGCTGGTGTCAAAAAATTCCACGAATATTTATTTGGGAGGGATTTTGTTTTGGTTATGGACCACAAGCTGCTTCTGGGGCTTCTTGTGGGGGACCACCCCACTCCGGCTGCCCTATCCCCCCGTTTTGGCTGGTGGGCCATCTTTCTCTCAGCCTACTCCTATTGCCTGGTACATCGGCCAGGAAAAGACATGGGCAATGCGGACGCTTTGAGCAGGTGCCCATTGCCCGACCTCCTTACGGACATTGTCCCAGAAGCTCCAGTCCTTTTGATTGACTTGGCTGATTCTGGACTGGTCACTTCTGCTGAGGTGTCTAAACACACGGCCAAGGACCCCTCACTCAGAACTGTGTCAAACTGGGTGTGGAGGGGATGGCCAAAGGACCTGGTCAAGCCTGACCTTAAACCAGTGGTTCCCAAAGTGGGTGGTACCGCCCCCCAGGGGGCGGTAGGAACCCTTAGGGGGCAGTGAGAGGCAAGGGTGGTGACAGGGGGGCGGTGAGAGGGGCCAGGGGGGCGGTAGGTGGTAGGTGGTTTGCCATGCTTTTGCACTTGAAGCTCCCTCGCGTTCCTTGCTCTTGTGTGCAGGGCAGCCCATTCTGAAAGAAAATGCGAGATGTTTTCTTTCAGAATGGGCTGCCCTGCACACAAGAGCAAGGAACGTGACGGAGTTACAAGTGCTAGGTATGATGCCCATCTTGTGGCCCACCCAGCCCCCGCCCAGCCCCCACTCTGCTCCGCCCCGCCCCGCACGACTGGTCACCCCAAACTGCGTCCCACCGCGCGACTCCTACCTAGCACTTGAAGCTCTCTCGCGTTCCTTAGTCTTGTGTGCAGGGCAGCCATTCTGAAAGAAAACGCGAGATGTTTTCTTTCAGAATGGGCTGCCCTGCATCCAAGAGCTCCGCTCCGCTCCGCCCACCCCGTACGACTGGTCACCCCCAACTGCGCAATGGGTGTCCCTACCTAGCACTTGAAGCTCTCTCACATTCCTTGCTCTTGTGTGCAGGGCAGCCCATTCTGAAAGAAAACGTGAGATGTTTTCTTTCAGAATGGGCTGCCCTGCATCCAAGAGCGTGGAATGTGACGGAGTTACAAGTGCTAGGTACTGAGCACGGCACAGTGATGAGGGAAGCTGACTGCTCCCAAAGCTGCTTGGGTGAGCGGTCGTAGACCCGTGGGAAGGCCCCGTCGCGGAACCTGTGCATGCACGGACTTTCCCGCCTGGCGTCCCCGTCACCTAGCAACCTGGCGCGTGCAATTCAGCAGGCTCCCCTCCGGCATGGCGCACCCAGGGATCTCAGCCCAGCTGCCACCCGACATCGACCCCACCAAGGTGCCTGTGGCCTTCGGCCGCCTAGGCCTCCCCAAGCTCAATGAAGAGCTTATTTATTTATTTATTTTATTTTATTTAAATGCTCTTATAGGCCGCCCAATCCCGTGGGACTCAGGGCGGCGTACAACATGAATAAGAAGCGTACATTTAAAACAGTCGTCATTAATTTAAATTAAAAATATAATTAAAAAGAAGACATTATAAACACAAAGAGCTGCAGCGCCCGAGCTGCTGACGCAGCAGCCGGCCTTGATGGCGCTCTGTGACCTGGTGCACGACCCGGAGAACGCTTACCAAGCCATCGGCCTGGTGAGTGGCGGTGGCCTGGCCACAGCTGGTGGGAGGGAAGGGAAGGGAGGGAAGAAGGAAAGAAAAAGGAAAGAAAGAAAGAGAGAGGGAGGGAGGAAGGAAGGAAGGAAGACAGAAAGAAAGAGACAGAACGATGGTAGAAGGAAGGAAGCAAGATAGACAGAAAAAGAAAGGAGGGAGGGAAGAAGGAAAGAAAGAAAAAGAAAGGAAGAAAGGAAGATAGTAGGAAGGAAGGAAGACAGACAGAAAAGAAAGGAGGGAGGGAAGGTAAGGGAGGGAGAAGAAGAAAGAAAGAAAGAAAGAAAGAAAGAAAGAAAGAAAGAAAAGAAAGAAAGAAAGAAGAAAGAAAGAAAGAAAGAAAGAAAGAAAGAAAGAAAGAAAGAAAGAAAGAAAGAAAGAAAGAAAGAAAGAAAGAAAGAAAGAAAAGAAAGAAAGAAAGAAAGAAAGAAAGATGGTAGGAAGGAAGGAAGGAAGACAGACAGAAAAAGAAAGGAGGGAGGGAAGAAGGAAAGAAAAAGAAAGAAAGAAAAATAAAGGAAGAAAGAGGGAGGGAGGGAGGAAGACAGAAAGAAAGAAAGATGGAAGGTAGGAAGGAAGACAGACAGACAGAAAAAGGAGGGAGGGAAGGGAAGGGAGGGAAGAAGGAAGAAAAAGGAAAGAAAGAGGGAGGGAGGGAGGAAGACAGAAAGAAAGAGAAAGAAAGATGGTAGAAGGAAGACAGACAGACAGAAAAAGGAGGGAGGGAAGGGAAGGGAGGGAAGAAGGAAAGAAAGAAAGAAAGAAAGAAAGAAAGAAAGAAAGAAAGAAAGAAAGAAAGAAAGAAAGAAAGAAAGAAAGAAAGAAAGAAAGAAAAGAAAGAAAGAAAGAAAGAAAGAAAGAAAGAAGAAAGAGAGGGAGGGAGGAGGGAGGGAGGGAGGAGGGAGGAAGACAGAAAGAAAGAAAGATGGTAGGAAGGAAGGAAGACAGACAGAAAAGAAAGGAGGGAGGGAAGGGAGGGAAGAAGGAAAGAAAGAAAGAAAAATAAAGGAAGAAAGAGGGAGGGAGCAAGGAAGGAAGGAAGACAGAAAGAAAGAGAAAGAAAGATGGTAGGAAGGAAGGAAGATAGACAGAAAAAGAAGGGAGGGAGGGAAGAAGGAAAGAGAAAGGAAAGAAAGAAAGAAAGAAAGAAAGAAAAGAAAGAAAGAAAGAAAGAAAGAAAGAAAGAAAGAAAGAAAGAAAGAAAGAAAGAAAGAAAGAAAGAAAGAAAGAAGAAAGAAAGAAAGAAGAAAAAGAAAGAAAGAAAGATGGTAGGAAGGAAGGAAGACAGACAGAAAAGAAAGGAGGGAGGGAAGAAGGAAAGAAAAAGAAAGAAAGAAAAATAAAGGAAGAAAGAGGGAGGGAGGGAGGAAGACAGAAAGAAAGAAGATGGTAGGTAGGAAGGAAGAAGACAGACAGAAAAGGAGGGAGGGAAGGAAGGGAGGAAGAGGAAAGAAAAAGGAAAGAGAGGGAGGGAGGGAGGGAGGGAAGAAAGAAAGAATGAGGTAGGAAGGAGAAGGAAGGAGAAGGAGACGGAAGGAAGGAAGAGAGAAAGAAAAAGATGGTAGGTAGGAAGGAAGACAAACAGAAAGAACGAAAAGATGGTTAGGAAGGAAGGAACGACAGACAGAAAGAAAGAAAGAAGAAGAAAAAGAACGATGGTAGGAAGAAGAAGAAAAAAGAAAGAAAGAAGGGGGAAGGTAGAGAAGAAAGAAAAGAACGAAAGAAA